>JANPWL010000054.1:0-239700 GCA_027406405.1 Blastocystis sp. subtype 1 | reverse complement strand
TGCTGGGCGACTTCGCCTTCCTCAACGCAGAGGAAGTTGAGGTGCTGAGTGGGTGTGAGTGGCGTGGGTAATGAACAGACATGACCTCTCTGCACGAGGTGCACTTCGGGTACAACGCCTTCTTCTCCTGCGCCCTCGCGCTGTTCATCAGTGGGCCCATGGTCCTCTCTTCACACTAGACTTGCCGCAACTCATCACGATGGAGTTCCAAGATGCCTTCGTCTCCTGCAAACAGGTCGTCTTCCTCCGTAGCCTTCTCGTTCTCTCTTCACCGCAGACCTGCCCTCCGTCACCACCATCCTCTCTTCGCTTCAGCAGTCCTTCCTCCTTCTCCAGTCCGCTGAGTTCTTCAACGCCTCCCCCGCACTTCATCAGTCTACCACCATCCTGCGCAGCCACGTGTGCGTCGTCGACTATGCCCTGGACTACTACATCGACAGCCACAACGACATACACTTCGACTGCTCCACCCGTCAGATCCCGCTCTGCGACAACGGCGACACCTGGGTGGGCTGCACACGGGACGGCGTGCCTCACGGTCGTGGCTGCATCCGCAATGATCTCACCGAGGTGTCCACCTTCATGATCGACGGCAAGTGGAACGGTCCGACGGTGGAGACGGTGGAGGGCCGCGTGACGCAGACGGGCTGCTACCTGAAGGGCAAGATGGAGTGGGTGACCACCACCTACAAGCCCAACGGCGAGAGCGTGTTCCAGGCGTTCTTCCACGCCAAGTCGCTGGCGGCGCTGCTGACGGCGACGAGCTTGATTCACGTGAACGCCACGACGGGCAGTACCTTCCACCGTGAGACAGGCCTGTTGTGCCCGCACCCGATTCTATTCTCCGTGGCGGACAACGTGGATTTCTCCGTGTCGGTGCTGAGTCCGAACGACTTCTTCGTGCTGGACGCATGTCTGAAGACGCTGGTGCTGGGCGGCGAGGACATGGAGATGGAGAGCTACAACCTGGTGATCCAGAACTGCCTCAACTTGGAATCGATCAAGGTGACGCGTGGCAGCTGCAACAACAGCGACAAGAAGCCGCAAGGCGTGGTGCGCATCCACAACTGTCCCCGTCTCAGCAAGATCGTCTTCGAGGAGAAGACCTTCGTCTACTTCAGCAGCCTTCTGCTCGGCGGTGGGTGTCAATGACCGAAATCACGCCTAGATCTGCCCGCGCTGAAGACGCTGACCATCGGCAGCTTGCAGTCGACGGACCCGGAGAATTGCTTCCACAACGCGGAGGCGTTCACGCTGTCGAGTCTGCCCGCGCTGAAGACGGTGACGATCGGCAACTTCGCGTTCTCGAATGTGAAGGGCTTCCGTATTGGCTATGCCAACAAGCTGGAGAAGGTGGAGTACGGGAAGGATGCGTTCATGAATTGCAAGCGGCTGTACGTGAACAGTGGGAATGGGATGTGCGGTTGAGCGGTAGGCGCGAGCCCGTTCCGGATGAAGAACAACAACTCTCTCACCTCGTTTGCGAATGCCACCGTGCTGTTCAACGAGAGCGCGGGAAACGAGGCGCCGTGGATCGACGACATCCGGAAGAAGGTGCTGAGGAAGAAGGGATATGTATGAGTGTTGTCATCTCTCTGTTTGTTGGATGCAATATGCGACTGGAGAAGCTGTCATCGAGTCGAGCTTGCTCGTCATAGGAAGGTCAGCGATCCGTCTTGCTGTGGAAACAAGGGATCAGGAGCCGTGCCTTTTGTTGCAGAAGGGAGAGGGCGGCAGCGTGCTGCGAATCCACTATCGACGGATATCCGTGCTCGATGTGTCGTACCACATTCTGTCGATGTGGGCGCCATTTCGGTGGTGTGAGCGTAGATTCATCCAGGTTTCGTTCTACGCGAAGAATAATACGCGTATCAAGATTACCGTGCAGTTTTCGAAGAAGGAGGGTGCCCCCGTAGCCGAAGCGCTGTATCGTGTGTTTTCTTCCCTATATCCACATCCCTCGGGTTTGTTCCTTTGTGTGTGTTCATGGAATAGGGTTTTTGCGCGAGAACAAGATGGAGACGGTCACCGCGTTTGAGTCCTTCCTTTAGTTGATCCTAGTTTGAAGAAGCAGCGCGCGGTAAACGAGTCCCGGTGGAAGAGCATCCAGGAGACGTACTCCCTCCACTCGTCCTCCTTCAAGCAGCCTCCTCCGACGCCGCTATCCTCCTATCTCAGCAAGCGTCCGTGCCTACAGCAGGAGCCGCCTCTGGAGTCGACAACGATGGAATCGGAAAGCGATGCCTCCATCACCATCCTTCACAACTCCTGCCTGATCGACCGGAGCTTCCCGACGCAGAAGCAGGCGGCTGACTTCATCGACAACTACCGAATTACGACACGGACATCAAGGTGGGAGACTAAATGCACTCTCAATTCCAGCTCTTCTCCTACGAGCGAATCACGGACAAGCGACGGCTGTTCGCAGCGCTCAACGAAACGGAGTTCCAGTGGGAGTACGAATCGCAGCCGCACAAGTCCAACCCGCTGCAGCACGCGTACGAGATCATTCGGGAGAACTGTCCCTGCAAGCTGTACATGGATGTGGAGGTGATGGAGCGCAATCGCGATGATGCGTAGTTCGAGTACCGCTACAACCCCGGCAAGAACGGGAACCACCTCCTCCACCTCCTCCTTCGCTTCATCAGCCACTCGCTCTTCTACGCCTTCGGGCTGCGCGCCTCGCCGGACGACTTCGCCTGCATTTTCAGCGAAAACCGTGACAAGTTCAGCTGCCACGTGGTGCTCAACAAGCAGGGCGTCCTCTTCCGGAACAACATCCATCTCGGACGCTTTATGAAGTGGGCGGTCCGTTCCCTCGAGTGCTCGCCCGATTGCGGATCCTTCCCGCTCTTCGTGAATTCCGCCGACTCGCCCCGATTTATTGCGGATATGGCCGTGTACACGAAGAACCGCGCGATGCGCCTGATGAAGTCCTCCAAGTTCAGCATTGACAATTCGAAAACGCCCTTCAACACCGCCTTCTCGCTGCAGGAGTGGCAGCTGTTTCTACCCTACACGCTCGTGACGGGTACTCGCTGTGGATAGATTCAACGTAGAATTCGGGTTCTACAAGAAGCCATTCCGATTACTCTACCGGAAGGAGGTGCAGCAGGAATCCCACGCGAAACAGATTGTGCCGCGTATTTGGAGGCTTGGCGAATCAGGAATAGACCAACGGAGCGCAGCAGCCCGATCGGATCCCTTCCCCTTCCCGTCTCTCGTGCAGCACATTTTATCTGGATGGGAGTTCATCAGCCACATCAAGGGCGGGTTCCTGCGCAACTGGACCGCCTGGAAGGCGAAATCGGGCGATTGGAAGGTGCGGTTGGATATCGGCGGAAATCGGTGGTGCATGAACAAGAGCAGAGCGCACAAGAGCAACCACATCTACTTCTTGGTCGATCTGCACCGCTGCTGCTTCTACCAGTGCTGTTACGATTCTGACTGTCGGAACTACATCAGCCCTTCCTTCCCCATCCCCTCCCAAGAAGCGGACCTCGTGTCCTCCTTCCTGGAAGCGGAGCACTGCATTGAGTGTGCCTGTTTGTGAACAAACACGCGATAGGGTAACATTACTTTACGCTTGATTGGGGTTCCACTCCTCGATATATCCCGGAATCTGGCGAGCCTCTCCCATGTGCCATGGGATGGGTCTCAGGGAGCCAGTACTTGTCCTCCTTGGCAGGGTCCTTGAAGCCCCATCTCTTGTAGGAACGCCACTTCATCTCTATCCATCAACCGCGCGAAGATCACCCACGAGTAAGGTTCTCCTCGTGAGGAGCAATCACGGGGCTCTGGTTCGTCTCGTACTTCAGAGAAGAGTTGTGGAGGGTGGTGATATCCATGATCTCCTTGCATCTCTTCTTCAGCAGCACGGCTTGCTATGAATCACTGACGCTCGCTTCAGCAACCTCGTCGGGAGTCTCATCGTACGTGCTGGCCACCCAACCAAGCCAGGCGGGGGCAATCTGGGTGTAGTCGAATCTCCAGTTCCATCCAGCATACTCAACCCATCGATGTCTGCCTAGCTTCTCATAGACGCAATACCACAGCCTACCGTGCTGGTAGTTCAGATTCTCGTAATACATGTTTCCATGCTCATCCTGGCCCTTGAGTGTGCCCAGCTTGATCTCGCTCATGGCGCTCATCTGCTTCATAATGCCTCTGAGACCTCTCTCCTTGAGACCCAGTCTGATACACTAAAACGTCACTCCAACAAGTCCATTCGATACGTTAAAAACACCGTATCCGAACTTTCTAGCTTTGGTAGTCACACTCATCCGAATCGAAGAAATCTAGCTGCGAGAGCAATCGTGGAATGGGGTCCGTCTTCCTCCAATGACCCCCTTTCTTGTCCCCATTCTTGTTGATTCAAAAAGAATGTCCAAGCAAGTGACCCACGTCGAGTTCGTGACGTCCATTGTACTTTACATTGCAAGGGACTCTCATGGGATAGGGAAGGATCGTGCTGGAATTGTACTATAAGCATGCCCCCAAAACGTGCGAAAACTTCGTTGGACTGATTAACAAGGGGTTTTACGATGGAATTTGCTTCCACCGCATCATTTCTGTCGTTCATTCCGCCTCCCTCTCACGGATAGAACTTTATGATCCAGGGCGGTGATCCCACTGGCACGGGACGGTATTCGGAATCCATCTGGGGGTGAGTTGCGCTCTCCCTGCGCTGATCGCCTAGGCATCCCTTTGAGGACGAAATCACCAGGGAATTGCGTTTCACAGGAGCGGGTATTTTGGCGATGGTTGTCTCCTTGACTTGTATTCACTCCTAGGCGAATTCTGGCCCCAACACGAATGGTTGCCAGTTTTTTATTACCCTCGCTCCAACGCCTTGGCTCGATGGTGGGAGTGGGTTTATTGACTCATGATCAGGAAAGCACACCATTTTCGGCCGTGTGAGTGAGGGAATGGGTATTGTCAAGCACATCGGTCTGCTTCCCACGGACGCTCACGACCGTCCCCTCCAGGACATTAAGATTCTTCATGCTCGTTGTCTGTGTTGTGTTTCTTTCTCAAATTCACCTTTTCATAGCAAATAGTTCACTCTCTCATAGCAAATAGCATATCCTCTAAAAAGATGGCATCCCTTCATATCACAACAATCACCCCAAAAGAATCATATGAAACAAGTACCCTTATTGTCCCTGGCAGGAAACGTTCTGCTGGCGAGGATTATAATTATCGTCATCATCGTCGTCATTATCGTAAGCATGTCTCGCCTGCTCCGTGCAGTTCGGCGTGCTTCCGAAGCTCTCGTAGTACGAAGGCTTCATCGTCACCGCCATCACGTCCGCAGGCGCCGGCTGCATCGTGTAGCCGAACATCTTCTTCAGCTGCTGCACCATCGCGTCAGGCAGCGTATCGGGGAACTGCACGTCGAACTTGATGTACAGCTTGCCGTGCGTGAACGGACTGCCGCGGATGGGCATGCCCTCGTTCTCGATCACCATCACCTTCATGTCCTTCGTCACCTCGCCCGGCTTCCTGCTGATCAGGATCTTGTGCCCGTCCAGGTGCTCCAGCACGTGGTTGAAGCCGCACAGCGCCTCCGCCAGCGTGACCTTCTCGATGTGCAGCAGATCGCCTTTCTTGCGCGCGAACATGTTGCTGCCCTTCTCCTTGATCACGTACACCACGTCGCCCGCCTCCATGCCCGGAGCCTCGTCAGCCGCCGAAGGCAGAATCACCTTGTCGCCCTCCATCATGCCCGCCTCCACGTCCACCTCGATCGTCTTTGTCTCGGGCACCACCTTGTTGCCGTTGCACACCTTGCAGCACTTGCTCGGGTCGATGATCTTGCCCGTGCCGCGGCAGGTGCTGCACGGCGACTGGCTCTGCTGGATCATGTTGCCGCGCTGGATCACGCGCACGCGCATGCCGCGACCACGGCAGTCCTGGCAGGGCTTCTCGCAGCCCTCCTCGCCGCCTCTGCCCTTGCAGGCCGAGCAGATGATCTTGTGGGTGATTCGGAACTTGGCCGTCTTGCCCTTGTACAGGTCCTTCAGGTCCACAGGGTACTCGCGCACAATGTCGTCTGTGCGGCGACGACGGTTGCCGCCGCCTCTTCCACCAAAGAACTGACTGAAAATGTCGCTAGCGTTCATGCCGTCGGCGCTCATATTCTGCTTGATGCCCTCCATGCCGTACTCGTCGTACACTTTGCGCTTGTCGGGGTCCGACAGAATCTCATATGCAGCGGAAATCTCTTTAAACTAGAACTAACCACGCACGGCCAGGGATTACCTTATCAGCATCACCGCCTCTATCGGGGTGGTTTTTAATGGCCAGCTTTCTGTACGCCTTTTTCAGCTCGTCTTGAGTGGCCGTCTTCTCCACGCCCAAGATTTCATACAGTTTAGAATTCTCCACAGGCTCGTTGCTAGCAGGACCTCCCATGCCTCCAGCCCCGGGGAAACCATCGAAACCGAAAAAGTTCATCTCGTTCACCAAGTAATAATGCTCTTTGCCCCGTCCAGAAAACAGTTTCCTCGTTTTCCAGAAAACGACGCTTCTTTGGCGGAGAACCTTCTAAAGAACAACCCTTCCGTTTATCCCCTTTCACCTTGCGGCCGTTTGGCTCCAGCGCGTCGCACACAAACGCCGCGAAGCGGCGCGATTCATTCATTCCATTCCTGTTTGTTCGGCAAGCCCCTCTGCCTACTTCTCGTTGGGTGGTTGCACGATTTTTCCAGTCACTTCTCGCATGCCCTACCGATTTGCAGTGTTCCTGTGTCTATGGGGCTTCGTCGCTCTCATCAACCTCACACTAAATAGGCTGTCCGATCTGTTCGTCCTTTTGACGAGCAGCGTCATTGCCGTGACAGTCCCTCCTCCTTCTGAAACGGCCTCTCCTACCCATTCTACGCTCTTGTCGGACGCTTCCAACTCCATTTCCTACCCGAGTCCCTACGATGTCTATTCGGACAACATGACGGACTACGAGCGCATTCTCTACGTGCAGCGCAACTACCATCGCTTCGATACGGAGGAGAGGAGGAGGCGCCTGTCCCTCGTCGTGGATGGACTCAACCGAAATGGGAATCATCAGCCCCGCGAGGTCGTATTCCAGGAGATGATGGAGACGGGACTGGGAAACAGTCTTCTCGCCCTGGCATCGTCCTTCATGGTTTCGCAGCTTTTGAACGCGTCCTTTCACGGTCATTCCGCTCTTCTACCGTTATGCATAGTGAACTGGCGAATGTACCACTCCGCCTTTGATTCGCCCCTAGTGAATCTCTCCTCCACCGTCGGTTGTACGGACTCTGCCTCCTCTCTCTCCTAGACAAAACGACGCTTCCCTCCTATTCCCGGTGGAAGATTCGCTGGTCGGGCTGCTCCCCCAAGCTCTCCGCCCTCGAATCCGAGCCGCTGCCCTCCCTCGCTCCCCAACCCAACCTCGTCATCACCGCCTACTTCGACTACACCAAGCACCTCTTCCTCACCCCTCGCTACGACGCCCAGCTGCAGTCGTTGGGCCTCGCGCCCTTCTTCTCCTCCTCCTACGCCCGCCTCCAACGCACCTTCTTCGCCGAGTTCCCCCTCATGACCGCCGTGCGGCTCTTCTTCGTCCCCCAGCCGCCGCTCCAAGCCCTCATCGACCAGACATTGCGCCAAGCCCAGTCTTTCCACCTCATCGGTCTGCAGGTCCGCATGGGCTCAGGCGGCGCTGACTTCCGTGACTCCCACCGCTTCCTCCGCATGGCGGCGCTGCGGTCCTTCGTGCAGCTGGCGGAGGCCTACCGCGTCGCCAGGGGCATTCCGGAGGACGGGGTGAAGTGGTTCCTGAGCACGGACTCGTCCGAGGTGGAGCGCAACCTCACGGCGACGTACCCCGGGCGTGTGGTGGTGGCGAGCGGGTTTGGGCGGGGACACTCCAGCAGCGAGTTCGCCAACCGCAATGCGTTTTACCGGGCGGTGATCGACGTGGGGGTGCTGAGTCGGTGCGAGTACATGGTTCTTACGAACCACAGCAGCTTTGGGATGATTGCCAGGATGCTTGCTCCGGCTCCTCTGTTCTCTATCGTGCCCGCGATGGGCTACTGCGCGTGTTTGTTACAAGCAAGGGAGTGAACAAGGCGCATTTGGTACAGATCTCCTGTGGCTTCGTCGTGGAACTCGCGAAACACGGAAAAGCCAAGGCGCTCGTACATGTGCTTTCCGTCGACCGTGGCGTACAGTTCCAGACAGTTGGAGGGATAACGTTCCGCATGAAGAGCCATCAACTGGCGGACAATCGTACTCCCGATGTGTTGGCCCTATTGGAGAGTCCGCGCTGCGTCGACTACTTGAAATTGGGGCAGAACAAACACGCGCTTGAGTTCCTTGTCGGTAACGCAGCCCACTCCCACAATTCTACACGAAAGTGGATACACAAAAGGGTACTGTTCATTTATGAAGGCACAAATGCACGCATAGTTTGCAATGAGATCCTCGAAGCACTCTCTCGTCTGCTTGGCGATTTGATCATCGATAATCGTCTTGGCATGATTTTTGTTGCGAATTCCCACTTTGCTGTAATGCATGCTGCTACTGACCCGCAGCGTCTCTATAATCAAGTGGCGGATGGGCTCGATATCGTCGTGAGTAGCAAACCGATATTGCACTTCCATGGCCATTGCGTTTTCTGACTAATTGTATCAGAATGTTGGTAATAATGTGTTCAAGGGATAACGAGGGTTATGGAAGTCGTCATGTCATAAAGCCAAATCGCCGGTTTGGCCATCTCAACTGAGAGAGTCATTCTTTATCCAAAGAATGCAGAATTCGAGTCCAGAGCAGCTTGGTACAGTGAACAACCCAATAACGGTGTCTGACGAGGAGGAGAGCGAGAAGGAGATGAATGCGGCTCGGGCGTACGTAACAAGTGACATCTTTAGAAGCAACGTGGGAATGGAGTATCTGGATGAATGCAGAATGAGGGAATGGAGTGATGAGGGTGAATGGGTTGTGGATGTGCCGTCACGACGAGTACTGAGAGTGAGTGGGGAAGAGGTGCGCGGAATAAAGCACAATCAAGTGTTGGATTTGAGTGATGAAGAAGAGCGATGGGAAGGCGACGTGAAAGACAACAAACCGTTCGGTTGGGGTGTGCTATATGATAGGGATAATCACATGGTATATGAGGGGTTTCGGATTGATGACATGAATGCTTGTTACGGAAAGCGCTACTACCCATTTGGCGGAGTGATTGAATATGAGGGAGGGTGGTGTGAAGGAAAACGGTGGGGGAAGGGAACCCACTTTGATCGGAAGAGCCATGCGATGTTTGATGGGGAGTGGCTGAATGACAGCTTCGGCATCGAGAAGAACGCGGTCGTTACAAGACAGAATGAGGTCAAGCTGTTGCTGCACAATCGCATGGAGACGCTACATGTGGGTGATCATGCTTGCAACAGGGGGGTGATGAAGAATCTGGACTTGACTGTATTGTCGTGTTTGAGGGAATTGCGAGTGGGAAACGAGTGCTTTAAACATGTGGAGGATGTGAAGCTGATTGGACTGAAAAAGTTGGAGACGGTGGTGATTGGAGAGAAGTGCTTCACGAAGAGCGCTTGGCAATCAAACCCAAAGAGCCGTTTCCTGTTGAAGAACTGCGATAGATTGAAGGAACTGAAGATTGGCATTGGTTCCTTCCATGATTGTACCTTGTGTGTGATTGAGCACCTGGACAGCATGGAAGCAATGGAGTTGGGGAAGCTGGAGAGAGACAACAAGATGTTTGTCTATTGCTCATTGAAGGTGAAGAGTATTCTTGCAGACTGCCCATGAGGAATAGACTTGCCGAAGCTGAAGCGTCTCGTTCTAGGTTGTGGCACATTCCAGTTTCCAACCTTCGCCATTCTTGAGAGTCCGGGGCTTGGGAAATGAATCATGCGTAGACATGCCGGAGTTGGTTTCCCTGAGGCTCGGAAAGAGGACTCTTCTGTTCGACAACGATGAGACACAGCCCACGAAGTTGATCCTACGAAGTGAACGGAGTGTATTGGAGTGATGAATAGACCTGCCCAAACTCACCACACTCACGTCACTTTCTGCAAATGGACGGCTTGCTGATTCCTTCACCAATCCAACGACAGTTGTACTTGAGGGTATTCTAACAGGCTGGAAATGATCAGGAGATATGCCTAAACTCGCCACTGTGATCCTGTCCAAGGAGATCTTCGCGATTGCCAAGAACTTGACGGTGAAGAGTGGTTATCAGAGAATGGGATGATGGATAGACGTGGGAGCCTTGGAGAAGCATCCCGCTGCCCCTCATCAGAATCCAAGGACAACGGTTCACATCGACACGGCATTGCAGACGCTCTCTTCCTCTCTAACCCAGTTGATCACGGACAACTACTGCTGCAATGACGAGGAGCTGACGCGTGTTGACTTCTCACGGTGGGCACTGCTTGAATGCATCGAGATTGGCAATCACTGTTTCCAGCATGCGACGGACGTGAAGCTGCTTGGGATGAAGAGGCTTCGGCGTGTGGTGATTGGCTCCCACTGTTTTGAAGAACACTCCGGCTCCTTTCGGTTGGAGAAGTGTAGAAGGCTGAAGGAGCTGCGAGTTGATTCCTTTTCCTTCGGTTGCTTTTCAGCGTGTGAGATTACGGGGGTTGATCGTTTGAAAGACATCGCAATTGGCGACTACTGTTTCAAGAGCGTGTCAAAGGTTGAGTTGAAGAGTGAGTTCCCCATAGGAAGCGTTACAAATAGACTTGCCAAAGCTGGTGACTGTTTCTATGGGTTTTGCATCCTTCAATAGCAGTAAGATAATTACGTTTGAGAGTACGTGATGTGGGATTGGCTGAGGAAAAGACTTGCCCGAACTCACTTCCATCCGTCTCGCGGACAGTGCACTTTCCTATGAGCAGTACAGTACAGTGCGCAGCCTCACAATGCGGAGTGATTGTGAGGGAACGAGGTGATGTTCAGACTTACCGAAGCTCACCACGCTCACCACCAAGGGAAGCAACAGTCGGTCCTTATCGGGGCCTCTTCATGTCACTCTTGACAGTGCTCTTTGTAACTCCTCTTGACGACCAGATATGCCTTCCCTCAAGACTGTCTCCCTCCCAAAGGACGTGTTCCGTACTGCGAGAGAAATGGATGTTTTGGGGAGTATGGCTTGTGTGCACTCCTCATCCGTAGATATCGGTACTCTGTCTCAATATGCAAATTCACGTGTTTCTTTCACATAAGGAGTCATAGATTCACCCAATTCCAATGCCCATCATTCCCAACCCATCACAGAAATCCCCAATCCCACACCTCCTCCCCACACCCAACCCATCCCCCACTATCACACCCTGAAACACAGGGATTCGCAAAATGCCCCCGTTTTCTGTCAATCGCGAGGAACAATTATCGCCGGATCTAGCATCCTCTTCGTAGATTCGAAGTGAAAGATCTATTTCCGTCTGATATGGATTCAAAGACGCCCACTACTCAAAAGGGAACGCCCAAAACACCTGTAGGTGAGTATTCGGTGAAGAGAACGCGTCGGACTAATCGGTGTTGTAGGATCCCAACGTGGATGGTGCGCTGCGCGATGTTGTTACCGACTGCTCTTTCTTTGGCACTCTCCCCGAGTATCACGACCTTGATGTATTTCTGCTTCCCTCTCCTTCCCCTTACGTGTGTAGAGCATTTCAGCCTTTAACACAGTCGATATCCACCCCACAAAGCCTCTCGTCGTAACGGGTGATGCACAAGATAATGTCGTCGTATGGAACTACGAATCGAAGAGCATCGTCTTCAGAGCCTCCGCGAGCGTATGCATTTTGCGATTTCCCTGCTCATGGCGTAGTTGCTGTTTAGCAGAGCGACAGAGTACACGGAGCAACAGAAGCACAACAGCGACATTCCCGAAATCAATGCGTACTCTTTAATTCACTCCATTCCCCCTAGAACCATCGATTCGCCCTCCGCCCCCATGACGGGTCTGCGCAGCGTGCAGTTCTTCGACAACGACACGCTGATGTGGTCGAGCAACGCCAGCTACACAGCCATCCCCGCCCAGTACGTCATCGCGATCTACAACGAGGGCTTCATGCTGATCGACTACATGGCGGAGACCACCATCGAGGTGCGCAACGACATGCAATCTCCACTCCATTCGCTCATCGCTAGTCATCTCCAGAATCTGGTCTGCAACTGCGTGATCCCGCTGACGGAGAGCTACCTGCTGGTGGGCACCAACGGCCACCTCTGCGTCTACAACCTGCTCACGCAGCGCATCCAGACCTCCGCAGCGCATCTCAACGTGACCCACCTTCTGCCCTTCAAGGCCTGTCCTGCCGGCTCCATCGTACCGCTCCCTGCACCGACTCACCCCCAGGCCTATCAGCACCCCTCCCACGACATCCAGGTGGTCGCCGTGGCCGCCGACGGCCTCGCCGTGTGCTGGAACGTCGCCGTCGGCTCCAACGGCGAGTTCATCGGGCTCTCCCCCGCCTTCGCCTTCGCCGACGGCCCCTGCGCCAAGGGCGCCGTGAGCGACGCAGCCTTCAGCACCGAGCTGCAGAAGCTCTACCTGCTGTCGCAGGGCAAGACCGTGACCGTGATCGACGCGTCCCTCTCGCGCGAGGCGGCTGCCAACGCCACGCTGGCGGGACTGGGCTGTGCGGAGACGCTGCCGGCGCGCGCCGCGAAGAGCGTGACGTTGAACGGCGCGAGCCTGCTGGGCCTGAGCGAGCCGTGGACGCCGCAGCTGGCCGCCGACTACGTGCCGGTGGTGTGTGGCGTGGGCGTGGGAGCGAGGCGTGAGACGTAGACGGACGCGGTGAGCGTGGTGGACCTGAAGGAGAGCCGCGTGCGCGACGTGGCGACGAACGCGCTGATCCCCGAGCTGTTCAAGAACCGCCAGCAGTACACGGCGCTGCGCCTCAAGCGCTCCGCTCATACTCACGTCACCTCACACTACCCCTGTAATGGCTAGATCGCCGTCGCCTCGCGCTTCGGCGTCGCCGTGTTCGCGCTCAACACGCACGTGGTGCCGCCCGTGCTGCCGCTGCCCTTCGCCTTCGCCGACGGGCTGGCGCACGTCCTGGCCTACCGCGACCAGCACCTGAGTAGCCCCCACCGACCCCCCTTATTTCTAGTCCACGAGGTCTACGATCTGGAGGAGAAGCCTGTGGGCAGCGCGCTGGACGTCACGCGGCCCGCCGCCGTGCTGAAGACCTCCACGCGTGTGGGTACTCCGTTCGCTCAGCGTGGCATGCCGCAACTCCTGTTGAACGAGGACGCGTCGCGTGTGGCGGCGGTGTTCCGCGGCGAGGCCACGGCGGTGATCCTGACGCTGAAGAGGGCGGGAGAGGCGGTGACCGTGGAAACGGAGAAGCAGGAGACGGACATCACCGCCTTCGCCTGGGGTTTCGCGAGCGACAAATACGCCACGATTTCGGACAAGCAGGTGTTCGTCCATGTTTCTTTTGTTCCCTCTTCTCACTCACAGTCCCTCGCCGACGCCTCGCGCACGCAGGTCTGGCTGCCCACGGAGTCGGAGCCCGCCGGACTGTTCGGCGGGTGGCTGTTGGGCGTGGAGCTGACGCCGACGGAGGCAGAGATGCGCACGACGCACATCCACTCGCAGCAGCTGCAGTTCTACGGCTGGGACGTGCTGCCCGCCGAGCAGGAGGCCGCCGCCGAGGGCGAGAGTGCCGCGACCGAGTGGAAGCGTCACGAGCACCTGAAGAATGTGGGCGCGCGCCTGCCGTGTCCCGCGACGGTGCTGCGCGTGCCGGAGGCGGGTCTGCTGCTGCTGGCGTATCACGACCGCACAGCGATGTGAGTGTGAGGAGTGGGTGTGATGATCAGCTTCCGCGTGGAGAGCGGCTTCGAGCTGCTGGCGCTGGTGAACGAGGCGGTGCTCTCTTGTCGCTACGCCAACAACAGCCTCTTCCTCCTGACCGCCACGACGCTCCTCCTGCTGGTCGTCAACCAGGGCTCCACCACGCTCTACACGCTGGCGCACGCCTCCTCGCTCACCACCGCGCCGCCGCTGCAGGCCACCATCTACTCCAATCAGGTCGTCTTCGCCTCCGCCGCCAACCCCCTCCTGCCCCCCGTTTTCGCACTCCCCGCCGGCCCCTGCGCGCTCCTGCAGCTCTTCCACGGGCACCTGCTGCTCGCCGCGCCCGCGGCGGTGGTCTGCTTCCCGCTCAACCACCCCGCGGTGCGTTTCGTGATGCTGGTGGCGTCGGATCAGATCGACCTCGCTATGCGGTGGGCGGAACTGCTGCGCCGCGACCAGCACGACGCCGCGGCGTACATCCTGCAGTCCTGGCGCCACATCGAGCGGTGCCTGGACCTGGCGGGCCTGTCGCCGTCGCTCCGTCTGTCCTTCCAGCTGTCTCGCGGTGACGTGCCGTCGATCGTGAAGATCGTGAACAAGGGCGACCTGAGCATTCTGGACCAAGCCGATTCGGTGAACGCTGACTACCGTGTGACGCCCATCGATCAGTTGTCGGGCGTGCGCCGTGCGGCGATTCTGCTGGCGAAGTCGGGGAAGAAGGAGGAGCTGAAGAAGCTGTTCAAGCTGTGCCAGAAGGGCAGCCGCGACGACGACGCGGAGTTCGTGGGCATGCTGCTGTACAAGGAGGACCCGTCGCTGCTGCTGCAGGCGCTGAAGAAGGAGAACAAGTTCCACGGTAAGTGTGATGTGTGGAAGTGAGGAGTAGACGCGGCGCTGCTGAGTCGCATGAACACGAAGTACCACAAGGAGCTGCCGGAGATCGTGCAGGCGTGGAACCAGCAGCTGAAGACGGAGGCCAAGTCCACGACGTACCTGAGCGGCGTGGAGGTGGTGCTGGAGGAGGGCGAGAAGGTGCTGCGGAAGAAGGCGGCGAAGACTGCGGCGAAGGGCGCGAAGAGCGCTGCGAAGGGCGCGGCGGAGGGAAGGAGAAGACGTCGTCGCGGTTGAGCGTTTGCTGTGTATTTGCTAGTGGGTGTTTGTTACTCATTTCGTGTTTTTCTCTGAAAGTGAAGCGTTTTTCTTTGGAATGGGGTGCAACAAAAGAAAGGGCGTATCGAGTCAGAGACCAAGAAGTGTGTGGAAGAAACAGAGTGATGACAAACAAGCTTGTTATGAATCGCAGTGTATGATGCCCTTTCTGCACTGAAGGAGGAGTGCACGTCGTCGTTGCTGAAGAAGAACAACGGTATGATGTTTCTTATATGGAGAGCATTCATCGGGAGGACTTACGGAAGATAGTTCACTATCTGAGACCTCTTGTTCAAGGAATTGACTTCTTCCAGTCCGACATGACTACGCACTGGGATGTCCTTCCAGTGTTCAACGCACTCCAGTCCTTCTACAGAAGCAAGACAGCAGATCCACAGACCCCCAATCGACTCTGCCAGCTCCGTCCTCTTCATCCTTCCCAAAGGAGCAGTTTCCGACGCATTCTCCTCGAGAATTGCTTTTCTTCACGGATGAATACCCAACCCTACTCGGGCTGTTCACGGATGCGTTTGCTAGAACTCTTCCAAGAGAGGTTGACATGCAAGATGAGCAAGTCATCTGCTTCAAGAGATTGCTCTTTGATGAGATTGAGCGATTGTGTAATCCCAAGGGAATGGATGAACTGGACGGACTGGTAAACCATATGCAGAAGGAGGCGCTTGTCTTCCTGAAGCTTCACAGGAAGCGGCGAGGGACAAACCTCAACGAGTTCCTTGACCAGTATCGGGACGAGGTGGGGTTAATCGCTGAGAAGTTCCAAGAACTATTCAGTCTTCATACGCCGCTGTTGAAAGAGCGTTCTCTGTTCAGGGATGCTTTCTTCAGCCACGACGAAACCAGCTGAGCCTCGCCACTGTCAAGAGTCTGATGACGATCAAGATCAATTGCATGTTAACAGAGAAGAATGGATGGGAAGACAACTTACTATCCTATCTTCAAAGCAGTACAGAAATACTTGCAGATTAGAGCTGTTTGGTAACAGCACACAAATTGACGCCTGCTGCAGCATACAGAATGATAATATCTGTTAGGAAAACGGAGTACCTTCAATGGAGCAATTCTGGTTCATAGCATTTCGATACCTAATCCGTATGCACTCCATTTCAAATTGAATATCGCCACAGGCAACATAATCTCGTTCTTAACGATAAGACGATATACACGCATTAACAAGCAGCACATAGGCTTGCTGAATAAGCCACATCAAGGATATACCAAATACCATGATAGATTGGCTTTGAACTTGATCTTCACGTTTCATCCCCATAAGCGACGGGTGTACCTCCACATCGATGGAACATAGGCAAAGAAGTAATATGCCAGATCATGAGGCTTCAATACAAAGATTGAATAAACCCAAATCCTGTTCATTGGATGATTCCAGAAAAGGAGCCGATTTCGCACATCATTTCTCACAATAACCGCGGAATCCTCCTTGCTCCAGCCATTTCCATTCAGTCATTATCAGCCCTTCTGAATATGCGTTTCTTTGATTCCCTGCTATCCTGGAGCAATCGAAGCATGCTGCATGATGCAGTTTCCAATGGAGCCACTCCCTAATCATCTGCTCCCTTTCTCTCTTTTGATTCCGATACCGTAAGGAGTGTTGTCATTGTGCATGAACGGGATGAACCAACTATGTGAGAATAGAGATCTCCAGGAACAGTCTTCGGACTGACGAACCCTCCTGGTCCTCTATCCGGATGAACTCACGGGCGCTGAAACGCGGTCTGATTCATGCTTTTGTTGTGATCATTTCTCATTCTCTGTAGAGTGTTGCTGAGAGCTGGAAAAGGAGCATTCGTATGAGGCTCAACGAGCTAGTATTCCCCAAGGTCTGTGGACAAGTATGTCCCTTGGGAATCCGCTTCTCGATGATTTGCTACGATATTTCGATCGTTGTGTGGGCTTGTTTGTTAAAGAAATGTGATTCCAAGCGCATGTCCAAACAAACAGTATTACAGAGATTATCACCCCCTTTCCACATTCAAACCCTTCTACACTCGGAATTTGCTGAGATAGTACCGTTTCCGTTTATCACTACGTGTCATCTTCCCCGCCCACACCAACCATGCTTTCATCTTGGGATAGCAGCAGTACTTGAAGTACGAACCAGATCCACACGGACACTTCATAGTCAGGAAATGCAGCACTGTTCGCAGCTGCCTTTCGTTTTCAATCCACAGCAACTTGCTTTGGGTAACGGGTTCGATGAGAGAATTGAAGGGAAGATCTCCGCACCATTCTCCGTGATGATGGTGATGATGATGATCTTTGGCGACTCTCTTCTCCACCTCCTTCAGAATCATAAAGTTACGAGTGACCAGTTCATGGCTAGACATTCCTTCCTTCCTTCTCTGCTTTCTGTTGTTCATCTCTTCCGTCTTTTCCTTTCTTCTCTCTTCTTCCTCCATCGCTCTCCTTCTCTCTTCCTCTTGTCTTCTCTCGTCTTCCACCTTCCTCCTCTCCTCCTCCTTTCTCTTCTCTTCCATAATCCTTCTCTCTTCCTCCTTTCTCTTCTCCTCCATCCTCCTTCTTTCTTCCATCACTCTCCTCTCTCCTCTTCCATAATCCTTCTCTCTTCCTCCTTTCTCTTCTCCTCCATCCTCCTTCTTTCTTCCATCACTCTCCTTCTCTCCTCTTCCAGCTTCCTCCTCTCCCCCTCCCTTCTTCGTCTCTCTTCCTCCATCGCTCTCCTCTCCTCCTCCATCACTCTCTTTCTCTCTTCCACCTCCTGCCTTCTCTTCTCCACAACGGCATCCTCCTCCTTTCTCAGCACAATGTTGTCCCTCGACGACGCCGTAGAAAGGGCAATCTGCTGCTTCCCACGAACACTGTTATAGTGGCAAGAGCCAAAGTACGCCAATTGCAGCACACGAGGATTATCGGGGTAATTCTGAAGCTCCAAGTTGGGACGCCTGTCCTGAAACACAACCACGTTGCATTTGTAATAGTTGGAGATGGCATTGATCTCCAAGTCGCCGCCCCACGTAGAACTGTGCGACATCCGCTGTATATACTACCCATCAACCCTAACAGAAAATGCAACTTGATCAAAGGGCTGTCGATCCTGATCCATGAACGGAATGTAGTCCGCCTTGTGGGTCTTCATGTAGTGAATGGCGTTGCGACGAACCTCACCGTGGCGGTTCTGGTCTCCAAACAACTGATCGGCACACGATCTACTCCTCACAACACATTTCCTTTGCACACCGAAAGAGACAGTTGCCATCCGGAACAATGGAACGAATGTAGAGCCCCTTCTTCTGAAGATCGGCAATCAAGTTCTTCTTGCCTCCCTGAAACTGACCAATCAGTCCTGGCATCAAAGCTCACATCTCCAACAAACGGACTGTGCTTCCCCTTCTCTTTCCACTTATCCTTGTGTTTCTTCTCCCTCCGAAAGAAGCGGTTGGCGTGGAACCCCATGTGCGTGGCAGAACAAACAAGGAGGTCAACAACACTTAATGATGATGGTGTCTGTGCTTCCGCTCCTTCACAGAGGCGTCGTCCTTCACGGAGTCCTCCTTGGCCGACTCCTTCTCCTCGCGATGGCGGTGCGATCGATGGCGATGCTTCTTCTCCCCCTCCGCCACGCTCTTCGTCTCCTTCTTCTCCTCCTCGCTCTCCTCCTCGTCGCGGATCACCTCGAACTTCACCGCGGGCGCCTCCTCCTCCTTGCCCTCCACCACGGGCACGCCCACGTCCTCCAGCGTCAGCTCCTTCACCTCGCCCTCCTCGTCGTCGTCCTTGCCGCCCAGGTAGAACTGGTCCAGGTCCTTCTTCTCGCGGCGGTGGCCGTGCTTGCCCTTGTGGTGACGCTACGCCTCACACTCCCTCGCCACGCCCACGCGTCCGCTCTCCTCCTTCTTCTCCGACGCGTACACGAACAGCGGGCCGTCGTTGAACTCGATGCTGCGCACCGGCTCCACCTCCTTCTACGCCTCACGCTCCCTCTCAAACCCCACGTCCAGCGCCAGACTCGCCAGAGGCTCGTCCAGGTTCAGACCCTCGGGCACCTTCACCTTCTTCTGCGCCTTCGCGCTCACCGGCAGCAGCTCCTCCGTCAGCCGGCTCAGCAGCTCCGACAAGTGGTGGATGCCCAGCTGCGCCGCCTCCTCCTTCACCTCCTCCTTGGGCGTCTCCTCCTTGGGCGTCTCCTCCTTCGCCTCCTCCTTCGCCTCCTGCGTCTCCAGCGCGCTCGCCAGGTTCAGCTCCGAGTCGCTCGACTCTGGCGTCGTCTCCTTCTCCGCGGGCTCCTCCTTCTTCTCGTTCAGCGTCGTCAGCGCCTTGCGCTCCTCCTCCATGCGCTCCATCTCCTGCTTCACGTCCTCGCGCTGCTCGATCGCGATCGTCTCGTTGTCGAACGCCGCCGTCGCGTTCAGCACCTCGATCAGCAACGACGCGCGGTAACGCACCTCATCGCTCTGCGACGACAGGAACTGCGCCGCGTGCGCCACAACGCTCCGCTTGATCACCACCGCCTCTACGCCTCAGCGAAAACGGGGGGCCCCACGGTCCGAGCCGGAGCCGAGCGAGCAGATGAAGCGAAGAGTCACTTGCAGCAGCGACTGCAGCATGCTAGGCGTCAGAGAAATGAAGAACGCGCACGTGGCCTGGATGGCGGGGTCGAGGTACATCACGGAGGGCGAGGCGAGCGAGGCGAAGACGTTGGCGATCTGGTCCTGCTGGAGATAGCCCGAGTACTCGCCCACGATCCACGCGGCGCCGTGCGGTCAAGGAGGGGCCCCCCCGAATTCAAGGATATGATCAGGACGCACTTCATGCTCTCGCAGACGGAGTCGGGCTGCAACAGCAGCGGCAGCACGTAGTTGACAGTGATCAGGCGCACGGCGGGCACGCGCAGCGTGATGTCGATGAGGCGCTGGCTGATGGCCTCGCCCGTGTGGGAGCCGCGTGTCTTGGCGAGGTCCACGAGCACGCTGACGAGCCAGGCGAAGTCCTGCGTGTTCTTGTACATGTCGCGCGAGCACATGTCCAGAATGCCGTTGATGATGTCCTCGCGCATCTCGTACTCCGTGCCCGAGTGCAGGCACGTCACCAGGTCCTCCACCAAATTCTTGAGGTTTTTGGGATTCGCGATCTCCTGGATGAGGCTCAGCGCCTTGCTACGGATCGTGCTGTCGTTGGCCTTCAAGCAGTTCACGTAGATGTACGACTTCTTGGCCACCACGGCGGGCGCCGTCTTCACCAGGCGCAGCAGCCCGCAGAGACCCAAATACTTCAGATTCGGGTCGGGGTCCTCCACAAACTCCAAGAATTTGGCCATCAGCAGCTCCGCCACCTTGCCCACCTCGCGGGCGAACTTGCTGCCCTCCTTGATGGGCACGTAGATCAGGCACTGGCCCACGCCCATCATCGCCTCGTACAGCAGTGACTTGGTCTCCGCCTGGCGCACGATCGTCACCAGCGGATCGAGGATCTTCTTCGCGAGACGAGGCTCCTGCGTCACCAGGTTCATCAGCAGCTTCACGACCTTGATGAGGATCCAGGTGTTCTCCACGTTCACGAGGAGATTGAAGATGGTGGGCGCCAGCTGCTGGTAGCGAGAGGGATCCTCGCGGGCCAGCTCCGTGATCACGCTGATGGCGCTGCTCTGCACGGAAATGTCCGCATCGCCCAGCATGCTCACCAGAGGAGTGTAGAACTCGTCCAGCGAGGCGGGGTACTGTCTGTAGATGCGGAAGAGGCAGAGGACGGCCTTTCTGCGCACGAAGGCACGCTTGCTCTTGAGAAGGTTCAAGATGTCGGGCAGGAGGTCGCGGGCCAGCTCCTCGGTGACGACCATGCTGAAGCAGTCCAGCGCCAGACCCACGTCGTACTGCGCATCACCCCCTCCCAAAACAAACCACCTTGTTCTTCGACAGGAACGCCTTCTTCAGGGTGTTAGCGCACAGGATGAACAGCTCCGATTCGGGGCGGATCAGCACCGTCGCCGCCAGATAGCTAGGAGATGAAACACAACGCAGCAGCCCTACCCGACACGTCTCTCTTTGTACAACGGCTGGCTCATCACCTCAATCACGTGGAACTCCTACAGCGTCAGCCGCTCGCGAAATCGCCCCCTACAGCCCAATCAAAGTTATATCCAAGGAGGTTGAGGTAGATGAGCTTCTGCAGACTGATCACCTTGTCGTTGCGGTCCGTTCCTTTGATCTCCTGACGAATCTCGGTAAGCACCTCCGATATGTACATCGCGGGGTCCTTCGCAGTACGAATGCCTCGCACGACTTCCTGATACGATTTTTTCGCCATTCAACTGTATTTGTGTGGAATACAGCAGCGAAACACAAGAAGAGTGATTGCCGCGGTTTTGTACCACTCGCTCGGGGGCTAAAGCGGCGTTTCGCCCACTCTTCTCGCGACTATTTCTCGCTATCCAAGAACCGTTCCGGCTGGATAAGAGTTTGGTCCGTATCCATACAACGCGTTCTACGTGATAGGAAGTGCGAATGCCGTGGTTGAACGAGCTCGTGGCCCTTCTAAAAGTGGGCAATTCTCCCTCTGTTTGACTGGACAGCTGGTGGACTCCCGGTTCTGCGATGTGCTTTCCAAACTGCGTCACAGCGAGTGTTTTTCGCATCCGGTGGAGTACCGATTGTTTTTGCTGTGTCTTCTGCGAGACAATCTCCTTCCCCTCCCGAATGTGGGGCGTTTCTCCTTCTCCGTCCCATGTAGCGTATTCTCGCCTTGTCGCTGCTGAACTACGACGATAAGTCGTCATCCGACGTTCGTGCCCGATTTCAATTCATTCCATACGATATTCTCGACTCCGTAGTGCTGTCTGGCCGTCTTTTATCCGCAGACACAAAACGAAGAAGAACGGTGGTTCTGCTATATGCTATGCACAAACCAGCTGCAGAGCGCGCTTCGCGATGTCGGTTTAGCGCTCATCCCCTTAGTCCTAGCTGTCGGCCACTTTGATTCTGAAGAATGCAGAGTTAGTGATGGAAAAGCTTCCCGTCACAGAGGATGCAAGGGGTTCTTCGCATCCGTGACCCGTAGATGAAGAGGACTGTGGAGACGCAGAAGCGCGAATACTACAGGGACCAGTTGTCTTCCCCGGACGTACTTCCGTTTATGTCTCTCAACTCCTCCTCCTTCGTGACTGACGTCTATCCCCACTGTCCATTCTCCCCATTGCGCTGACGAGTAGTCTTCCCTGAACTGGACGCCTATCTCACGGTCTTCGAAGCTGACCGAGAGAGCGTTCTCAACCCCTCTCCCTCCTTCTCACGACCGCAATTGCAATTCACGCCTTCTCGTGAGGATATGGTGTTCGTGCCTCCTCCTCTGCAGGGCAGCACATTCATCGTCATTCCGATGGAGGAACAATCGAAGAAGGACGATTCGCTCGCTTTCGAGCGATGTTGCGAATCGACTCTCGACGACGAAGAATGCCACGCCGTACCGCAATGAGGAAGGGCTTACAAACAGATTGTAAACAACCACGCCTCCTTCCGACAGCTTCTGCTGCTCATTGGACAGGGAAGCCACGAGAAGGACAAGGCGGAGAAACTGAATCGCATGATGGAGCTGAACCCGCTGATCGGAACGGCCCTGGTGGAGAAGCTGTGCACGACGAAGGACCGGAACGTGTGCGTGAATCTACTGCGATTGCTGCATCTGTCGGTGAACAGTGTGAACTACGCGAGTCGGCTTGTGATGCTGCGACTGCTGAAGGAGGAGGGAGTGATGCAGTTCATTCAAGAAGGATTGAAGGAGATTCTGGAGAAGCAGGTGAATTCCGCCATTCTCTCCTCCTTTTGCTTCTTCATCATCGGCACCTTCGACCGGAAGCTCGTGGACAGCAGCGTGCGTCCTTTGGAGAGGACTGAGGCGTAGGTGATTCACGATGTGTTGATCGACGTGAAGCAGCGATATAGCGGCGAATCCATCGTGCCTTACACGATTGTTCACATATACGGTTGCGGGGACGTGCAACAGAAGTAACACGCCTGTTTGTTGAAACCACTCGGAAAACGTTTGTTGAAGAAACAGCCCTAGTCGGAAAACATGTCCAGGTCCTCGTCCACCGCCTTCTGCACCTTCTTCTCCTTCCGCCTGCGGTGCTTCGTCTGCGCCCGCCCCACATTTGCAAGCGATTTCGTGATCATCTCCTGGAGCGATGGAGACAGCGTTTCCATCATCAGCGAAGAGAACGAAGACGACTCCTGCTTGCTGTGAACGGCTGTCACGGGAATCGAGAACATCACCGTCTCGCTGTCTCCCTCCACCTGCATTGGGTACGTATTGCGTCCCTTCGTGAAGTACTCCCGCTTCTTACTACGACTCACACTCTCTTACAGGAATTCACTTGGATGTGTTCACATCGTTTAGCCGCTCCTTGGAGTTGAAGAGGCAGTCGTAGATATTACTGGCGAGCGCGGACTTGAAGGACCGCATGTGCAGCTACTCCTCAAGCGAGTAATCAATCGCCACCATCGCATTCAGCGCCGTTTCTTCCTCCTTCTTCTTCATCTCCTGCTGCCGCTCGAGCTCCCTCCGCCGCTTCTCCAAACGCACCAGGTCCAAACCCTTTATCAAATGCGAGTACTTGTCGTCTCCACCGAGCAGTTGGATTTCTTCCTCTGTGAGATTTGCAAAATCCTCGGGAAGAAGACCCTCGTAGTCCTTGTCATACCCGAATTCCTGGATTTCCTTCGCTATTCGATGAGTCTTGAATACTTCCACGTACCTCGATCACGGTACTTTGACTGGTATTCGTTTTCCTCCTCCCTCTCCTGCATTCGCTTCTCCATGTGTCTTTGTCTCCTCTCCTCATTGATTTCATTTCTCTAGTCATAACACTTCTGTCTATCTAACAAATACTCGCTTCTGTGACTTGCGCGCTCGCTGCTCATTCAGCACCAATTTCTTCAAATCCTCGGACAGTTTCGATCTCTCCCGTTGGCCGTCCGACATGTCGCTAAAACAACCCGATGGATGAATTGAAATGTATCTCCTCGTTCCACACTCTCTCCTTCATCAACTTTCCTCCCTCTGTTCACAATAGGAAGAAAGCGGTGTGTTTTGTGTTCCATTCGCCATCATTCCAATTCATGTTTTTCCAATTTACACCATATCAGCTCCCCTCATAGAATCCCACCCCGCTGTTTTCGGGTCTTCTCTACCATGATGCAAGCCACTGGGACACTGTGGAGAAAACACATCCGTAAGGCTATTCCACGCTTTTGTAACCGCAAACACGCTCGTTGAAGAAGCCTTCAGGAATGTGAGAATTCCCGCGGTGACTATAGCAGGAATGCTCGGCGCAATTAGCCAAACAAACGCGTACTAGACGTTGACTGTTCATCAAATCTTCATACGTCCCCTTTTTGAGTCACTGAAATGAAGTATTCTGACGAAATTGCTGACGAAGCCATAACTCCTGGCGGCGAGCTGGATAATCAATTGCTGGAGGATGAATACCTCAAATCCGAAAAGGGAAAGATGAACACACTCCAGGTTGCTGTGGAAACGCGGATTGACCGTTGTAGTTCTGCATTAACCTTATGAAGGGTATTGCAGGTACGGGATCTCTGTCCATCCCCTACGCGTTCAAAATGGTAGTTTCTGGAGGGATTCATGTTGTGTAGGTGGGTATTATTCCTGGTCTGTTCCTGTTCTTCCTGGTTTGCTGTATGATGATCCTCGCCACGTATCAGCTTCTCGAGATTAACAACAACATGGGCAACCGTAGAATCGTCGCTTTCCTCAGTGGCCCTCACCTCTAGCTGGGACTGAAGTCCATCAAGACCAACAACGTGTACGCGGAGATGGTCTACAACGTTCCTCCTCCGTTTCCCTCTCATCGCCTAGGTTCTCGGTACTTCGGGCTACAGAGCTTATGTGGTCTTCTCCCTGATTACTCTTTACGGCTCCAACATCGGCTCCCTCGTACGTCGCTTCTCTCCCGCATTCCCTCTAGATCGCTGCGTCCAAGAGTCTGTCGCAGGTGCCCTTCACCAGCGGCTCCAGCGACTCTCGCTACACCATTTCCCTGATCATCAGCACCGTCATCTGCCTGATCCTCTCCATTCTCAAGGATCCCACGTACCCCCTCTTTTTCCCATTCACGCTAGCATGCTGGTGCCCATCTCCACCTTCGGTCTCGTCGCCATCATCGTCAGCTACGCCGTGCTCGTCATGTGACCCCCCGTTTTCGACCTCACGCCTAGCTTCGGCTGGTCGAAGTACAAGCCCTCCTTCGTGGGTTCGGACCTGTGGCCCGTGTCCTTCGCGGACCTGCTCCAGAACATCGGCCTGTTCGTCTACTGCATGGGCTTCATCCTCTTCCTCCTCACGCAATACGTCCCACACCCGCCACTCCCTCATGGATAGAAGTACATCCGTCGCGACTGCCGTAAGAACGTGGTGAAGTCCACCGGTGTGTCGATCACCATCATGGCCATCATCTACTCCTTCCTCGGCATCACGCTCTCCCAGTACTACAAGAACAGCGGTAGGCGTCTCTCCATCCCCTGATCGCAGAGAAGGGCGTGCAGGAGAGCATCATCACATCGCTGCCTGACGGCTTTGCGCTGGGCTGGCTGCTGAACCTGATGATGTGGTTCACCGTCGTGGGCGGCTTCCCGCTGTGGATGGAGCCCATCAACGAGACGATCGAGGGTGATGATGTGGAGCATGGCAAGGTCTTCATCTCCTCGAGGAAGTACCTGATCCTCCGCACGGTGGAGATTGTGCTGATGGGTCTGGTGGCGTGTTTGGTCCCGTCCTTCGCGGATGTCCTGTCGCTGATCGGCAACTTCACGGATGTGCTCACGACCTTCATCTTCCCCGCCGTCATGCACATTGTGTTCTTCCGCAACAGAACCAGCACCACCATCATGGGCCTGGACATGGCGACGCTGGTCGTGTCGGTCATCATCATGATCATTTGCACTTCGCTCTCTCTGAAGAAGTTCTTCAAGTAATGTATGGGAGTCTCCCATATTCGCGATCGTTTTTTGCCGCATTTGTTTCATCAATCGTTTCTCCCTCCATGATTCCTCGCGCGATCGGCAGGGCCCTTTCGCGGAGAGGCTCCCGTGCAGTGCTGGCGCCGCTCCATCAGGGATTCCCGAAAGCGCTCCAACTGGTCTCTGTCACTTCGGTACGGCTGATTCAGTTCAATGCAATTCCCCGGTCCAACATAAACCATCCAGAATATGCGGCAGCTCAGCCCAAGGCCGAAAATGTCAATAGCCTCGCGGAGCAAACGTCAAAAGTGAGCTCGTTTGAAGAAGCGATCGCGAATATCCAGGTGTTTCTTTCAATTGAGGATAACAAGCAGGATTACCAGAACCGCTCTCTGGAGCAAAACCTCCGCTCGCTCATGGAGTGCGGCCGCTACTCTCCCGGAGTTGCGCTCATTTCGTGCAATCCGCTGCTCTCCAGCCTTTCGTCCTTCCTCAAGTACCTGAATGACGCCACCACTCCCGACCAGCTCGCGTCCATCAACCTGTACATCATCATCCGCGCCTTCTGGGCACTGCCGCGCATCGGCTGCACCTACACGTCCAATCGCGCACACAACAGCCCTCTGGACGGAAACTGTCGCATTGTGGACCTCCTCCTCTCGACCATTCTCGTACCGCCCCTTCCGCCCCCTCCCCTCTAGTCCCACACCACCACCCTCACTACCCTCGAGTGGGCCACCACCCTCCACGCGCTGGGCAAGCTGCAGTACCACGCCACGCCGCAGCAGCTCAACTGCATCCTCGGTGCGATCCCGCGGTCCCGTTCACGCCTAGACGGACTGATGTTTTACCGCGACGCCTTCTCCCTCTCCGAGCTGTGCGACGTCGCCTGGGCGTTACTCCGCCTCAAATCCGGCAACGCTCCCGCGACCCGCGCCGGACTGCTGGGCGATGACCGGCTGTTCGCGCTGTTCAAGCGCGTGGAGGACCTCGTTCTGAGCGATGCCGCTGCCCTCAAGCACCTTCGCCCGTGAGCCCGCGGCCGCGTCCTCAGCCGTAGCTCGCGCGTCGCCAACCTGGCGTATTCCGTGTCCTTCGCCCACTACCCCGCGCGCGGGCCCGTGTCGGCGCTCGCAGGCTGTGTGAGTCGTAGCCTCCAGCGCGTGGCGACCGCCGTGTGCAGCTGTCGTTACGGCTTCTCCCTCGCCGAGATCGCCACGCTGTTCACCGCCTTCGCCGAGAGTGGTGTGGCGCACCTCCGCCTCTTCCGCCTCCTGCTGAAGGAGGCCAACGATCGGTGACTCCTTCTCTCCACACTCACGCACAGTCTGGCGGAGGCAACGCCACGCACCGCCCTGTCCCTGCTCTACGCCTACAGCCGCGCCGTCAAGCAACGCCTCCTGCCCGCCGGCGACCGCAGCCTCGTCCGCGCGCTGAATGACGTGATCGACAAGGGCGTGACGGAGTGAGTCACGGAGGGGCGTTTCACCATTAGATTGTCTCCAGACAATTGCGTGTTCCTTCTCTCTGCCTACAACAATCTCCACTTCTATCCCGAAAACGCCCTTCTTTCTGCTGTCCGACAGGTCCAGAAATCGGTTCCTTTTCTGTCAGACGATCAGTGTTTCCCCGTGTTGTGCGCCATTACCAAGTGCAAGTGTGGTTGCGGCGGTGGTATCAAGCACAGCTATCAACATCCCGATCTCGACAGCTGTCGAAACGCCATTCGCGACCGTTACATTCGTCACTTCGGCGAAACGCCCGCATCTTCGAGCGTGACGTCGAACATCCTTTGTTTGTTGCTGCAGTCCTCCATTTCGGTAATTCCTTCTGTTGGGTGTTAGGCGCAGCGCCATGAGAGCATTCAACACACCCTCAAGATCATCCAGCGTGACTTCGCTCAAAACCCCGATCACTACAACGCTCGTGCATTATCGTCGCTGATCTACACAGTGGCGCGTATTCGTGAGCTTCTCCTTTCTCCATTTCCCCATCAGCCAATGTCAACACAGAGTTCCTTCGCTCGCTCTTTTCCACCTTCACAATGCGTTGCTCGTGTTGCTACGCCTTCTCGGAAATGGACGTGCTGTATACGGCACGCGCGAATGGCGCGCTTCATGAGTAGATGTCCTCTCTCAAGCACGTTGCATCGGATCCTTCCTACAGTCCTCTTCTCCTCCCACTCACTTCCGCCGTGAATCAGTGGTGCATTCGCAATGTCGATCATCTCTCGCCGCATGTTGGCTCTATGCAGCATAAGTTCCTCTGTAGCTCGTCTGCTATCTGCTGCTGGCCTATCCCCAAATGCACCAGTCGACAAAGGTCATGATGCAGCTGTTCGCAACGCGATTCCAAAAGGACGTTGCGTTCTTCCCCGTGAGCGTGCTTGCCACAAGGTCGCATGAGCTGTAGGACCAGGTGGTGTTGCTGAAGGCATTCGCGCTGATGCGCTTCAACAACGAGAACCTCGTATCCTTCTTGTATAGCCGTGTTGCGGAGCAGGTGAAGACGCTGCAGACGCAGGTACTCTGCAGTGGTTGGCATGCTAAGCGTAGGAATTGCTGTCCGTCATGTGGACCATTGTGAGCTGGAGGAAGAGTGAAGTGTGGGTGTCGCTCCTTCGAATGACGCTTAGCGAGCTCTATGCGGCGATCCGGAACGAACTGGAGGGGCGGAAAATGACGAAGAAGCAGATTACAAATTACAAGCAAATCGTGGATCTGTACATTTCGAATTCGTAGCGAGGTGAATTGTTTGTTCCACGAAGGAAGGGCTTGTTTCCATTCTCCATGGATGAGCCGTATTCGCGTGCAATCTTTATTTGGAATGATGTCTGTCCCTTACGCGTATTTTGGGGATAATATGAACTTATTTGAGTGACGTCTTCGCGAGAATTCGATAATAACGTGGAAACGGGGATTGGGTTTTCCCTTTTTTTCATTCTTTCTTTCCCACAGAGATGAGCTATGCACAGTTTTATTTCTCTCGGTTGCCTTTCATTTTTAGGGTCATGGAGGTGCGCGAGTACAAGGTGAATACTCCGCTCCCGGACTTTTCCACCAATCTGTATGTAATTACCTCCGTTTTGGTCCGTTTTCCAATTCGACGTGATCGTTAGGAAAGAAGCGATTTTTCTCCAGAACTGCTGAAGGCGCTCACCCAGAACCTGATCTTTTTCTCCCATCAAGTCTCGTGTCAGCATGCCGCCCAAGTCTTGTCCTCCACCTACAACCTGTTCATCCCTCCGGGTGAAGACAGAATGCTCTATTCGTGCAACGAAGAGTACTGTCCGGCTCGCATCCACACCAACGATCGAATGGCGCTCTTCGAGGGGAGGGTCATTCGTCCTCCTTTCCTTTTCCTCTCATCGCTAGGCGTCTTCTGCATCCCCTTTTTCGTTCCCCACATTCACTGCACCTCTCTCTTCGGGATGGATCCGAATCTTCTCCCTCCCTTCTGTCAGGTGGTCGTTCGCACTCACTCGCTGTTCCGCCACTACAACAAGATGGTGGCCTCCATGCGCGTGGTGGAGTCAGTAGGAAAGACAGGCGAATGCTGAGCGTAGGCGGGAGACGAGAGACTGAACATTGAATCGGATCCATTCGCACGGGGCGGAATCAACAGCCAGAACGCTGTGCGCGAGTATGTGCTCTCCATCTGGAAGAAGTTCTTCCATCGCAACAACGACAAGAACATTGCCACCATGCGCGAGTATCTGCGGCGCAGTGGCATTCCCGTGTGGAATGACCTCTTCGACCGCGTGGGCAGTGTGGGCATGGACGGTGCGTTCGAGTGGCAGTGTTCATCCGTAGACAAGACAGCCTACACGATGATCTTCCGCTACTTGACGGCGGACACCAACTTCCAGGTGAATGACACGTACATCTACAAGAAGGCGAAGTCCGTGGTGTGTGACTTGCTGAAGGAGAACGTGCTGCCGCTGCTGCATGCGAACATCAAGAGTATCTTTGACGCAACCACGGAAACGACGCCAGAGGACGTGCGCAGCACATCCTTCGTAACCTTCCTTCACTTGCTGATCAACCTGCTGGATCACGTGATCACTCCGATTGAGAAGGCCAATCGGGCGATCGCGGATAAGGACGATATTGGAGACGAGCTCAATCCCAAGATAATCGAGTACCTGAATGGCAACCTTAACGAGGCGAAGAAGCACCTGAGCATTCTGGAGGGCGTTATGCTTCTCCCCACTGCGAAGGAGGCGAAAAGGCCGAGAGGGACTCGTGGAAGAGACAAGGAGAAGGCGGAGAAGAAAGTGAAGCACGTGCAATCGACTTTGAGGACAACGCGAAGAGGAAGAAGAGCGGAGAAGGCGCAGGAGGAGTCCGACGATGCTGGAAATGTGCAGACGGTGGACAGAATGGTGTCGCTGCTGAAGGAGGCACGACGAGAAATGAAGCGGAAGGAGGAGGAGAAGAAGAGGAGAGAAGAGGAGGCGAAGAGGGAAAACGCACCATCGCCCAAACGAGGTCGAGGCAGGCCCAGAAAGGTGAGCAGAGAGGAGTCGAAGAAGGAAGGCGAGAAGGTGACCGAAGTGGCAAAACGGGGAAGAGGCAGGCCTAGAAAGGTGAGCATAGAAGAAGAGAAGAAGGTGATGGTGAAGGAAGAAGAGAAGAAGGTGATGGTGGAGGAAGAAGAGAAGAGCATGGAAGAAGAGCCCAAGAAAACAGGGATGGAAGAAGAGCTTCAGATGGTGGAAGAAGAGCCTAAGAAGGTGGAGGAAGAAGAGCCTAAGAAGATGGAGGCAGAAGAACCCCAGAAGACAGGGGTGGAAGAACTCGAGAAAGTGAATTCAGAAGAGAAAGGAAAAGAAGTTGAGGAAAAGCCAGTGACAAAGCGAGGAAGGGGAAGACCGAAGAAGGTATACACGGAAGAGGAACTGAAGAAGAAGGAAGAAGAGAAAAGGAAGAAAGAACTGATCAAGGCAGGACTCAAAAGAGGAAGAGGCAGACCGAAGAAAGAATACACGGAGGAAGAACTGAAGAAGAAGGAAGAGGAAAAGAAGAGAAAGGAAGAGTTAATCAAAGCAGGACTCAAGAGAGGAAGAGGCAGGCCAAAGAAGGTGTACACGGAAGAGGAATTGAAGAAGAGGGAAGAGGAGAAACAGAAAAAGAAGGAGGAGAATAGGCGACTGGTTGAAGCGGGGTTGAAGCGAGGCAGAGGAAGGCCCCGAAAGAACCCTCTGCCTCTGATAACGAGGATTATTCCCGCCAAGACGACTCCCGTGATCATGACTGTGGAGGAGAACCAGGACGTTCAGGTCATTGACAACCCGTGGAGTGCAGAACAGCCGAAAGGCGTGGAGGAAGTGAATAAGGAACAACCGAAAGGCGTGGAGGAAGCGAGTAAGGAACAACCAAAACCCGTAGAGGAAGCAAGTGTGGAACAGCAAGGTCAGCCACTTGCAACGCCAAGAACTGCTTCCAGCGATGATACGGTGGATGGCAATGTGTTTGACGATGACGACGCCTTCCCTCTCCTGTTCTACCCCACAGCGAATGACATCAATTCCGTCCTCTGATAGTGCGGCGTTTCTTTCATACAACCTCAACGCGCATCTCCAACAAACACATCATCCAACTAGTTGCGTCTGTGCATGAACGCGAACACTCCCGCCGCCGCCACGGCCGCCGCGCCCATCCAGAAGTAGGGACTCTTCACCACCTTCTTCACACACTCGCAGCATTTGCAGCCCTTGCAACAGTCGCAGGTGGCACAGCTGGCACAGCTGGCACAGCTCGGGCACGCGTCCACCTCATCGCCCGTCATCACGCGCGCGCCCTGCTCGGGCGAGGTGATGAAGGCGGAGCACTCGATGCCCGTGCGCGCCTTGTACTCCGTCTCCATCGCGCGCATCACCGCCTCTGCCTTGTCGCTCTGCACGAAGCACACCACGCACCCGCCGAAGCCGCCGCCGGTGATGCGCGCGCCGAACACGCCGTCCTGCTCGGACGCGATCTCCACGAGGATGTCGATCTCGGGCGTGCTCACCTCGAAGTTGTCACGCAGCGACGCATGGCTCTGGTACAGCAACAGACCCACCTTCTCGTAGTCGCGACGCTCCAACGCCTCCTTGCACGCCAGGCATCGCTGGCACTCCGACACCACGTGCAGCGCGCGGCGGTACACCACGTCACCCATCGCCTCCTTCAGCGCCTCCACCTGCTCCACCGACGCGTCGCGCAGCGCGTGCACCTCGGGGTACTTCGCCTGCAGCAGCACCAGCGCCTGCTTGCACTGCGCCACGCGGTCGGGGTACTCGCTGCCCGTCAGCTGGTGCTTCTTGTTGCTGTTGCACACGATGATCGACACCGACGGGTCCGCCATCGGCACCAGCTCGCCCTTGTTCGCGCGGCAGTCGATCAGCAGCAGATTGCCCTTCACCGCGCACGACGAGATGAACTGGTCCATGATGCCGCACGGCATGCGGGGGAAGTTGTGCTCCGCCGACTGGCACAGCAGCGCGCGATCCTCCGGGGAAAGCGCCACGCACAGGATCTGCTCCAGGAACACGGACACCGCAACCTCCAGCGACGCAGAGCTGCTGAGGCCGCTGCCAATGGGCACATCCGCCGCAATCGCCATGTCGAAGCCCACCTCCTTCTTGCCGAAGCGAGTAATGAATTCGTAGACGACGCCCTATTATTAATCACTGGAGATAGCGGATACGGCCACATAGTTCACCCAACTGCCCGACTCGTCACGGGTCAGCGAACTGTCTCCCTTGAACTCGCACATGCCCTCCATGTTGGCAGAAACCACACGGCACGTCTAGAAGTTATAAGGGTTGGTTACTGAGAACATTGCCCGGCACGAGCTTTCCGACCACCGCCGTTCCGTAATGGATTGCGAGAGGGCACACAAAGCCCTCGCAGTAGTCCGTGTGCTCGCCGATGAAGTTCACACGACCGGGAGCATACGCGTACACGGAGGGTCTGTCGTTGAAGCTCTCCTTGAAGAGTTCGATCGCTTTGTCACGGAGCTTGCAAGCCATGAGAGTAAAAGAGAATGTGGCGGGTCTCATGGATTTGTGTGTGCAACAGGATGAGAAGAGTGTGCTTACAATAGCCGTGTGGTTCCCCTTGGGAAAGACCGCCATCTGCCCATCCACGTTATTGTTCCTCAAATCCTCTTCTGTGTGAGTTGCTGAATAGCATGGAGTGGATAGAAGACATTGAGAAAGATCCCCATCATTTCAGAAGGAGAGATCCAAGGTGAGATGAATCGCACTCCACTCTACCACTCCCGTTCCCATGAAAATGGAGTCTTCGAGAATTGCATTCAAAGCCCGAACTGTGGAACTGAAACTCCATTCTTTCCACGGTTCTCCTTTTTGTCATAAGAACAGGCACAATTCTTTATTTGTCAACCGTAATTCCAACACAACCATGTTCCCACTGCTGTCTCAGTATGACGCTGATTTGAATTCTTCTGCGCTGAAGGAGGTCCTTGAGGCCAAGGAGTTCCGTACCGAATCTGATCTCCTGGGCGAGATCAAGGTTCCCAAGGACGCCTACTACGGCGTGCAGTCTCTGCGCGGCTTGTACAACTACAACATCACCGGTGTGCGTCTTTCCAGCTACCGCAACTTCATCAAGGCCTTCGGCATGATCAAGAAGGCTTGCATCATCGCCAACGGCCGCCTGGGCTTGATCAACAAGGAGATCGTGGACGCCGTGTCCGCTGCTTGCGACGACGTGATCGAGGGCAAGCTGGACAGCTCCTTCATCGTGGACATGATCCAGGGTGGTGCGGGTACCTCCACGAACATGAACGCGAACGAGGTGATCGCGAACCGCGCTCTGGAGATCCTGGGTAAGAACAAGGGCGAGTACACGATCGTGAGCCCGAACGACCACATCAACAAGTGCCAGTCGACGAACGACACGTACCCGAGCTCGGGCAAGCTGGGCATGTACCTGGACCACTTCGAGCTGGTGGCGGAGCTGGAGAAGCTGATCGAGGCCTTCGAGAAGAAGGCGGTGGAGTTCAAGGACGTGCTGAAGATGGGTCGCACGCAGCTGCAGGACGCCGTGCCCATGACGCTGGGCCAGGAGTTCCACGCGTACGCCTCCACGCTGCGCGAGTCGCTGGCGCTGATCAAGGCCGCCGCGGAGCCGCTGAAGGTGCAGAACCTGGGCGGCACGGCCATCGGCACGGGCGCGGCTGCGCACCCGCAGTTCCCCGAGGAGGCGTGCAAGGCGCTGTGCGAGGTGACGGGCTTCGACATGAAGATCGCGCCCGACATGATCAGCGCGTCCTCGAACACCTACGGCATGCTGAACTTCCACGCGGCGCTGAAGGTGACGGCGGCGCGTCTGTCGCAGATCTGCAACGACCTGCGTCTGATGGGCTCCGGTCCTCGCTGCGGCCTCCACGAGATCAACCTGCCGCCTCGCGCTCCGGGCAGCTCGATCATGCCCGGCAAGGTGAACCCGGTGATTCCCGAGGTGGTGAACCAGACGTGCTTCCAGATCATCGGCGCGGACACGGCGTGCACGATGGCGTCGGAGGCGGGCCAGCTGGAGCTGAACGTGATGGAGCCAACGATCATCTACAACTGCTTCAACAGCATCCACTACTTCACGCGCGCGTTCCGCATCCTGCGCGAGCTGTGCGTGGACATGATCACCGCCAACCCCGAGCACACGAAGACGATGGTGCACAACTCGATCGGCATCGTGACCTGCCTGCTGCCCTACATCGGCTACAAGAACTGCACGAAGGCCGCGAAGATGGCGCTGGAGAGCGGCAAGTCCGTGGGTCAGGTGCTGGTGGAGCTGGGTCTCTGCACCGAGGAGGAGGTGAAGAAGCTCCTTGTGCCCGAGGACATGATCCATCCCAAGTACAATAGCAAGAACTAATGGGGCTCTTGAAGGGTTCTACTGTGCGCTTTTGCGTGTTTGTTTGGAGAGGCGTGCGTGATTGAAGGGGGTGCTTTCTTTTGAAGTCTCTTCGGATAGATTTGGCAGGAAACAGAAAAGGGTACAACTGGCTTTCCCTCGATGAGAGAATCACACTGAACCACCGCGTCCTTCAAGGAAAGCAGCACCTTCTAGTGCATGAGAGTGACATGCGAACACTACATTCAACTGGATGCTGCTAAGCACCTTTTCCACCACACTCTCGCTCCCATCCGTATCCTTGATCTAAATATCACACAACGGTATTGCGATAGACGATCAGCAGAACACGATAATAGGTGACAGCGCTTGTGAAGTCAATCCGGCAACCTCGCTGGTCCGTCGGAATCTCGCGATTTAGTAACGAGCATTTGATACCCATTAGTTTGGGAAGAGGACTCACTACAATGAAGCACTCCATCACACGCCAACCTGTGTTGTCCATTCGTCCTCGAAATTCAGCTAGATTTGTTTCGTACATATCACACACAGGATTGATCCGGTCATCCATCCATCCAAGTTGTCGTGCGTAATCCCTATTCATCACAACACATTCCAGTTGAAACGCTAATTCAGCTCTGGAAAAACCGCGTTTCGCTGCTTGAAGGATCAACACCGACAATCCGTACTCCCATGGTTCTTTCTCCGTTGCTTTGGATGCTAAACGGGATATAAATACAGAAATGCTACAACCCAGTTCCTCTTTCAGGAGAAGGGCAAACACCCTTTGCACTGCACTCTGGAGCGACTCTTCATTTGGAAAGGGTTCCAGACGAAAAGACTCTAAGGAATTCAGGGCTTCTCGGGACAGCTGCATGGGATTACTAAGCACCAAACAAACAGACGAAGCTTGTCCAAGAACTAAACCACACTTATTCCTCAGGAACCTCAATCTCGCCGTTGTCGATCTGCTCCATCACGGCAGTGGGGTGCTGACCGTTCACAGTGCAACCGACAGAGCTTTTGCTTAGGAGAGAATAATAAACCTACTGGCAAGTGCCGAGGACCTCCTTCACGGTTCCGGCGAGCTTGTTCGCGTAGGAGCGCTCACGGAGGATCTTGGCGATCTTGATCACCTGATCGAGGGTGAGGTTGCCGCTGTGCTTGACTAGCCATTATTAAGCAGATTAGCAGACTACTGTTCTTGTCCTTCTTTCTGTCTCTGGGGGGCTCGTTCAGCTCACGGATGATGAGGGAAGAAGCGCTGGGGACAACCTCCACCTAGCCGATGAGAGAGAGGAGGGAGGGCAAACCGTAGCCTGACGGTTCACGACAGTCAGCTTGACGGTGATCTTCAGACCCTTCCAGTCCATGGTGGCCTTCTGAATGTCGTCACCGACCTTCTTGGGGGCCTATGCAATTACCAATAGAGATAAAGGAACGCACCATACCGAGAGGACCAACCTTAGGGGCAAGAGTAGCGGGGGAAGCGCTCTCACCACCGACAGCACGCAGATAAACTAAACAAACGTAAGAACTCTGAGAATACTGCGAGAGAGGCGAGATGGCGCATCGAAAAGGGGAAAGAACATACTAATCGTTGCAGGTCCAGCAGGAGCAGGAGGAGCCATTTCTATTTACACACCCTGATTCAGGACAATGATAAAGACTTGAAAGGAACAAACCCAGGGGTAAGAATTCAAAATGCTGACCAGAACGTATGGAAACGGAAAGAAGTCCTCTGTAATGGTCATTCTCCCAATCACAACAAGGAGGAGTATACGAGTGGAAATAAACACACCACATAAGCAATTACACCGAATTCGATGCATCGGAGTCCTTATCATCGTCACTCAGATCCGCAAAACGGTTCGTTGATCTCTTTCGAAGAAGCCTACGAGTGAATGCAGTCAAGGAATAGCAACTCATTCTCCACTTCCTCCTTGTTGTGGAAGGGTTGGAGCGGCTTGGCCACCTTCTCCACAGCGGCTCGGTTCAGTTTGTATGTGAAACGGAGATTCATGGGCGCGTTCCAGATAAGCCTCAGCTTCATCCTACTCATCACGCGCTCCAGCGTTTGGATCACTCAATTTTATTAATCGCCATCTCGTATGTGGCCGTCTTATTCCACACCATAAAAGTACAAGCATTCCTCTTAATCGAGACAGACACACCACAAATCTCGCTGCCCACATCAAATTGCTCTCCAATCGTCGTCAGTAACTATTCGTCAGAGCACCCAGCCCAAACTCACGAGCACTTCCCACATATATGGAATGAGATCCTTTCGGTTGATTGATATAATGACGCGTCCTCCCTGACAATTGCCTTCGTGCTCCCATGTTGGCATGATCTTACTCTACTTATGATCTCAGAATCCCTCCACAACCTTGAATAGATAGTAATGTGTAGCGTTCTCTTCACCAATAACAGGAAGGGACAGGTAGAGTTGCCAGAAATCCTCCACCGTTCGACACAACCCCAGATCCTCGAGGCCATTTGCAAATTCGGTCGGCTAGGCGTAAGTACAGTTTGTGAGGGTATTTACACCATCATTCTTGTCTGATGATCTCCAGAAACGATAATAGTTGCGCAGTCTGTGCGTCTCGGTTGCGGCCTGCTCTTCCATTCCAAATGGATAATTCAATATGCGATACTCAAAAGAAATAGCGACGAAGGCAAGGTAGAAAGGGGCGTTTTGAATCGATTTGTCCCAGTTTTATTCAAATTGGAGCCCGTCTTCAACAAACAGAAGAAGCAAGTGAATTTGATATTGGATTACCCTATGCATTAGGAAGAAGGAACAATGGGGACGAGAAGGACCTCCTTTGAATCCTTCATTTGTGAAATGAAAGCATTACAACGCTGGGATAGTTCTTTCCATAAGTACAAGAAGCAGTAAATACCTTGGATTTCATTATTGGCTAATCGCAGCAATGTGAGTTCCTTCAAGTCTATTCATCAGCATTATAATCAGCCCACACCCGCAAGCTCATCCGCAATTGTCGATATGCGGTTGGAATTGGCGATGAGAATGTGAAGATGATGAAGGTTCCCTATAAAGGAGGGAATTGCCTCGAGTTGGTTGCTGTTCATCACCAATTCCTCCAGGTTTGTGAGCAATCCAATTCCCTCAGGAAGTGCCGTAAGAAGATTGTTTCCCACGTTTAACACCCGCAGTTGCCGCAGCTCTCCAATCGACTCGGGTAATTCCTAGAGTGAAGGAGAAAGGGAACAGAAACAGTCAGCGCACACTTGTCCACGTACAATTCCTCCAAAAGTGGAAAGTGATTTGAAAAACCTGGCAGAGAGCACAAGCGGTTTCCAGACAGCTGAAGGTAGTGGAGAGAATGGAGACTGAATAGGACGGAAGGGAATTCAAACAGCTTGTTGTCGTCCAAATTGAGTCTCTCCAATGTTGTCAACTCGGAAATCTACAATGGAAGGACAGACGAGTAAAAACCTCATCGGGAAGAGTTTCCAGGCAGTTATTACTCAGACTCAACAGCTTCAGCGGGCTCCGCTTGAATAGAGAAATGCCATCAATCGAATGCAGCACATTCTCGTTCAGCAGCAGGTTTTCTGTTTTCGACACGTTGGTGTCGTTGATATGATTGCAGATAATGGAAATACTCCCTTCCAACTGAGGAGCCCTTGAGATGAGTCAACACCCCGATTCTCACCTTCTCATAAATGCCAACTCCACCCTCTCATCCTTCGGATCCTTAAGAATATCCGGGATCTCTCGGTGGTCGTGAACAATGAACATGAATGACTCACTTCCTGTTTCATCATGCTATCTCGATCGGTCCGGTTATTCAGTACGAAGAGTGCTGAGTTCTATCAGCAGGCCTTACAGAAACACCAGTTGTTTGCTTTTGTTGATGAAAGCGTGAATCCATGCATTCTTGTGTTATGAATTAGGGGCAATTGCGATGTGAAGAATCGGGAAAGCCCTTTTTCGATACACCAACGTCCTTTCGAGAAACGCTGTTTTGGCGAAACCTGAGAAAGAACAATGTGCATATCCATGAAGATTACCCCTATGTATCGCGTGTGAATAATGACTTTGTGTTCGTGAGTGTTGCGCTTACTCTTTTCTTGAATGGTAGTCTGAAGACAAGCCGGTCGTATTTCACAGCTATGTAAATAAGACGACAACCATTCTGAGAGATGAATCCGTGACTTTTGATCAAGAGGACCGCGATGTTCAGTCGAAGCACGGAATTCTCATCTACGGTAACAGTATCGTCATTCCGTTCGTTCCAAAGTATCTTTCCATTCATTTGGAAACCCGTTTGGGTGTGTTGGTGTTGTGATGAGTAGAGAACCTGTACTTCCCTCTCATGAATACGCACATTGGTGGCTTGGGTAGACTCAGTCCCAGAGTGAGCGCGTACTTCAGACCGATGGTGATTGCTCGTATTTGGGTTTACGACTAGATGGAGAAGAGCGATAAGTCGGAGCGCAGTGGTTATATGTTTCATTTTAATCGTTATGAGTACGACATGGAGTCTGTTGACTTGAAGGGCATTCGTGCATAATTCAGTGTGCTGTGTTTGTTTTAGCAGTGTGATTATGGGGTTGTTTTGAGGGAATGCGTTGTATCTTGTAGTATCCATGCAGTAATGAGAATTGTATGCATTATTCGATAAGGAAGTGGTTCATTGGGGTGTATTGGTGATCTGTGGTGTATTACTGCATTCATCTTGTGTGTTGGTTGGTTGGTTGGAATTCATCCATCCTGATATGACTTCATTCTCACTGTATGGATTCTCGTGGCAGTTGTCAATCCCAACCACTCTTACCATCCCTATCAAGGCACACGAACCACTGTACATCTCCAATCATTTCATCCCCTTTCTCCCCAGATACTACTCGATCAACATCCCATTGTATGCATTCTGTCTCCATTCCCCATTCTCTTCCCCATTCTCCTTCCATTTCCTCACCCTCTTCTAGGTTGTGTAGACATGTCTACAGAATCGATTCAAATTGACAATTCGGTCATCACCTCTCTTCGTAATAAGAGAGATGAATTGATGAAGGAAAAGAACGACGTTCTTGTATTCTCCCTCTCCTCTCCCCTTATGATGTAGAACACACTGAAGGAGCTGAATGCAAACATCCAAAGTGCGATCGCCAAGTGCCCGAAGCGTGAATCGGGTTCTGTGGAGAACTTGACCGCCCGTATCGACGAGATGGAAACTGAGATTGAAACGAGCAGCCTCACTGTGAAGGAGGAGAAGGAGGTATCTATCACCTCAACTTCTTCACGGGATAGCTTCGTCGCAAGATCCAGGAGCAGAAGAAGCGTCTAGATTCGGTGAAAACGTACGCAAATGCACAGAGAGAGATTGACTTGCTGAAGAAGGTGCCGTCTCCTCCTGGTCGTGATGGGTAGAGCCGTGAAGAGAAGGAGCAGGAGATGAAGGACCTGAACAAGCAAATCGACGACATCTTCGAAACCATCGACGTTTCGGAGGCCATCCTTCGCATCAAGGAAATCACCGGTCGTCAGGTTTCGCTCTCTCTTCCTCCTCACGCCCAGCTTCCGGAGACGCTGCTGAAGAGACAGGAGATGAACATCCCCCAGGCGATGATCGGCCGCATCGTGGGCAAGAACGCCGCCACAGTACCTCTCCTCTACTCATTCTAACGCGCAGCTGCACGGGCTGGAGGAGCAGTTCAAGGTGCACATCGGGAGCCGGCGCGAGGGCGTGTACGTGATCAGCGGCGAGGAGGCGAACGTGGTGGCGTGCGGACAGGAGATGTCGGACATGCTGGAGGAGACGCAGACGGAGGTGCCGCTGCAGGAGGCGCAGTTCTTCGCGTTGATGGACCACCAGGCGAGGTACCTGCACCAGGTGGAGGAGAGCTGCCACGTGCACCTGCGCATCGCCAAGGACAAGGTGACCGTCCGCGGCGGCAAGCGAGCCGTGGCGCGGGCGGAGCGCGCGCTGGCAGATCTGTTCAGGAGTGGGGCTGTGTCGATTATATAATGGGTAGAGTCGACCACGGTGGAGATCACGCCGTTCGTGAAGACGCTGCTGGTGGCGAACAAGATGCAGCGCTTCGGCGAGCTGCGCGCGGCGTGTCCGGCGTACCTGCGCCTGGGCGAGGGCCTGAAGAGCATCGAGGTGCTGGGCACGGCGGCGGACCAGCGCGAGAGCGCGGCGACGGTGCGCGAGTTCGTGGCGACGCACGTGGAGGTGTCGGAGGAGCGGGCGGCGGGCGAGGACCTGCTGAACTTCCTGCTGGAGAACAAGGGCGCGCGCATCCTGAAGGCGGAGCGCGACAGCGGCGCGCAGCTGCACCTGGACCGCAAGAAGAAGTGCGTGGTGATGAGTGGTCTGAAGTGTGTGAGTGAGTGATGTATAACAGGTAGGGAGCAGGTGGAGAAGGCGAAGGAGGTATTAAACGCGCTGGAGGCGGAGCTGGAGGCGGCGATGGTGAAGGTCCCGGTGACGGCGGTGCAGGTGGAGGTGCTGATGGAGAACAAGGCGGCGATGCTGGTGCGGCTGCGCGAGGCGCTGCACTGCATGGTGGAGATCGACCGTGCACAGAAGGTGGTGAAGGTGGTGGCGGCTGAGGAGGACATGGCGAAGGCGAAGGAGGAGGTGGAGAAGGCGCTGGCGGGCATCGTGGAGGCGAGGATCGCCATCCCCGCGCGCGTGGGCGGCGTGTTCGTGGGCACGAAGGGCAAGCACATCTCGAGCGTGCGCAGCCAGTTCCACGTGGCGCTGGAGTTCGAGAAGGAGGAGCTGTGCGTGGGCGGCGCGGCGGAGAACGTGGCGGCAGCGACGGCGGCGATCGAGGCGTGGGTGAAGGAGCACACGGTGAAGGAGCTGAAGGCGGCGCCGGAGCTGGCGTTCCCGTGCCTGGTGGGCGTGAAGGGCGCGACGCGGCGCGAGCTGGAGAAGGAGCTGAAGGTGGAGATCCACGTGGAGGAGGACGGATGTGTATGGGTGCTGGGCGAGGCGAGTCTGTGCGAGGCGGCGATGGCGAAGCTGGCGGCGCTGCTGGACGCGTACACGCGCGAGAACGCGGTGGTGGAGGTGCCCGAGAAGGCGTTCCGCAACGCGAGCGAGCTGCGCGCGAGCGCGGTGGACAAGGAGGCGAAGCAGGAGGGCGTGGAGGTGCGCTGCCTGGCGAAGTCGCACAGCTTCGCGCTGCACGGCCCCGAGGAGAAGGTGAAGGCGCTGAAGGCGCGGCTGGAGGCGCTGGGCGCGAAGTACGCGGAGTACGACGAGGCGGCGCTGGAGGTGCCGGCGGAACAGATCGGCACGCTGGTGGGCAAGGGCGGCGAGCACGCGCGCGAGCTGCAGGAGCGTTTCGGCGTGGAGATCCAGACGCGCGCGAAGGACGTGAAGCTGTGGGGTCCGGCGAGCGCGCTGGAGGCGGCGAAGGCGGGCATCCTGGCGGACCTGGCGGAGCGCGTGCTGGTGACGAAGGAGCTGAACTGCACGGCGAAGCAGGCGCAGTTCCTGGCGAGCGACCGCGGCGAGGTGCGCGCGGCCATCGAGCGCGCGACGGGCGTGTTCATCCGCGTGCCGCGCGAGCTGCCGGCGATCGGCCCCACGCAGATCACGGTGCGCGGCAACGCGCGGCAGGTGGGTGAGGCGCTGCCGCTGGTGAGCGAGGCGCTGCAGGGGCTGGTGCGCGAGGTGCTGAAGTTCGACGGCGAGGAGCTGGCGCGCCTGCTGCACGAGAGCGACCTGCAGGTGCAGCGGCTGGCGCTGGAGGCGCGTTGTCGCATCCGCAGCGACGAGGCGGCGAAGGAGATGTGCGTGGTGGGTCCGAAGGAGGGCGTGGCGCTGGTGCGCGAGCGCGTGTTCGAGCAGCTGGCGGCGCTGGCGCCCGAGCACTACCGCGTGGTGCCGGTGGAGGCGGCGGCGCGGCTGGGGCTGGAGGACATGGCGAAGAGGATCCAGGCGTACTGCGGCAAGCACGCGTGCAGCGTGCGCGTGGCGGGCGACGTGGTGCTGGTGCATGCGAGCGAGGCGCTGGAGGAGGTGCTGGGCGCGGTGAAGACGTGGGTGGAGGAGGCGGCGGCGCAGAACTGCCTGGTGGCGGTGGAGAAGGAGGCGATCCCGTTCGTGATCGGCGCGAAGGGCGCGCGCATCAACGGCATCAGCAAGGAGTCGGGAGCGGAGGTGCACATCCTGGACGACGCGTTCGTGCACATCGCCGGCAAGCCGGAGGCGGTGCAGAAGGCGAAGGCGCTGGTGGAGGCGGCGCTGGAGGAGTACGCGGCGTGCCACGCGAGCTTCGTGATCGACGAGGCGCTGGTGGGTGCGGTGAAGGGCGCGCGCAACGCGCGGGTGATGGCGATCCAGCGGGAGTTCATGGTGCGCGTGAGCATCGACCGCGACGGGGGCGTGAGCGTCAGCGGCAACGACGGCAAGAGCGTGCAGCAGGCGCGCGAGGCCGTGGAGCGGGCCGTGGAAGAGGCCAAGCAGAACCCCGAGGCAGTTGTCAGTACGAGCAATGCTGGCACTACTGGCAATACGGGCAGTGTGTGGGGCGCACGTGTGGCTCGTGAGCGTCCGCGCCGCGAGGAGGAGGTGGACGCGCGGTCGGTGTGGGAGAAGCTGAAGAGCGCGCCGCTGCTGCCGCCCGGCTCGGCGAAGAAGCCGGTGCAGCTGGAGATGAAGAAGGACGTGAATCGGTTGCTGGGACTGAACGAGGCGACGGTGGGCGGAAGCGACTGCTACAAGTCGGAATCGGGGTACTCCGTGGCGTTTTAAGCTAGTGGTTTGTTCATTGGGGTGTTTGTTTGGCTTGAGAGTGGCAACAAACGAAGAAGACTATCCCAGATAATTAAAAACGACCAAGAAGAGGAGAAGCATGCAGAAACAGTACTCGCCGAAAATGGTGCTGTTGTTGATAGTTTCGAACTCCTTCGACGTCAGTCCCATACGGAAGCAAACTAGGATATCAGCACGCCTCACGGAGAGTCCCTACTCGAAAGAACGCACGACCCCATACAGGCAATGAATCCGGCCAAAAACGCATTGAAGGGGTACGTTCCTACCAGGAAGCAATAGATAGCGAGCAGAATGGCACCCAGGGCGGAGAACGCGATGAAAACGTCCAGAAGCTTCACCTGAGCGGGTGTCTCCTTCTTGTATTGGGTAGCAAGACTATTGCACAGTTCCTTCACTTCCATCACGAGTTTTCTACGGATGCCTACAAAACGATGGCCGTTTCGCATGTGCAAAAACAAGGGATTCATGGCTGCTCATTATCCATCCTCTGTTTTCTCTGTTATCGTGAATTCCTTTGGAAGGGCGTTTCCTGAGAGTGCTTTTAATCGGTTTTGCGTGCTCATCGAATCATCTGTGGTTTGTCCTAAATGAGTTTCCACAAGACACTCGAGCGAGTTGAGGACTTTGTCTCCGGTTCCATTACGGGGGGTTGGTGAGGAGTGGCTTGCTGACGGGTAGTAATTACGCGATTTGTGATTGCTCCGCTTGATGTAGTGAAAATCAGGTCTTGTTCCGAGTTGGTTGTGATGCATAGACTCCAGGTGCAGAATGTGCGCTATGGCACCACCAAATACAGAGGCACGTTTCAGACAATGTATCGGATTGGGAAAGAGGAGGGAATCACACGGCTGTGGAGGAAGGCCTTTTGCCGTTTCTTTTCATGCGTAGCGGCAATCTGACGGCAGAGATTTATTGGTTCCTGTACTCGGGCGTTCAGTTTTCAGCCTATGAGGCAATGCAAAGGGTGAGCAGCACGCGAGTGGGCTCGTCGTTCACCGCAGGTGCAGTCTCTGCATCCGTAGCAACCCTGTTCACATACCCCTTCGACATCATGCGGACGCGCTTCATCTACCAGGCCGACACGAAGCTATACAATCACATTTTCACTGGCATTTCTGCGATTGTGAGGAAGGAGGGGTTCGGTGGACTGTACAAGGGTTTCCTTCCCTGTCTGGTGAGCATCGTTCCGTACATGGGCGGTTGCTTTTACATTCTGGAGGTGCTTAAGGATAAGTGTAGAGGCGTCGTGGGTGACTGAGCCGTAGTTGGAGATACGCCGGGACGCAACTCGGTGTACGGAGCGGTGGCAGGCGCGGTTAGCAAGATCCTCGTCTACCCGCTGGACACGGGAAAGAAGCTCCTGCAGGTGTACCGACTGTCGCTGCAGAAGGCTTCAATCGCTATGTTTTTGAAGCAGCACTTCCAGGCGACGGGAGTGCGGGGTCTGTACGCGGGAGTGGTGACGGCGACTCTGAAGAGTGCGTTGAGCTCAAGTCTTTTATTTGGCTTTTTCGCGTTGTCGAAGCTGTGGTTGCATCCTTCTCAGGTGTGGGTTGTTTGTTCGTCACTTCTTAATACTTCCTCACGCACCGCTTCCTTATATGCAGCAAACCAACAAACACCCAAAAGGGACTATTCAGGACGGACATACTTATTGCCATAGCCGAGCTCGCTGCCTCCGCTGATGATGTTGTCCGTACCGGTGGTGTAGGTCGCGTCTGCCGCCAAGAACAGCGCGAGCTTTCCGCACTCCTCGATGGTGCCGAGGCGGCGAATGTGCTGCTGGTCCTCCTCGCACTTCAGGACGGCCTTCGGGTTGGAGCTCGCGTTCACCCAGCTCTCAAAGAGAGGCGTCCAAATGCCGCCCGGAGAGATGCTGTTCACGCGCACGTTGTGGCAGCCCTCATCAATGGCGAGAGCGCGCGTCATGGCGTGAATGGCACCCTTGGTGGTGCAGTAGGTGCAGGCGTTCTTCTGGCCCATGCTGCCGACCAGACTGCTGATGTTGACGATGCTGCCCTGGGTCTTGCGCAGATAGGGGAGGCAGAACTTCGACATCAGGAAGTAGGAAAGCACGTTCAGCTGGAAGAGGTCCATCAGGTCCTTTCCGGTGAAGTCGTCAATGGTCTTGGGATCGGGGTGGTAACCCGCGTTGTTTACCAGACAGTCAATCTGTCCGTACTTCTGGACGGTGAAATCCACCAGAGCCTTCAAATCCTCCTCCTTGCTCACATCGCACGCCTTGAAGGCGGCCTCACCGACGTGGAGATCGTTCATCTTCTTCTCCTAATCATGATACCCTCACTCTCGAAAACAACAAATGCCTCTCCCTCTTTGGGGTTTCTGCAGCAAAAGACGACCTTGGAACCATTCTTGATGAATTCTTCAACTAGCGGTGAAATCCAAGCCCACGAGGCTACCTATACCGGCTCCAATACCCTTGGAACCTCCTGTGACGATAACAACCTTGTTTAAGAAGCGAAGAGCCATTGATACAGTAAAAAATGGAATAGTGTCGTCGCCAAACTATCGTTCGCGGCACTGATTGGCTGAACGAGTTGTGAGGAGCAGGGAAAGTGGAAAAGAAGGCAGCTGCCTAAACACCTGTGACTATGTACGGGTGTGCGGAAAGAAACAAGTGGACACAAAGGGAGAATAGTGATACAAGGCAAACGAGAGAAATCCCAAACACTACATGGAAGCAGATAACACGTCAAAAGGAGAATCGCACATGGAGTGGATAATGTCCGCGTGATTCAAGTACAGAATATACCGAATGGCTGTGAGCTCATCGCCGTACACCACCATGGGGGGAGTATTGATGACAATGGACTTGGCGTTCGCCGTCTGCACCATCGTGTCGAAGCTACGACATGAAACCGAAGCAAAAGGGCTACGCCTTCCGAGCCCCCAAGCCGTAGGAAAACACATTGCGGTAAGGGAACTGCACTCTACAAGTCACACATGAAGGAAAAACGAACACTAGACACTTCCCTGCGGGGATGCGGACATAGGAAATGCTGTTCAACGCCAAAATATCAAGAACACTTTCTGGGACCATGTAACCCACTGCCCAGCGCGCCACTACAGTGAAGGAGGAGATACAAGCAATACCCTCTGGAGAGAATCGAGGATCGTCATAGTACACGTTCACACCCTTTCCGATGATGCTTTCGTCGTTCAGCACCTCCTTTAGCTTCTTCCTCAGCTCAATGCTCTGTTTCTCCATCTCGGCGTATGGCGCTTCGATGTTTGTGTAACTAGGCATTAGACGATATAGATAAACGAACGCAAGGATCATTTCGTCCGTTTCTTCAGCATTGCATGCCATCTTGCTATGAGTGAATTGGTGTTAGAAACTCAACGAGAAGAAACCCATATAACTCAAAAGCACTAGCAGAATGGCTCCCACACCTCCAGCGAGAATCCACAGGTAATAGTCCTCCATACACTAGATGTGATCGTGTCGCACTGGTTGCCACTAAAAAGAAACAGCGAAACTTCTTTTCTGCGCGATTGACACACATGTCCAAAACAGGAGCGTTTTTGGATGCACACCCATATATTGATTATGATACCCTGCGTAAACTGTGTGGTGTGCGCTATCCCGGTAGCCATACTCGCCTATCGATTGTACGAGGCGCATTTTGTACAGATGTGCCTCTTCTGCGCCTCTTTCCTTCTTTGTTGCTTCTCCTATGTGAGGAGCGTTTTGAGTGTAGGGAACAGTGCTTTGGGAGATGATCCTGTGTAGGGCATTCCTTCTTACAAATTCATCCGCACACGACCTCTCAGTAGCGCTTCTTACATGGAATCACTATCCTTAACGACTACGGTGATGGGTGTACTGTCTCTGCACGAACAGGCAGACTCTTCTCTCTATTCCACCCTCTTTTCGTTGATGATATACTGTGATTTCCTGCTTGGTTTGTGGGGACTCATTCCCGATGTGAATCGTCGCAAGTACGTCCGGTACGGGATGCTGCTGCTTCCGTTGTCCCTGTATGCCTTTCCTCAAGCGTCGGATATGATCCCTCTCCTCCTCATCGCGGGATGCCTTCTCAGCGTGCTCGTCTTTCGCGTTTTCTACTCTGTGCGCTATGCCTTTTCCATTTCGGAAGTGATCCTCTTCAGTAAGTGGATTCTCCTCTTCGTGCTTCTCCTCTTCACTTCCCCCTCCCTCTCCCTCCGCGTCAGCATCGTCGTCCTTCTCCTGTCGCTCCTCCTCGCCTTCGTCGTCCTCTTCCTCTGCGACCGATACTCCCGTATCAAGCAGTCTCCTCTCGCTGTGTACTCGCTCATCGTCGCCGGTGCTGCCATCGAAATCGCCGCGCTGTCCCAACTCGTCGACGCTGCCTTCGTCCCGTGGTTCCTGCGCTGGCTGCTCCAAACCACCGAGGCCTTCACGCCACTCTCCTGGTCGCGCCCGCTCACCCTCCTCTACTGGTTCTCGGTCCTCGGAGCGATGGGCTGGTGCCTGGCGCGAGGGCTCCTGTCGCGTCAGCCGCAGATCATTCAGCGCAAGTTCTTCCACCTCGTCGCAGTGACTCTCTTCCTCCCGGGACTGACCACCGACGTGCCCTTCATGCAGTCGCTCTTGGCTTCTTGCCTCATTCGCAGGGTCGCCTTCGCCTTCGCCTTTCTCGTGTTCCTGCTGCTCGAGATCTTCCGAATCACAGCCGTACCGCCCTTCGCCACCCTCGACGCTGCGATGGGTGTGTTTGTCGACAGTCGAGACGCAGGCCCATTCATCCTCACTCACTTTTCCCTCCTTCTGAGCTGCGCCATCCCGGCGTGGATCTCTCCTGAGCCGCACACTCCGATCGATCTTCTCGCCTGTCTGAGCGGCGTGCTGAGCGTTGGGGTGGGAGACTCATCGGTAGGGACAGGTGAGGTGTTTCAGAGTAGGCTGCGACGGTGGGCTCCCTGTGGGGTCGTGTTCCGATCTACGGCAAGAAGACGCTGGAGGGGCAGCTGGGCTTTGTTGCTGGCGTGTTGGGAGTGGTCGCTGTCCTCATGCGTGGATCACTGAGTTGGCAAGTACTTGTGGTAATTCTGCTCTCTTCGATCGAGGAGTTGCTATGCGAGGAAATCGACAACTACATTCTCCCGCTGTTCTTTATGAGTCTTTTACTGGGCATTAATTGCCGCTGTTTGTTGTTCCCATGCAGTCCTTCGTAGACGAAGCGTCCTACACTGGAAACAGAACGATCAACATGCCGGAAGAAGATCCCAACGCGTACTACTACGGCAAGTCTGTATACACAAAGAAATGCTGTACTGAACAGGATATTGGAAGTGATGCATAGCTGAAATGTGGAGTGACGACAGAATGGAGCAGCTGTCGCATTCGGCAGGAGTAACGCATTTTGCTCATTTCTGATTGGTAGTACTTGTATGGAGATCAGCCAAGCACACAGGCATCGGGAAAGGAGCATCAACACTACGTCCTGTTTGTTCCTTGCTATCGGATCAATTCTAGCACCGATTCATCGCTGCGCCCCATCCAACCGAGAGAAGAAGCTGTAGCGAAAACACCGTCTCCCTTTAGCTATTACTCCTATCACTCTCCTGTTTGTTTGCCACTTTGCTATTGTCCATGTGGAGATGCCAAATCAAGGGAAAAGGCAAGTGTCTCACTTCCACACAATTGCTCTTTCATTGCATTTCTCCCTTCATCGAAACGCCAGGAGAGGGGAATCACGATAGCAGGAGAGAGAGTGAAGAAATCGACATGGAAGGACAAACGACACGGAAACGGCAACTCGCATCGGATTTATTTAGTGGATTTGTACGGTAATGCGGAATGAGTCATGGAAAGGTATCCGGCGTGTGCTGCAAGATTGTGGAGCATCCTTTTGATACCATCAAGGTGCTGATGCAGGTGAATGGAAACGTACACTTGCGTGTGTTTCTTCAGCGTAGGAAGTGTATCGCAATTCGTTTGACTGTTTGAAGAAAACCGTACGTGCGCACGGCATTCGCGGATTATATAGAGTTTTAAAGTGTATGGGGTACTAGCGTAGGGCATCCAATTCCCCTTAGTGGGAAGTGTTGCTGAAAATGGACTAACGTTTGTGTCCTATGGCTTTTTCAAGCGACTTGTGGGTGTTACGAGTGATTCTTTTTCGTGCTTTCCACTATAGATCCGGACAGAATGACCTTTTCTCAAATGCTTCTCTCGTCCATGGGTTCTGGAATGACCATCTCCTTTTTGCTGACACCCGTTGAGCTGTTGAAGTGCCGATTGCAAGTCCGCTTCAAAGAGAGAGGTGAGGATGTAGATCGAGCAGTCCTGTAAGGCAACAACAAAGTCAACCACTTTCGGAGTAATCCGCCATGCTGTCCAGAAGGACGGCATTCTGAGCTTGTTTCGTGGTCTGTCAATGACGCTGTTGAGAGAGATTCCGGGAACCTCCATTTGGTTCATGACGTAACTGCATTTCCCCTTCCTCACGAATAGCTATGAAATGTGTCTCAAACCGTTTATTCGGCATGGATATACCAGAAGCACCATTCCTATGAGCGGCATCATTTCGGCAGGCTCGATTAGGTGACAGACAAGAGGAGCGGATGACATGTAGCGGATTTCTGTATTGGGTGATCATATACCCTATAGACACAATGAAATCGATCATTCAGACGGATGAGCACTATGCCGCACAAGTGAGCGGAAAGGGAATGCAGCGCTATTCCATGATGTCCAAATATATCGCCAAAACAATAGGGTGAGGATCAAGGGCGGATCATGAGGATGTAGAAGGATTGGGATAAAGGGACTGTACGGAGGACTCAGCTTTACAATCCTTCGTGCTGTTCCTGCAAATGCCGTTCTCTTCTTGAGTTACGAGTATGCGTCCCGCTTTTACGCCCATTTCTTTTAGTCCTTTATCTTCTGTGTTTGTTTTGCGTAATACTGCTGGCGTTGCTTCATTCCGAGGCAGATGGGGAATCCCCACTATTCAAATGTGCCGGCGTTGAAAAAATGGGGTCTATCCCACAGACTCAAATAATCACAATACTACAAAGAAGACTAAAAAATGGAGAGAGGAGAAGGTACTGAAGAGTCTGCGGAGGCTATTCCGAGAGGGGATACTGCAATGCCAAATGGGAGCAAACTGGAACTCTATCTTCCCATTACCGTTATCGGACTGTCGCCTATGGGGGATGTTCGCTTCTGCCGTTGTATTGTGGGAATTGGTGCTGGATCCGATCACGTGTAGGATGACAACTCGCCAATTGTGATGAAAACCATCCACAAGTATCTAGTGCAGTCGGAGGACGAAGCCCGTCGTATCTGTGATCGCTTGAATTGGCTCCTGACAATCAACCACCCCTTCATTCTCAACACGAGAGACGTCTTCCAGGGTAGTCCTGCTCATCTGTATTCACCATAGATGAAAAGAACGTGTACGTGATGTCCGATTTCTGTTCTGGGGGAAGTCTGCATTCCATGATTCAAACCTTCTCTCACCTGACTGAAAACCAGGCAAAGTACATCGCAATTCAACTCTCTATCGCACTCGACTATCTGCACAGCGTTTCCTGTCTCTATGCCTCGCTCATCGCCGAAAATGTGCTTATGGACAAGGAGGGAGTCATTCATCTTACGGGATTCACAAACGCGCTGGTCAATGTTCCGTTTCCCTACTACAAAATGATTGGCTACATCGAGCACATGTCCCCCGAAATGCTGTTAAACAAGGGAATCGATTACTCCTATGATTGGTACATGCTCGGCTGTCTGGTGTACGGTACAGGAGCTCCATAGGAATGATTCATAGAGATGATAGAGGGAATATTCCCCTTCCACGGAGATACTGCAAAAATGACCTTGCAGATGATCCTCCTTGGCAAGATCGAGTACACCTACGCGAGTCCTGAAGCGCAGAGTTTCATTAACGCTCTGCTGGAGCCGCAGCCTTCCAAACGTCTTGGCTCAAACCTCAATGACGTCAAAAACCACCCCGTAGGCATGAAATCGGACACTCATCCATAGTGGTTGGCCGATATGCCGTGGGACAACATCTCCAACCGGTCGACTCCTTCCCCACTCATTCGCATGAACAAGACGGCAGACCCCACATCCTTTTGTCCCCACTACAAGGAGGACATTCTGGAAGAAGGCGACAATCCCCAGCTGTACAATGAAGTATTCTTCAACGAGCTCCATTAGCGGCGCGTGTTTAAGAATCAGGAATGTGCGCATTGTGAACATGTATGAAAAACTACCCTGCGTTTCGTTCTTGTTGGAATACAGCAAGAGAGATCTTTCTTCTTTTGCATGGTCCACGGCTACCGATACTTTCTCAGATCATCACAGGCACCTTTGTTTCGCTTATTATTTCCCAAAGGAACACAATTTACTGAGGTAGATTAATCCACCTGGACCATTCGCCATTTGTAGCCAAATTACAATAACCTATTCTAGCAACCCAAGCCCGTCCTCCATGTCCAAGAAGCAGTCGAATGCAAGATTGATGGCGAAGGATCTCATCGCCGGTTGTTTCGGTGGTATTGGTATCGTTGCTGTCGGCCATCCCTTTGATACGCTGAAAGTGAATATCCTTACACTGGCACCAGCAGGGTACCGCGTTGTTTCCTTTATCCCTCACGACTCCAGACCCAGAATCCCGCTAATCCTCTGTACAAGAACATGACCGATTGTATCAAGAAGACCATCAAGTGGGAGGGTATTGGTGGCTTCTACAAGGGATTCATTTCTCCTCTGTGGGGTGGGTGCTGGACGGGGACTTCATCCTAGGCAACATGATTTTCAATGCTGTCCAGTTCCTGACCTACGGCCAGATGAAGCAGATCATCGGCCACGGAGAGATCCTCACCCTTCCCCAGACGTTCACCGCCGGCGCTTTCACCGGTGTGGCCGTCGCTTTTGTCGAGACTCCCATGGATCTGTTCAAGTCCCAGCTGCAGGTGCAGATCATTCGCGCGAAGGGTAATCCCGAATACAAGGCGGAGTTCACGACTGTCGGTGGAGCCATCAAGAAGATCATCAGTGTCAACGGTATCTTCGGCTGCTATCAGGGCTTCTGCACCACGCTTCTCCGTGATGTGATTGCCGTTTCCCTGTACTTCGGAGTGTACGAGTGGTATCGCCGCATAATGCTGAAGGACGGACAGGTGGCCGATCGCTCTCCTCCTCATCTGTAGCCTCTCAGCGATATGCAGTATCAGGGCATGTTCACTCAGTTCATGGCTGGAGGCGTGGGCGGTCTCGCCTACTGGGCTGGCATCTATCCCATCGATATTGTGAAGGTGGCGAAGAGGGGGTGTAGTGATTCGTAGTCCCAGCTTCAGGTCGACAGCATCGTCAAGGCCGACCGCAAGTACAAGGGATTCATGGATTGCGCGAAGAGACTGTTCAAGGAGGGCGGCGTGAAGGCTTTCTTCCCCGGCTTCACTCCTTGCATGATTCGTGCCTTCCTTGGAAATGCTGCTTGCTTCGTTTGCTACGAGCAGAGCAAGTCGATTATGAACAAGATTTTCTAAAGATGGTTCGATACAACATTCGAAGACTTGGTTTGCCGGGCTGTTTCTTTCACTCACGTGGACTGGATCAGAAGTATCGATGACGGAAAAGGACTCCATCCAGGTGCGGCATCCACTCATAACAAAAAACCGAATCTATTCCCACAACACCTGTACAAACGATTTAAAGTGTTTTGCGCGAAGAAAAGGACCAGTATCAATTGGATTAACAGTGTGCTAGTAAATCGAAGTAGTTTATGCCCAACCTTGCTCCCATCTCTGAAAATGGAAGGCGTACACTCTTTCGTGCTTCTATTCACAGTTTAGCAATTAGCAGTGTCTGCTCATTTTGCGGGAGGGTAGCGGCGGGCGTCCGTCCTCTTGATTGTCGGAGTCACTTCATTTGCGACTCCTGCTCTCAACAGCGACGTATTATGTCTGTATGCCCGTTGTGTGCAAACCGAGACAGACACTCAGTTATGAATGTTGGTCCTTTGTTAACACTTCACTCCTAGCCGAGTAGCAAGCATGCCATGATGGTACAACGGCCTCCTATGTCGCAACCAGCGGAGTATCATGTCGAGCCGTCTTCTTCGTCATCCCTCTTTCCTTCTCTCCCTCCTGCTCCGATTCCCTCCTCCGCTCCCGTACAACCCAATTTTGGTGTTCCTGATGCTGCTACGCAGGCTCTTCCTGTGTACAAGCTTCAGACCCAAGACTCCGGGGATCATGTCTTCCCTACCTGCTCAGACTCTGTCTTCCCAAACTGTCCTTCCTTCTCAACCTACAATCCAAACGATGTGGATGAATACGGCTTTTCTAAGCCGCCGCCTATCCCAGACTACGGGGAAGTCGTTCCCAACCCATACATCCAGCAAGAAATCGATCGCTCCATGGTTCCTTTGAGTGTCAATTCCGACCCCTACGAGCAGCCGCGGTTGTGTCAAATGATCGGCGTCCAGAACTCTCCCGCCATGCCTATCACCCACTCCGCCTCTCTCCCTCAATACACTCCGCCTCCCCACACCCAGTCCGTTCCCCAAATCGTCCCGGAATCTGGAATCAACGGCGTGTTCCGTTCTGTGAGTCGGGCCTTTACCCGCCTGAACAGAAAAGTCACCAAGCCATCTTCTCCGCAGAACCCGCCCTGCCCCTACCCCAACGCCTCCGCTCCAGCCCCGCAGTACGCCGCCTACCCCATCGGCCCCGTGTCACCCACGCAGTCGGTGCCTCCTCCGTACTCTTCCTACCCTTCTCCGCCCCAGCCGGTGCAGTACCACCCCGCCGTGCCGCAGCCTCAATACCGGTCAGTCGCGCCTCCTCAGGCTCCTCAAGTTCCTATGGCTCCTATGACTCCTCAAGTGCCACAGGTGCCTCAGGTGCCACAGGTGCCTCAGGTGCCACAGGTACCTCAGGTGCCTCAGGTGCCACAGCCACAGTACTCGACTCCGATACCTGCAATGGCGCCTCAGCCACAGTACTCAGTACCGCAGCCTCCGATGACTCCGCAAGTGCCTAACTCACAGTACTCCGCTCCGATGACTCCCATGGCGCCTCAGCCGCAGTACTCCGCTCCGGGTGTTCCTGGTGCGAACGTAAGGATGGATGGTGATGGTGATGCATAGCCGCTGGTGCTACGGAGACAAAACAACGCAACCCTGGATGAGAACGCCTTGAGGCAGTTTTGGGCTTCCTCGAAGTGATCATGGACCGCTTGTATGTATGTAATACACAATACATTATCTCATCCCCTCCTTGTTTGAATCCCTTTCCCCAAAACCCGAACACACAGTTCTGTTCAAAAAGACGAAGTGTTCATGGCTCGAACAGCGTACGTTGCAAAAGCAACAAAAGCACCATCTGTTTCCGAAAAGGCGCCCCAGCCTGTGAGCATGCTGAGCACCATCTCGAAGGGGAAGAAGAAGCGCTTTCGTCCCGGTGTAAAAGCACTGCGCGAGATCCGGAAATACCAGAATTCTACTGATTTGCTCATCCGAAGACTCCCTTTCGCCAGACTGGTTGTTTCCCCTCAGTACATTAACACTAGGTGAAGGAGACTGCGGAGAACTTTTCGCGAGACCATCTTCGCTGGACGGTGACAGCCATCGAGGCACTACAGTGTGCGGCCGAAGCATACCTGACCAGCGTATTTGAGGATGCGTAAGTGCTGATTTGCATTGTGAATCCTTCTGACCGTTCTTAGGAATCTCTGTACAATTCACGCAAAGAGAGTGACTGTGATGGTGCGGGACATCCAGCTGGCACGAAGAATCCGCGGTCGCTTTAACTAGATGTTCATTCTCTCTTTCTCCGGTCCGTTCCCTGCTGTAGTATTGTCTGTACTATTTCTTTTTCGCCTCCGTGTTTTCTCTCCCATACAAGTACGATTCCATTATTCACTCTTCCACTTCGTGTTTTTGGCTTCCTATCGTCTTCTTCCATCTACCATGAAGAGGGGGTATTTGTTTTGTCGTTTCGTTCGTTCGTCCTTCATCTGTAGTTATCGTTTGCTTGTTGGCGTTCTTGTCTGCTTCTGCAGCTACTACGGTATATTTTATGCACGTCCTTCAGTATAGAATCTGAAGCCTCTGGAAGAGCACGAAACGGAAGAACCACTCCCGTCTTCCTCCTGTTTACGCATTCATTGTGTTGTCACGTGTAGTGAGAAGCGAATTTGTGGAAGAGGATGTAACACAGGGAGAAGTCCCCTTTGATGAAGAAGAGGTGCATTTGCCAACGGAACCGGATACGTCGGGGAAGAAGGTTCGCATTGAGGTAGTTACCATCACGCCTATCTCTGTTCAAATCGCTGTGAACGTAACGGAGGAGGAAACCGTTTGGTGCAATGCCGTAACTTCCTTTGACGGTTTTGACATTGAAAAGGCGAAGAAGCAGAAGGGGACCCTTGTCATCAGTGGATTCAGCCCTATTCCTTGACCGATAGATGGCGCCATTATCACGATCGCCCAGCTGAAGCCGAACACTGAATACGACGTTGCCTGCTTTGCTTCCAGTGTCGATCTCTCTCTCGACTCTCCCTACTTTTCCTTTCCGCAGCACATTGTTACTGGAGATGGTTACTATGTAAAGTGAAGGTGATTCATAGGCATCTTCCAAATCACGGACATTCGCCGAACGAGGAAGACCATATCGTACAGTATCAATACGAACATCAACGCCTACACGATGTGCTATCTCATGAACAGAAAGCGTGAGATCGCGTTGTCCATTCTGATGCGTAGCAGAAGTGATTGCCTCTTCAGAAGTTATTCCCGGCAAGAAGAACAGAGTCGTTTTCCAGGCTCCTGACTCCCGTACGTCCTTCATGACGAAATGCGAGAAGTATGGGAACTCCAATGAGCGTAAGTATCAAACTATTCGTTCTGAGTGTAGTGATGATGTCTACGGAGGTGGAAGACATTCTTCCCAGACAATCCTTCTTCTCTGCGATCCTTCCCTACTGTATCATTGCCTTCCTCATCTACTTGATACGGCAAATCATGAAGTGCAAGAAGTGCGTGCTTAACTGGTGGAATGATCATTAGAGTGTTCAATCCGGAAACCACGATGTTTTGATGCTTCCCTTTGTTTATGCATAGACTGGACAGCGACAGTATCGAGAAGATGTCGCTTTTGAAGACGGTGACGGATTCCCATCTTGTCACCGGAAGGACAAACGATGAGAACATCCTCGATGAGAAGATTGTTCCTCTAAAGTGTCCCCGATGCGGATTCGTCAACACGAAGGCATCGCTAGTTTGCAAGGAATGTAACACTCTGTTGAAGGATAACGGCTTGTTTTCCCAGAAGAAGGCGCTTCAATTCTATTAGTGCTGTTTGTTGCATTCACCCTCTGTTCTCTGTTCAGAAGAATGAAGTCCATTCAATTCAACAAAAGCAGATACAATGTGGTCCACTTGGTTCGACGACGTGAAGAAGAAAGCGGGGGAAGCGTTGAAGGTGACATCGCAAGCGATGAGCGAAGTGGGCGATTCTTCTCCCCTCTCTCACGATCTAGGGTCTGAAGGTTGCCAAGGAGAAGGTGGGTGAGAGTGGACACTTCCGTTTCGGAATCAGCCCTAGTTAGCGAGAATGCGGCGGACGTGATGAAGGAAGTGGTTTCGCGCCGCCCGGAAGACTTGACATACATCACAAATAACATTATCGGTGAGAACGGGGAAGAAGCGTGAGGAGTAGCGATGGGCTTTCCGGGATGGCCTCAGCACCCCAATTCCGCGATCAAGTACAACATGCGTGAAATTGTGGCCTCCTTTTTGGAGAGCCACCACAAGGACCACTACATGATCTTCAACCTGAGCGATGAGATGTACGAGACGATGCTGTTCAACGACCACGTGATCTCATATGACCTGATGGGCATGCCTGCGCCGTCGTTGGGCATGCTGCTGAAGATGTGCGTGGCGATGGAGACGTACTTGGGCGACAGTCCGGAGAACGTGGTGGTGGTGCACTGCCTGGTGGGGGATGAACGTAAGAATAAAGCGTAGACGGGCAAGGGGCGGACGCTGACGGTGTGCGCGTGCCTGCTGGCGTGGCTGGGGTGGGTGGAGAGCGCGTCGGAGGGGCTGCACCTGTGCTGCGACCGGCGCGGGGGGCAGGTGGAGGCGCTGACGACGCCGTCGCAGCGGCGGTACGTGCAGTACTTCAGCCGGCTGCTGGACTGCGAGCCGCTGAAGCGCGAGGCGCTGCTGCTGCGGTCGGTGCACCTGGAGGAGCTGCCGCTGGAGGGCGCGAGTCCCGCGGTGCAGGTGGACGTGTTCAACTGCGGCACGCTGGTGTTCGCGACGCGCGTGGCGCTGGCCGGGGCGCGCAGCGTGGACATCGTGTGCGGGCGTGTGATCCGCGTGGGCGGAGGCGTGGGGCGTGAGATGCAGGGGAACATCGTGGTGCGCGTGCGCGAGGTGTGCGCGGACGGGAGTCGGCGCAGCGTGTGTCGGTGCATGGTGCACACGGGGTACGTGAGTGGGACGGTGCGGCTGCAGAAGGAGCAGCTGGACGGCGCGTGCAACGACTCGAGGTGGGGGCTGCGGGCGGGTGTGAAGGTAGGTGCAGCGACGCGATGTGTCTGGAGCTGCGCGTGGAGGAGACGGCGGAGGAGTACAAGCCGGACGCGGCGGGCAACCGGCTGGAGGTGTACGAGAGTCTGCTGCTGGACACGTCCTCGGCGCTGTGGCGCGAGCTGCTGTACCGCAAGGAGCGCCGCAATGCGAGTGCCAGTGCAACTGCAACTGCAACTGCAACTGCCAGTGGGAAGGAGGGGGAGGCAGAGAAGGGCAACACAGTGTTCGACATCGACTCGGAGGAGGAGAAGCCACTGCCCGTGAAGGACCCGAGTCGCGACGTGGGCGTGGCGGCGACGTGTGAGGCGTAGTACCTGCTGGAGCTGGCGCTGCTGGAGGACGAGCTGGCGAACAAGCCCGCGACGCCGCAGCCTGCCGCGGAGCTGTTCAGCGCGTCGGAGGAGCAGAGTCTGGACACGCTGATGCAGTCGCTGGACATGAGCGACGAGGAGGGCGAGGAGGCGAAGGAGCCGCTGGAGCCGCTGGACCTGGACCAACTGGCGGCGACGATGGAGTCGAGCGAGAACGAGGAGGGTCACGACTTCAACAGCGAGTTCGGTGTATAACGTGTGTAACATGTTTGATGGAAACAGGACAAAAAGAACAATTGCTTTCAACTCAGAAACTCACAGTCTTCAGTCCCGTCATCGGCTTGCACACGCCACACTCCGTCTACGCCTCACACACACACGCCTCGCCCACCGGATACAGTCCCATCTTCAGCGTCGTCGGCGCCTCGTGCTTCAGCAGCGCCGCGTTCTGCTCGGAGGTCACGATCTGCGTCGCGTTCTCCTTGCTCGCCTTCTCCAGCGTCGAGGCGTAGCAGCGTTCCGCCGCGGGCACCACCAGCATCGCGTTCTTCTGCATGCACGCCACGGCGCTCACCAGCGACAGCGGCAGGAACTACGCCTCACGCACGAGCGCCACGCCCACCAGCGGCAGGTCCAGACACACCACGGAGTCCGCCGTCAGCTCCAGCTTCGCCGCCACGCGCGCCGCCCAGTCGCTCACCTGCTTCTGCGTGATGTCGCGACTCTTCCACACCTTGCCCTCGCTGTACGCGTAGCTGCGCAGCAGCACCGTCTCCGGCTCCTTCTCCAGACGCTTCGACACCTCCGCCACCAGGTCCGGGTACGTCTTGTCCACCAGCAGCGCGCGGAAGTTCAGCACGCCGTCCACCGCCGAGTGCTCCCAGCTCGTCGAACACACCGTGCGCAGCTTCGGGAACGACCGACTGTGCACCGGCTCCTGCACCACCGCGCGCTCCACTACCCCTCACGCACGCCCCTCGCAACTACCCTTCGCCAGCTCCGGCACCAGCTCGCACAACACGCCCTCGCGAGCATCCTTCTTCGCGGACGGGTTGTAGATCACCGTGCTCGGGTTCACTTCGCGCAGGATGTCGCTACACACTCACCTCCACTCCATGCCACCCACACAAGCACATCGGCCTCCTTGATCGACGGGTCCACCGTCACACAGCGCAGACCCGTCATCGCACACGCGTAGAACGACGCCAGCGTCTCCGAGCGGTTATCGGTCCAGGTCAGCACGGAGTCGCCAGGCTTCATGCCCAGCTCGTAGAAACCGTTGGACAGCATGCGGATCTTGTCCTACACACCGTTAGCGGTGCCGCGTCGCTCCAACCCCTTACCAAGAACTGTGTGTAGTTGAAGTGCTCCTTCTCTCCACAGAACTTCACCGCGTTCTTGTACGGCAGCGTCTTCACCGCCTCACGCGCGCACTCCACGACCGTCGAAGCGAGACGCACTACTTCTCACACGTACTCCCCCTTCCCCACCATTTCTCACGGCCATCATCTTTACACCTACGAACGATTATCCCCAGCCCCAACAACGCGCCTACCTTTGAAAGCGAGCATCCTGTCGATTATTCAGTAGATTCCAAGAGGACTGGTTCAAATTTCCTGCAGACACCTGCAAATTGACGCGAGTCTTCGATTCGGATCGAAATCTGAGCGAGCAACAGGGATTGCTTTCCACGCGACTTGCCGCGGGAATTCGCACCCTTGTGTTGGAAACAAACAACTCGCTCAGGAGGATTCGGGGATCAGTTCCGTGTACAGTTCCTGGATGCTCTTGTGCAGCTCGTACACGAACGGCATCAGATCGTCCTTGTGGATCTGCATCACCGACCCGCTGAACGAGTCCAGCCGACACCTCGCCTCCATCCCCTCCATCGTCCTTTGGAACATCATCTTGAAGTTGCTACCGCTCACCCGCCCCCCACAGACTCACTTCATCTCCGCCTCGCCCTCCTTCCCGCAGGTCACTCCCGTCACGGTGTAGGCGGAGTTCTGGGGGTTGAGGACGCACAGCAGGTAGGGCCGCGCCTTCCTGCCCACCCACTCGCGCGCCTGCTGCTGGACGCGCACGATGTACTGCGCCAGTCGCTGGAGCATGATGGGCTACGGGTCACTGCTGAGCGCCACGAGCACCTGCGAGAAGACGGCGGCATCCGCCTCGGTGAGGTCGGTGAGGTAGGTGTAGCGGAAGTACTCGGCCACGTGGATGGCCCTCTTCTCCAGAATGCTCGCGCCCACGCGCAGCAGGGCCTGCTGCTGCTGCTGGCACAGCGCCACGCCCTTCTTCAGCACCGCCACGTTCTGCTCCATCAACAGCGCGTCGTACGCCTCGTTCCAGTGGTCCTCCCACTACACCTCAGCGCCCGCGCCCGCCGCCACGTGCTCGTTCACCAGGTCCTCGCCCTCCACGCACTGCTCCAGCAGCGCCGTCGCCGCGTTCGCCACGTCCGCTGCGGAGAACTCCGTCTTCACGTCTGCGCCTCACCACCTCTCCACACGCCCACCGTAGCGCCGCGCGAAGGAGTCGTAGTACAGCCCCTCCAACGGGAACAGGTCGCCCACGCGCTGCAGGCGCTGCGCCAGCTCCAGACGGACCTTCAGCGGCAGGAAGGCGTACCTAGCGTGCAGCGCGCCCGCCGCCCCTACGGCTCCTTGCTCTCCTTCAGCGACACGCCGATCTTCGTCAGCAGCTCGTTCACGCGCATCAGGTCTACGCCTCACGCCGCGTCCGCACCCCCACTGCGACTGTGCACCAGCTGGAAGCGCGCCACCACGAAGTCCGACCGCACCATGCTCTCGTACAGCGACCAGAACCGGTACAGCAGGAACCGCGGCTCGAAGGACTGCTGGATCGCGCCCAGCGCACTCGTCCCTTCCCCAGTCCTCCTGTCATCCATTCCATCGATTCGAGTTTGCAGGTTCAGACTCTCGACGGCAGCGGCGAGCTCTGTGTAGCAGGAGGCGTAGAACACGTCGCTGATGTGGGCCCGCAGGTACTGGTCCGTCACGCCCACGGCGCACAGCCACAGCACCTCGTTGTCGCACCGGTCCAGCTCGCGCGCCAGCCAGTACACCTGCGTCTCATCCATCCACACCACACCCACCAGCATCGAGCACGGACACGAGTAGTAGTTGAAGGCGTTGTACTCGATCAGTCGCCGTCGCTTCGCCTCGTGCGCCTCACGCCTCTCTCGCTTGCGCTTGCGCGTCGCCTCGTCGTCTTCACTCCCCTCCTCCTCTTCGCTCTCAGACAACTCTGTAGGCACCGTCTCCTCACTCACCGAACTGTCCTTCACGATGAACACCTGACTCGAGCCAATCTCCGATCCATGCACGTTGTTGATGTGGACAGGCTTGTGCGAGTCGAACACGAGGCACTTGAGCGAGGGAGTGAGGGAGAGGTTTGCCGCCAAGTCGATGGTGGCTCCGCAGTTGAGCATGACGATGGTGTGGAGCTAGAGATGAGGCAAGCAAGAGAGGGATACGTCCTCATTGCCCTCGATGCAAGTCTGGTTCACTTTCTGCATATCGATATATCCGGCAATTTGTTTGATTTTGTAGAAGATGCCATCCTTTCGCAACAAGGACTAGAGGGAGGTGAGTTTGGCCACGAGGCAGCCTTTCAAGGCAATCCTAGTTCCATTCACTTACGGTAAAGATGCGGCATGCGCAGAGAGCATCGACGTCTCTGGCGACGAGGATGAGAACAGGAGAGCGCTCCTTCAGAGACAGGGATACGATATCGTTGTAGAAGGATGGCAGCTGCTCCTGGTCCAGTAACATTTGAAAAGGGGAAAAGGAATGGGAGGGTTTGGGAACAAACAGCGCAATATCATTCCTGTGATCTCAAAACGACAGTATCTGAAGCGTAAGCAGGCTTAGTCATCCTGAGCCTTCTTAGCCTTGTGGAGAGCAGCACGACGGCCAGTACCCCAGACCTTCTTATCGTGGTTCTTCTTCTCCTTGAGCATCTTTCTGCCCTGTCTCTGGTGCTCCTGGATTCCGAACTACAATCGTTAAAAACGAGAAAAGGCTTCGTACTCTAGCCAGACGGTACTTGGCCTCGAACTTCTTCACGTCATCGATAGAATCGTAGATGAGGGCGAAACCAGAGGAGCGGCCACCACCTAATCATCAGAGCGGCGAGAGCAGCAAATTACCGAAAGCAATCTGGAAACCGAAGAGGATAATGCACTTATCGTCGGCAACGTTGTACTTCTTGGCCAGGATGCTCTTAAGCTCGTCCTTGGACACGGAAGCGCGCTTAGGGTGGATAATCTCGATGGTCTACTTGCTCAGACTTCAAAATCGTCCATTACCATCTGACGACGCTTCAGAAGGGGGTTTCTCATGAACTTTCTCACACGGACGGTGACGGCAGCTTCAGACATCGTAGTTATGTCGAATGATAACAAGACTGGAGAGGAAAGGAACTCATGAAGTGTGCAGTGGTGCCTTGATAATCAGACACAGTGGTTCACCGGTTTCGCTATCTCTCCCTGGGTATTCTCCGTTGGGAGGCGAATTGAAACCGCTATGTCTGGCGATGCGAAGGAACTCTGAAAACAAACACTCCATTTATTCTAAATCCTCAGTGGTTTCGATATCTCCCTCATCCACACGTGCAGGCATTTCATCTTCCTTCTCCTTCCAGCGCAGATTCAGTCCGAAGCAGAACACTTCTCCGCTCTCGGCTCCGGCCAGCAGCGCACGATTATCCGAGGAAACGCACAGACTGTCGATCTTGATGGGCGAAGACAGCACGGTGTTCAGCTTCAGATCCGGAAGCGTGAAGATGCAGATGTTGTGGGACGATTCGGCGAAGAGCCACTTCGAGTCGTTCGACGACAGCATCGTGTGGATTCTGCGCACATCGCGCCGCGAGTACAGCAGGAAGCCGTTCACGTCGAAGCAGAAGAGGTAGTTCGGCAGACTTCCGTGCAGACAGGTGACGGACACCAGAATGTACCCCGTCCACGTGGTGAGCAGCTGCGTGATGCGGTAGTTGAGCTTGGCCGCCTTGCCGCTCTCCGTGAAGGGCTGCTCGATGTGCTGGTTCATCTCGATCACCTGCACGAAACGCCCGTCGCGCAGGTTGAACAGGAACACCTGGTTGGAGGAGGTGGACGCCACGATCAGGTCCAGGTCGCGCGAGGCCACCACCTGCGTCACTACGCATCACCTCTCCGCCCCACTGCCACCCTTCGACGGCAGGCCCGGCAGGATGAGTCGCGGCAGCTGCGTGGAGAAGGCGTACGCCGCGGCCTCGTCCGTGGTGTGCTGCGCCAGCCCTCTACGCGTGACTCCCGCACAGGACACTCACTCCACGTTCCACACAACCACCAGCCCGTCGCGCGTGCCGACCACGACCTCGCGGTCGTCCTCCGTCAGCGTGATGCAGGTGCCCAGCATGTCGTTGTACGCCAGCTTCAGCGTCGGCAGCTCCGCCTGCAGCGGCTGGATGCGCACGAGGCAGTCGTGGTAGCCGGAGCTGAACAGGAAGGACAGCGCGCGGTCGGCGCACACGCGCTCGCGCATCACTGCCAGCGCCATCTACGCTTCAGCCTCGCACCACACACTCACCTCCTCGTTCGACTCGCCCCCCTCGTGCACCACCCGATTTCGAATGGACGTGGGGTAGCCGCGACTGGGCGGCAGCAGGCGCACGCCGCTCTTCTCGTTGGCCTGGAAGGTGAAGGGGAAGAGCTTGTGCCCGGGCTGGGCGGCCAGGTACTTGTGCAGGAACACCATGCCGTGGCTGTCCACGCTCAGCACCTCCTTGTCGCCCTCGCTGTAGTGCATCGCCAGCACGCGGCCCGCGTGACCCGTCTTCACCGGCTGGTACTTCAGCATCGTGCCCGGCAGGATCTTCAGCCCCAGCGCCGCCAGCGAGTCCGCGGCGGACAGCCGCTTGGGGTGCGGCGCGGTGAACAGCTGCGAGGGCGTCTGCCCGAAGTTGGCGATCTGCGCCTCGATGGCCTTCTTCTCGTCGAGGTTGGTCAGCGACTGCAGGTCCACCATGCCCTCATACGTCAGGTAGTAGAACACGTTGTTCGCCTTCACCGCCTCCTCGCCGCGCTGCTTGTACCTACGCGTGACGCGCGCGCCGCGGGCTCACCCGAAGATCAGGTCGATCCACTCGTTCAGGTGCTCGCTGACGTAGTCGCTCTCCAGTGCCTGCATGTTGATGCGCACGAACTCCTCCGGCGAGGAGGCCCACGGGGGCAGTACTACATCGCCCAGCACCGTACCGTCCTGCCGTTTGCCCAGGTCCAGTCCGTTCATGTTGCGGAGGAAGTGCGGCGAGTAGAAGAACTCGGGCGTGAGCTCCTTCAGGTCGCCCGTGCTGGTGAGCACGCGCGTCCACGCCTCCTCGATGGAGTGGAACAGGCGGTCCGCCCAGTCGAAGTGCCCGCCCTGCAGACGCGCCGCCAGCTCCGCGAAGGGCTCCATGCGCACCAGGAAGTTGAGAACGGTGCCCACATTGCTGTAGTGCGAGCCGTACATGAAGGGCGGAATGTCGCCGCCCTCCATCGCGTGGTACCGTTCCAGGAAGCCCTCGAGCCGCTCCTCGTTCAGCGCGCCGATGGGCTTGCTGAGGTCGCGGAAGACCTCCTCCTTGCTGAGATCGATGGAGGCGCTGGTGTAGTCGCTCAGCACCCAGGGGAACACGGGGTACTGCTGGATGTCGTTGTAGGTGCGGCCCGCCGCCATGTTCAGCTTCATCAGGTACTCGAAGTTGGACATCTGCCGCGTGCGCCACAGCTGCGTCCACTCCGCCTTCGCCACCAGCGTCGCGGGCGGGTACAGGTGCCAGTAGAGCGGGTTGAGCTTCTGGTGCTTGGGCTTCTGTAGGAGAATGATCTGGAACACCTTCAGGAAGTCGTTCGGCGCGGGCAGGTTGATGAAGTACGACTTGTTGTTCTCCACGAACTCCAGCCCCGTGGGCGCCAGTAGGTAGCGGCGCCGGTAGATCTCCGTGATGGAGTCGATCGCCCAATGACGCACACGCATGTCCTTCTTCTCGCCCTCGTGACCCTCGCTGAAGGACTCGGGGAAGAAGTACAGCGACGTGGGCGTGATGTCGAAGCGACCCTCGATCACGCACATGGGGAGCACCAACTCCACGCGCGTTGAGTACACCACGCGCTCGCCATGTGTGAACTTCAGGTCCAGGCTCGACAGCTCCGCCTCGATGTTCAGCGACGACGCGCCCGCCGCCGCGCCCTCCTCCTCCGCCTCCGTGGGCAGGCTCTCACCCTCTTCCAGCTTCTTCACCACGCGCAGTTTCATCAGGTCGGGGTTGGGCGCCTCCTCCTTGCCCGAGTCCAGCCAGTTCATGCCGATGCTGCGGTGCGGCCGCTCGTTCCAGTCGCGCTTCAGCCGGCTGCGCAGCCGCTTCTTGGTCTCCTTGCGGTCCAGCTGGTAGTACACGCGGCCCGCCTCGCCCGCGGCGCCCTCCACGCCGTGCCACATGGAGGGCCCGAACACCAGCTCGCGCCACAGTTTCTTGGTGATCTTGAGCCCGTTGGTCTCGCGCTCGATGATGCTGTACAGCGCGTCCTTCTCGAAGCCCTCCACGAAGCCGTCGATCGACTCCGTGATCTCCTCCTCCAACCGGATCGTCAGCGGCGCGCGATCGCTGCTGCAGCGCGCGCGGCGCTTCGCCAGGTCCACCTGCTTCTTGTCGGCCGCCTCCACGAGCTGGTCGCCGAAGGTGACGAGCAGGTGCTTCAGGCCGTCGGTGGCCGACTGGAACACGGGGTGCTTCAGCAGCGCCGCCCACGCGGGGTAGGACATCAGGTCCTTCGCCTTCACGGCGCCGAGCGTGGTCAGCGGGCGGAAGGCGTCGTCTACGGCGGTGAGGAGCGGGACGAGGTTGCGCAGGCAGACGGCGAGCACCTGCCAGAGCGCGGCGTCGATGGCGGTCCAGTCGGCGTGGACGGCGCGGACGTCGGGGTTGGTGAGCTGGACGGTGGAGATGGAGGAGAGGATGCGCGTGGAGAAGGAGAGCATGGCGAACAGGCTGTAGCTGCTGTTCAGCAGCAGCTGGTTGCACCAGTCGTTCTTCGGACTCTGCATCTCGCTCTTACTCGTCGCCGCGCAGCCCGCGCCCACCAGCACCTCCTGCACCCACTGCACCTCCTTCACGATGGCCTCCGTCAGCTCGCGCTGACCCGCACCGCCCTGGTACAGGCGCTTCATGTCGGCGACGATGGCGATCTCCAGCCCGCGCAGCAGCAGCGGCAGCACGCCCTTCTCCATCAGCGGCACGTTCATCGGGTGCGAGCCCTCCGACAGGCAGCTGTCCGTGGAGCTGGCCAGCTGCGCGGAGAGCACGCGCCACACGGCGAGGCACTTGCGCAGCAGCACGCAGTCCTCCTCCGCCACCATGTTGATCTCCGGGATGACGCGAATCTGCACCGAGGTGATGTTGCTGTCCGCGTCGCACACGATCGCGCGCGGCACGGGCGGCGCCACGCCCGCCACGTAGCCCATCACCAGGAACGTGGAGAGCGCATAGCCCTCGAACAGGATCGCGCCGCTGGCGTCCTTGCGCTTGGGCTTCTGCGTGGGCAGCAGCGCCTCCAGCTGCGTCAGCACCTCCAGCAACAGCCCCTTGAACAGCTGCGCGAAGGACAGCGCCGGCACGGGCTGCGGGGGCAGCGACACGCCGGCGATGGTGGGCGTCAGGTACAGCGACTCCACGAGCTCGCGCAGCTGCTCGACGACCTCCCAGCCGCCCGAGCGCGCGGTGATGGTGGTGGCGACGCAGTCCACGAGGATCTGCTTGGCCTTGGCGGCGGTGGAGGCCGTGGCGGTGGTGGCGAGTAGGACCACGAGCGCGCGCATGGCGATGGTCTAGGCGTAAGGGCGTGGGTATGGGCGTACGGACTGCGTGATGAGAAGGCGGTTGGAGGAGGCGGAGGTGACGCCCTCCACCAGCGAGAGCACGTGGCCCAGCGCGGCGTCGCGCACGGCGTCCTTGGCGGAGCAGAGGCCCTCCATGAGGATGTTGAAGACGAACGGGAACTGAATCGCCAGCGGGCGGCGGCCGTCCACCACGCCCTTCACCACGGACTCCGGCTACGCGTAAGAGAGCGAGCGGACAGGGACCTTGATGCCCAGCGCGAAGTCCATGAGCGCCTGGTAGACGGGCAGCGTGAAGACGTTGTCGCAGAGCAGGCCCGCCACGCCGATGCACTCGTCGGCGGTGAAGTCATTGATGCCGGCGTTCAGCTTGGCGGCGGGGCTGGTGGCCACCCAGAAGCAGTGCAGACAGCGGATGGCCAGGCAGCGCACCTCTTCGTCCTCGTGGCACATGCAGTTCAGGAACACGGTGTGCGCGCGGCACAGGCACAGCGACTGGAAGAGGTTCTGCTTGACCGACGCTACGCTCAATCCGCTGCATTGCCCCTACGCTGCGTGCATTGTTCGTAGATGAGCGCAAGCAGGCTGCTGAGAATGCCCGCCTCCTCCACCATGTACAGCACGCTGAGGAGGAAGCTGACGTCCACGCGGTAGACCACGCGCTCGCTGTCGATCAGCATGCGCAGCATCTCCACCACGCTCTGCTGCAGCTCCGCCACCGCGTCCTCCGTCAGGCTCGCGTCGCGCTTGCACGCGTACTCGCTCGGCTCGCTGTAGTACACCTTCACCAGCGCCTGCAGCAGCGGCCGGATTCCGACGTGCTGCTTGACGAAGTGCGGATCGCTGTGGACGTACTCCGTGAGCATGCGCAGCACCACCACGTGCGTGGCCCAGGGCGCGGAGCCCCAGACGGAGAAGTCGAAGAGCAGGTAGCGAATGCAGGCGATGTACACGTCCTTGTCGCCCTTCACCGCCTCCACGATCTGCTGCACCACCGTGGCCAGCTCCGCCGTCAGGTGGGAGGGCGGGCAGCGGCGCAGCAGCATCGCCAGCAGCTGCACGCCGCCGTTGTTCTTGAAGGTGATCAGCTGCGACTGGTCCTCCTGCAGCAGCATCGCCAGCAGCGACAGCGCCTGCGCGTAGGCGTGCGCCGACAGCGGCTGCGGCACCAGCGCGGGCAGGTGCTGGATGGACACCTCGCAGGCGGGAGGCACGAACATGGGGAGAATGAGGGGCACCCCTCCGACTAGGGCTCAGGCGACGGGTGAGAGCGTACGCGAGGCGAGCGTGGTGGTGAGCGTGCTCTCGGAGACGATGCGCGTGCCCTCCGAGATGGAGCCGTCCACGCCGTGCGGCGCGCAGCAGAAGCACACCTGGTCGCGCGAGTTGCGCGCCTCGTAGTAGCAGGCGCACTAGTGTTCAGCATGCCCGAAGGCACTCACGCGCTCCAGGAGGCGCTGCTGCGCGGCCTTCCACTGCTCGTCGGCAGTCACCTCGGTGAGGCTGAAGGTGCGACTGCGGTGCAGCTGGAAGAGGCTGCTCATCTCCTGCTCGCTGCAGGCGCCCGTCAGCAGGCCCATGGAGCACAGCTGGAAGCGGTAGCTACGCCTCACGCCCGCCGCGCACGCCCACTCGTTCTCGTTGCTGATGTGTGTGCCCGAGAAGGACTTCGCGAAGTAGACCACGTAGTTGCTCTTGCCGCCGCCGTCAAAGTTCTCCAGGTACGTGAACTTCTCGTCGTACACGCACGTGCCGTCCAGGTACACCGCCAGGCTGCTCTTCCACAGGCCCTTCTTCGCCTGCGTCACGCCCAGCCAGTACCACTTGCCCGTCTGCAGGCGCGTCTCCACCGACGCCACCGCCGTCTCGCCCTTCTCGTTGGTGCAGCGCAGCACCAGCGTCGTGCCGTCCAGCGCCACCTCGATCTGCTGCGCCTTCGCGCCGCTCAGCGTGAACCTAGCCCTCACTCACGCCCGCCGCGCCTACAGCGGCAGCAGCGACCCGCCCGAGGCGAAGTTCTCGATGCGCACCCAGCAGAACAGCGTGTAGCCGCTCTTGGACCACGCGGCCGTGGGGTACGCCGTCACGCCCGAGGAGGGCTCCGTCCAGGAGAAGAAGGAGGGCGGCGCGCGCGGCGCCTGCGCGATGCGCAGCAGCGTGGCGAGGTAGTCTGCGGACTGGAAGAGGCCCTCCTTGGCCTCGTCCTCCTCCGAGGCGAAGGTGCCCAGGCGGAAGGGCAGCAGCATGGTCTTCAAATCTTGGGGCCGCACGTTCTGGGAGTGAGAAGAACAAAGAGGGCGGACGTGCGAGGCGAGCGTGTAGATGAGGTCGTAGATGGTTTTGATCGCGTCGTCGGAGCTACGCGTGAGGATGGAGGGAAGCAGGAACAGGACGATGTCGAAGGAGGGAATCTCCTCTGGACGCTGCACGTCGAAAACGTTGTATTTGTGGATGGACATCAGCATGAAGATGAGCTTGCGCAGAACGTCCATCTCGAAGAAGATCTCCACGTTGTGGATGCGCTCCTACGCATCACGCCACTGCGGCTGCACCACGTTCACGCAGTCGATCAGGAACGAGAGGATCTGGCCCTGCAGATCCGAATTGAGCTTCGGCAGCAGTCCGAAAATGAGAATCGGGAGGTACTGACGCTTGCTGATGGCCTTCTTGCGAAGCGAAGAGAAGTCCGTCTCCCCGTACTTCCACTCGATGCGATCATCGTACAGCTTCTCCAGAAGCACTTTCAGCGTCTATTGCGTCATGCCACGAATGCAAGGGAACATCAAAGAGGTCGCCGTAGCACTTCTTAATCACATTCTTAAGCCACACGGAATTGTACAGCGATGAAAGTTCTTTCAATCCAGTTCTGAACTCCTCCAAATCGGCCGATTTGCGGTTCTTCACACGCAGAGCAAGTTTGTCCCACTCGGCCTATCGATCATCCTTCATGTCACGGTCCAACGATCCATGCTTCGTCCATAACGGATTGCATCACTTCTTTGAAGACGGAATCTCCATAGTAGTAATTCGGAGTGGCACCACTATCCTTCTCCTGCATTGTCTACAGCAACGTTAATACCATCCTTTAGAGAAACAAAAAGCAGAATCGCACTCTACTGCAAAGATTATGGTTTTATTCGCCAAAACAAAACGCTGGGTCGAGAGGGATTCCTCCCCCAGATTTCACCGATTCCCGTTTTCTGCATTTTGAACCAAACAAGTGCTGGCATTGCAGGTATAATTCGACGGAAAGCGTGCATTCCAATTTGGGAACCCGCAGAGTGAGGCAGAAGGACAATGCGTGCCGTAAGGTGTGGAGGGAGTAAGCAACCGTATCACCCCTTTCATCCCGTTTTCAGTCCAATGCATGATGAATCATCGCGGATACATGTGTATTCGCGGAGTTCTTAACACGCGCGAACTGTTCAGTGACTCTATGATGATCAAGGTTACCCTCATTTCTCTGTCTCGTTCTTCTCATTATTCACCTCACTCGCAATGGACGACAAATACGACTGGGAGGTCTGGGACCCTACGAGCTTGTCCTTCCGCCATCACATGTTGGCCGGTATTGCTGCCGGCGTTTCTGAGCACATCGTCTTTTTCCCTATCGACACACTCCGCGTATGGTACTGTATGAAGGGCATAAGCAACAGACGAATCTGCAAGCCGTTTCGAAGGCCATACATAATACCGTTGAAATGAGCGTACCGCGTCGCGTTTCTTTTCACGTCTTTTCTCACTCCTAGTACTGTAGCCAACAATACCGGAAGTATCTTACCGTGAAATCATCTGTCCACAACAACGGCATGCGCGTGCTGTGGCGCGGAATGTCTCCCACGCTGCTCGCCTGCATTCCGGCGCATGCCCTCTACTTCTCCATATACGAGTCTACGAAGGTCTATCTCGGAGGCAAGAACACTGGTAATATCCTGCACCTTAAGATTTCGGTTCATTCTTCACCCCACTCCATGCCGATGCATCCGCAGTGGCCGGCGCGCTCGCCTCTCTTGCCCACGACGCGGTGATGACGCCGCTCGACGTGGTGAAGCAGCGGATGCAGCTGGGTCTCTACCCGCGGCCATTCGTGGCGCTCCGTTCGATCCTGCGCACGGAGGGCGTGTGCGCGCTGTACTCCTCGTACTTCACCACCATCCTGATGAACATGCCGAACGCCGCCGTGCTGGTGGTGACCAACGACTGGATGAAGAGCGTCCTCAACCCCTCCGGCAAGCAGGTGCGTCTCGACACAAACTCTCACGCGTAGAACTACGGCGCCTTCCTCGTGAGCGGCTTCTTCGCCGGTGCGCTCTCGGGGTTCGTCACCTGCCCGCTGGACGTGATCAAAACGCGCATCCAGACGCAGGCGGGCGGCGTTTCTCGGAAGTACGTGGGCTTTTGGCGCACGCTGAAGCTGATGGTGGTGGGGTTTATGGGGGAAGAATGAGGAGTAGAAGGAGGAGGGCATTCAGAGCCTGTTTATGGGAGTGTCGACGAGGGTGATTCAGCAAGCACCCTCTGCCGCCGTTAGTTGGACTGTGTATGAAACCGTGAAACGGTTTTTAGCGTAATCGCTTGTTTCTTGTACTCCCTCTTGGATGGCATTCCCACAAAAGATGAATTCGGTAGATCCCATTTAAATGGCTGACAGCTAGACTCCGGAAGCTCGCGAGAAGAAGCGTCTCATCGAGGACATCACCCTTGTCGCGCAATTCGCATATTCGTAAGGAATAGACACTGGAGGATATCGTTGGCTCGATGAAGCGACTGAACATGAATATGGAGCAGCTGATCGAAGTCGTAGGGGCGTGTTTCCTTGGCGTGAGGGGTAGAGCAACGACACTGCCAGGATCGCAGAGGTATGGAACAACTTTTTCACGAAACTGCAGGAGAGGAGCCAGGCCATGTAACATGTCGGTTCTTTGTTGAAGCAAACAGGGAACGCAGCAAATACACTCACTCCTCGTCGTCGCTCAGCTCCACGTAGCGGTTCTTGCGATTTCTCTTCATCACGTTCCACTTGTACAGCACGTCGTCCATGCTCATGTCGCTCTCGAGCTGCAGGTTGCTCAGTCCGGGGAACATCACGCTCTCCACCTTGCGGTAGTTCTCGTCCAGGCAGTTGCCGTACACGTTCGCCAGCTTCACCTGCTCCTCCGTCAGGTCGTCCAGCCACTGCTGGCCGTTCGTGCGCAGCGCCTCGATCACCTGCTCACTCGTCGAGCGGAACTCGTACTGCACGCGCCACACGGCCTGGCGCTTCTTCGCCGCTGCCTCCGACTCGTCCAGCGGCGTGGGCGTCACCGTCGCCGTGGCGGGCGTCTCCTCGGCGGGCGTCTTCTCCCTTCTCCTCGGCGGGCTGCACGGTGTAGGCGCCGATGCAGTAGTACGCCAGCCACTCGCCGCTCCACGTCTGGCACAGACCCGCCGCCTGCAGGTGGTTGCCCGTGGGGATCTCGGGCAGGCTCACGTAGCCGACGGCGTTCTCGGGGCCGCGGATGGCCTCGTAGGCGAGGCGCTCGGAGAGGTAGGCGCCCGTCTGCTCGATCACGCCGTCCATGTGGATGAAGCAGCCCAGACGGTCCCACAGCGCGCGGAAGGCCTGCGCCTCCAGCAGGTGCGCGGGCGCGGGCAGCAGCAGGTCCGTGAACTTGATCTCGATGGGCGTGTACGGCAGCACGAGATCGCCCGTGCCCTCCTTGATCATGCCGCTCATCGTCGTCACCGTCTCCTCCGCGCGCTTCAGCGTCACCAGCGGCTGCGCCGTGCCGCGCTCGAAGCGGTTCACCTCCAGCGGCGCCTCCCACGTGATGGACGCGCGCGGCCGCAGCACGCCCTGCATGTCGAAGTGCGCGTCGCGGCGCAGTTCGTTCATCGACATGGAGCCCTGCGCCGCCACGGACACACTGCGCGTGACCCGCCGCCACTAAACTCACCTGATGCCGCTGATGTCCACGTGCGTCGCGTTGTACAGCGTCATGCGCAGGATCAGCTGGTGCATGTCACTCTGCGCGCGGAAGCTGCCCACGATCAGCAGCGGGTCCGAGCTGCCCGCCAGCGTCGACCGCAGGTGGATGGCCGGCGACTTGTACACCAGCGCGCGGGTGTGGCCTACGCCTCATCACCGCACTTCACACCCACTGGCCTGCTTGGGCTTGAGGCTGGCCTCGGCGGCCTCCTCGCCGGAGCGCACGAAGGCGTTCTGGAGCGACTGGCGGTACACCTCGGCGGGGTCGTGGATGTTGTGGATGGTATCCTGCTTCGTGCAGTCCGTGTCCTGCGTCGGTGCGTACTCGCCGATGAACGAGTAGATCGTCTCCACGCGCTCGTCTACGCCTCAGCCCACACGCCCGTCCGCACCCTCGTTGGCGATCAGGTAGCCCTTCTTCACGTAGCCCTCGGGCAGCGACAGCGACACGCGTGCCAGCACCAGCAGTGCGCTAGGCCTCAGCGACTCTTCCCGCACTCACTTCTCGCGCGCCGGGAGTGTGATGTCCTCGCGCGTGAGGTACTCCTGGATGGCCTTGTAGGCGATCACGGCCAGCTCCGCGTTGTCGCCCACGATCAGCAGCACGCAGCGCAGCAGCAGATCCGACAGCACCAGGTCCTCCTTCGTCGACGTCTTCTCCTCGAACACCACGCTGCCCGCGTACGCCAGCGACGTCTACGCCTCACACGGAGAAGAAGCACTTACATGCTGGTACTGCGCGAAGCGCTCCTCCAGCTTGACCTCCACCTGCTCCTGGATCATGAGACGGCGCAGCACCAGGCCCAGCAGCACCTTCTGGAGCTCGCTGGCCTTCACGAACTGCGCCAGCACCCAGATCACCTGCATGCGCTCCGAGGCGTCCTGCACGCGCGGCAGCACCTTGATCACGATGTGCTGCAGCACGCGCTGCAGCAGCACCTGGCGCATCTCGTCGTCGTCGTCATCGTCCTCCTCCCTCGCTGGAGTAGTGGGCGTCATCGGCGTCACGGGCATGGCGGGCGCGGGGCTCTCGCTCTCCACGGAGCTGCCCAGCTCGTACAGCACCTTCAGGTACTTCTCCACCGCCACGCCGCTCTGCGAGGACCACGTCAGGCAGTCCTATGCGTCACGCGCCCACGCCTCACCCACCGCGCAGCTGTACAGGATGTTCAGACACACCTTCATCCAGCGGAACGCGTCCTTGCGCGAGGCGCCCGCCGCGGGCTTCTCCTCGCTCACCGCGGCGATCAGCGAGGACACGATCTACGCGTGAGCCGCCGCGCGCGCGCGCACCTCCTCGCGGAAGACGTCGCCGTCGTCCTGCTTGAAGATGTTGGTGATGAAGGTGGAGGTCATCACGCGCTGCGCGTAGTCCACGTTGCCCTCGCCCAGCATGCTCTTCACCAGCGAGCGCGCCATCGCCAGCAGCAGCCCGATGCGCGACTTCACGTTCTACCCCTCACGCCCCCCGGACTCGAGCACGTGAATGGTGTAGACGGCGCGGTAGCAGGCGGAGACGGTGGGGATGTTGAACATTTCCTTCTGGATGGCCTCGGGCGTGGCGGAGATGAGGATCAGCTCGCGCGTGGAGGGGATGCCCGTCTGCCCGTGCAGGTTCAACACCAGCGAGTCGCTCGCGGGGAAGTAGAACTCCTTGGGCACGAACTGGATGGCCTCGATCATCAGCGCCGCGATGGACGCGGAGTCGATCACGCCGTAGGAGGACTGCATCACGCGCAGCAGCGCCACGAACGCCGCGCAGGCCCACGCCTGCTTGTTCAGCGATAGCAGCTTGTAGCGCGCCAGCAGCACCGTGTACTTGGCTACGCCTCACGCCCGCGCCGCGCGCCCACCGGCCATGAACATGGTCTCGGGCTCGCCGCTGCACAGGAAGCCGCTCAGCACGCTGCGCACCCAGTAGGAGGCCACCTCGTCGCAGGCCACATTCTGCGGCGTGGTCATGTGCTCCAGGCGGATCACGCGCGGCGTCCACTCGTAGCCCGCGCACTCGTTGAAGTACAGTGCCAGCAGCAGCGCCTCCGAAACCGCCTCGATCATGTACGAGGCCTCCAGTCCCTCCGCCTGGTGGATGCGCTCCGCGATGCTGTAGGTCTGCGCCAGCAGCAGCTCGCCCACCTCGGGGATCAGGTCCCACACCAGCGACGGCGAGATCATCAGCGTCTACGTTTAACGCGCCGCGCCGCACGGACCTCCTTCGCCTCCTCGCTCGTGTGGTAGTTGAAGCCCTCGTCGATGGCGCTGAAGATGTGCTTGTTGTTCTCCTCGATGAACATCAGCAGCGACTTGCAGCACTCCGCCACCACGCGCACGTCCGGGTCGTACAGCGACTCCGCCACGCAGCGGATCACCTCACGGCACTTCGTCAGCGTCTCCTGGATCATCTCCGTGCGGCCGCGCGACGAATCGTAGGCGGCGTCCTACGCGTAACGGAGGGGAAAAAGACCTGCCTTGTAGGCAAGACCGTTGATGGCGCACAGGCAACGAAGGGTCAGCAGCGAGAAGACGGCGACGGCCTCCTTGCGCACCATGGGGTAGCTGTTGTTGAGACTGCTACGCACGATCTTGTCCAGCTACGCGTGAGCGCCGCGATGCGCGGGAAACGTCGATGGTGCGAACGAACTCCACCAAGAAGGAGCCGGTCAGACTGTTCAGCGCGTCCAGGGCCGCGTACACGACTTCTCCATTGTTTCCTACCCAGTCAAGCGGAGCGAAGCAGGAAATACCGGCAATGTCCGTCTTTACGTTTTCCATGATGGCTTCCGAGGCCTTCTGATCGCCGTCGCAGGCGATCGATCCGAGAATTTCGTATGAAAGCATTTTGATGGTGGGAGACCCCTGCTTGCGGTCAATACCGTACTACGCGTGATCCAAGCCCCCCAACTCCGTGCGTTAATCAGGGCATCGAGCAGCAGCTGCGGGAATGCCTGTCCGGAGTCCATCGACTGAAGAACGGTCACCAACGCCGTAATCTTGTCCTCCTCGCCCACATCACTGTCCATCAGGTAGGCTCTCACATAAAGTGCGTCGACGCTCATGTTGTGTATAAGATTCAAACAAGTCTGCCGTGATTCAGCGCGAAACACCTACTGGGTCATGCTCTCCCCAATGGCCCCGACCCCTTTCGTTCCTCGAAGAAACACAATACAAACAGAATCCTCATCTTCTCTTTCCCGCCGCCGCGCTCTTCCTTTCCGACGCCTTCAAAATGTCTTCAATCCAATCGATGGCCGCATCGTCCCGCTCTCTGTTCGCCGTCGTGATTTTAAACAGGTTCATGTATTCGATGTTCGTGAAGCGCGTCGGGTTCTTCTTGATGTAGTCGCGGATCTCCTCCTTCTTCAGCAGCGCCAGCGAGAAGTACTACGCGTGACCCCGCACCGTATCCAAAACGTCGTTCAGCTTGCGCGTGATGGCGATCGTGGCGTCGAGCGGCAGCAGCAGGGTCATGATCTGCGAGCAGCACACGCCGCTCTGCTTCAGCGTGTTGATTATGGACACGTCGACCTCCTCCACGGGCAGGTGGGTCAGGCACTACGAGTGAGGGCGCATTGCGACCGCCAACGCGCATCAGCAGCGTGGAGAGCACGAACTCGAGCTGCCAGCCGAGGAGCTTCACGCGGCCCGGTGAGCACTACCTCTGACGCCCTCCCGAAACCGGCACGATTTTGATCACGATGTCGGAGAAGCCCTTCATGTCCTTCATCAGCTCCATGACCACGGTCGGCACGTTGTTGTAGCTCACACTGCGGAAGGACGTGGTGAGGCTACGCGTCACGCCGCCGCGCCGCAGGGACCGCTCGATGTAGTGGAAACAGCGACCCGTGATCTCGTACATCAGGATCTGCAGCGCGTAGTCGTACACGCCGCGCAGCGCCTGCACACCCTTCTCCACCACCTCGTCGTAGAGCGTCTAGCCCTCAGCCCGCCGCGCCGCGCCCACCAGGTCCAGCGGCGCCGCCACGTCGATGTTCCGGTGCTGCTGCTGCTTGACTACGCCTCACGCGCCCGCGCCGCGCCCACGCTGCAGCAGCCGCTTCATCAGCCCCGCGCAGCCCTCGCACAGGTTGCACAGCAGCGTCACGCGCCCGTTCACCAGCAGGCTGTTCTTGTCCACGGGCTACGCCTCACGCGCCGCGCGATCGCCCACCGGGTCCACGAAGAAGGAGTAGATGTCGCTGTTGATGGCGTTGTCCTCGTCCTGCTGCTCCTGCGCGCTCAGCACCGTGTACTCCTACGCCTCACGCCGCGCAGGCTCGCCCACGAAGGCGGGGAAGTCGGGGATCTCGCGCAGCGCCTCGTGGTACTGCGCGTTGTTCAGCAGCAGCAGCTTGCCGCCGTTGCTCGCCCAGTCGTACCGCTTCTTCGCGAAACTGGTGCGCACCATTTCGTCGATGAGGTTGGTGAACTTGGAGCAGGCGGAGGCCACCAGCTGGCTCAGGCACTCGATCACCTGGTAGTAGTTCTGCTGCTGCTGCAGGCACGCGTGCTGCAGCTCCTCGAACCCGCGGCAGATGTCCAGCACGCACTACGCCTCACGCGCCCGCGCCGCGCTCACGTTCAGCATGTGTCCGTCCTCCTCGTTCACCAGGTACGACTCGGGCCGCCCCGTCGCCGCCTGCACAATGGACACGGCGCGTGCGTGCAGCGCCGGCACCAGGTCCGCCTACGGCTGAGTGGCTGGCATCATGTGCACCTCGATGTGCTCCTCAAGGAAGTTCGACAGGCCCATCAGCGCCGTCATGTCCTGCTCGGCCTCGGCGCCGGGCTTGTGTGGGTAGGTCGCCAGCTGCGCGTTCATCTTCTCCAGACTGCCTAGACATGAGCTCGCAGCGATGCAGGCACTGTTGGCGAGGATGGTGCACTTCTGCGAGAAGGACTTCACATAGAAGGTGATCATGGACAGCAGCAGCGGGTCCGGCTCCGCCAGCGCCGCGAACAGGTCGTTGCTGATCTTCTTGTCCGACAGGTCTACGCCTCACGCCCACACCTTGCCGCTACCGTTGAGCACGGACTGCTGACTGCTCACCCACGCGGGCGAGGCGGAGAAGGAGAAGCTGATCAGACTGCCCTGGCCCTTCTTGTCGCGCGCCAGCTTCAGCGCGCTGGCCGCCGAGGAGGTGGTGGGCAGCTAGACATAACCGCGGGAGCGCGAGCGAACGGTGATGAACTTCTCGATGAAGCCCTGAATGGCGATTTGGATGCTGCTGTACACAGACAGCGTGTTGTACTGCGTGTTGATGTTCTCCTCGTAGTTCAGCTTGCTCGCCACGCAGCTGTTCTGGAAGCACTCGATGCAGCAGCTACGCCTCACGCGCCGCGCCTGCGCCCACATGTGCGTCTTGAACACGTCCTCGCACGCGATCAGAATGCTCTTCAGCGCGCTCTCCACCGCCGCCTCGCCCTTCTCCAGCGGGTCCTACGCCTCACGCCGCCGCGCCGCGCCCACCTTGGCGCTGGCCACGCGCTCGCCGCACTTCTTCACGTTCTTCACCACGATCTCGTTGATGTTGTTCACGCTGTTGCTCTGCAGCCGGTTCTGCGCCGCCACGTTGCACCCGATGATCGTCGCCGCCTTGATGATCAGCGCGATCGCCGTGTACTTGCTGCAGCTGAACCGCCCGTTCGTCACCAGCTCCTTCTCCTTCTCCTCTGTCAGCGCCTACGCTCGCACCCGCGCCGCGCCCCTACGAAGTAGTCGTAGCCCTCGTCCGTGTAGGAGCTCCACTCGATCACCTCCTTCGGGTACACCACCCTACGCGTGAGGCGAGGCGAGTGCCCGCACGAGAGCAGGCGGTCCATCAGCGCATTCTCGATGTCCTTCTTCTTCATGTCCCAGAAGCCCTGTAGACTCATGACGGTGGGGACTTCCGAGATGGCCTTGTCGCTGAGGATGGTTGCCACCTCGTTGTAGAGATTGCTCGCGTGGATGTAGAAGCCGTTCTCGAGGAAGTGGTCGATCATCTTCGGCGACTGGCGGATGTATTCGATGTTCTTCAGCGACTTCATGGTGTACTCCGTGAGCAGCTAGATCCATCAGCCCGCGTTTCGAGGGGATACCTTCTCGTAGTATAGGTCCTTGATGCCGCTCCGGTTGCATTCGAGGCGCGCCTTCACGTCCTGCACCCGCTTCACCAACTCTTGCACCTCCTTCTGGTTTTTCCGGAAATCATCGCAGATCGCAGTCAGACTCTCCAGACTCTTGTTGTAGTCTGCGTAGTATGCCTGAACGATCGGGGTGAGGCACTTTTCAATCGCATCCATCTGTTTCTGAAGAAAGGCCCGCTCCTTCGCTTCTCCTAGCGATGAACGCACCAACGCAATGCGCACCAGCCATGGTCTGCGACTTGTCCACCATGTCGATGATATAGGAGAGACTACGCTGCTAACGGGAACCCAGCAAATCGTACGAATCAAAGTTTGGGTCTAGGAAGGATTTGTCGATTTCCTTCAAGAACTCGGCTATGTAACTGTTAACGCTCGCTGACTTCAAATCTACGCTGGCCATTCGAATCGACTGCCCCGGGTGCTTTGAAACCTTGCAATTCTAGAGAAAACCCTGCATCAAATCAACGAAACGCCCGTCCGTTCCGTCATTCCACCGTCCTTGATGATCAACGCACCCATGTCCCACGCATATCGCAACAAAGAGGGGGATAAACATAAAATGACAGAGAGGAGGACGGACTTCAGCTCATGAAGAAGCTGCTTCGCACAGTCCCGCGCTGAAGCTGGATCGTGTTCACTTCCAACGGAGTGTGCTGCTTTGGCTCGGGGTTCACCGGGATCTCCTTCGATTTCTTCGAATAGGGATTGATGCCGCTAGAGAAGGGCTTGGAGATGTACTGGATGTTCTTCACGTCAATGCCGTTCCCCACGAACCGGGGCCGCCTCTTCGTATTGTACGCGAACAGCAGCAGGAAGAGGAACCCCACGATCAGGAAAAAGGAAAGGAAGGTTCCCAGCAGGCCCACGAAGGAGCTGCTGCAGGCTACACGTCAGACCGTTCCTCCACGCGCACCGTCCCTGTTCGTGTAGGGAAGCGTCATCTCGCCCAACCAATCGGACACCAGAACGTCGTTCGCGTCTACTTCAAAAAAGCACAAAGGGCGTACCGAAGGAAGTGGTCAGTCGCTCACTCTCGAGCGAGAGCTGAATGTGCGAAAACGCGAAGGCGGAGCAGTTCGTCGTGGAGAGTGGGATGCGCGTGTTGAGCGGCGTGGAAGAGTTGCAGCGAAAGAACGCAAGCTCTTCTTCGGAATGGAAGAGAACGGTGGCGCTGAACACCGAGTAGAAGAGCCGCTCAGTCGTGCTCCCCTCCGCTTCGACGGTACAGCTACACGTAAAACGGGAGAAAAGACGCGACTCCGTCTGAATGTCGAGAAGGAGCAGGCTCTCCTCGTCGGTATACATCGTACTGCTGTTGTAGGTAAGTCTGGGAATCTGCAGCCGCTCAAACCGCGTGGGCATCTTGTTCTTGCTCCCGTGGAAGATATAGTGGATCATAGCATCTAAATCATGAATTCACTGGGTTAGCAGTTGCCCGTATTATTGGTGGCGCGAAAGGTCGTGTATCTTCCGCAATCTACACGTTACTCGGAACGGGCCGTACGAACATAAGGGCGTGCCGCTCAGTAATGCAATGGCAAGTGATTTGCTCATAGAATGGAAATGAAGAGGATGCTCTCCTTCCGTGCTAAGCCCTCTGCAGAATGCACACAGAGAGCATGCCAGCACCCCAAATAGCAAAGAGTGGAACGTGTACATGGATTATCTGTTCTATCGTTGTGTTCGTTTAAGGAAACTTTTCATAATGCCCTTGAACTTCAAGCAGTTTGGATTAGACACTGCCGACGTTCTTCGCTGTAGCAACGACGGCGAAAGCCATCATGCTACTCTCCTCCCAATTCCAGCTCAAGGGCGATTCCAAATCATCAAAGTTTGTAGTTGATCTCTTTTTGAAAAGACAAAAAGAAAGAATGTACTATAGAAATGATCCTGTTCGAGTACAGTCTTAGCCTTTCAACCGTTTGAGCCATCCTCTTCAAGGAACAGTGAAAATATCCATTATGGGTTAGTCCGCTGAGGACACTCAATTCATTTCTTTTGCAGCTGTTTGCACATTCCCGCTAAAACGCATGGACATTCGCATCCGTGTCCTGTTTGCACTTCTCATCGCCTCGGTGGCCATCACCGCTGGTTGTGCCGTTCAGCATGCCTAATGCGTAGACCCCAGCACACAGTGCACGACAGAGTGTAAAAACAACGGCTCCTGCAATCCCCAGAATGGGAAGTGCATCTGTCCCAGCAATTGCGAGGGTGAGTTTTGCGAAGTGTGCCATCTTCGCGTGCCCTATGGGATCATCCTGGGAGCACTCGTGGGCATCATCGTGACGATAGCGATTGTTCGTTGGATTGTGCAGACAATCCGCCGTCGCTGCGTGTAGTGGCGGTGTTGTGGACTCAGCCGTAGGTTCTATTCCCCCGTTGCAAAGGACGACCCGTTTGTCGTGAACATGAAGACCATCAGTGAAAAGGCGTCGTTGAAGAACTCCACGGAGGGAGACAAGTTCAGTGCCACATCCATCGAAGGATCCAACTCGTCCCGGCGTTTCAAACGGTGGCTGTAGTGCCTTTCCAGTGATGCAAGTCAATCCCATTTCCCCTTTCAATTAACGTTTTTCTATTGGATGTTGTCTTTGTTGTATATTCCACTTGCTGAGTAGAGTACGTGAGTTATAGATTCAAAAACAGAAGGGAAACGGAAAACGGAGATTGGGAGAGTACGGTCCCGATTTCCCGCCTCCATCCCCACTACATAAGGGGTCATTACTGTATAGGGACATGGGCTCCGCAGGATGAATGGTCGTCACAAAAGGTTTGGAATGGTGGAGGAGCGTGATAGCGTAGTGGTTAAACTGATTTATTGACTCCGATCAATCTATCCCCACAGAATGAAGGCCCAACTGTCTGCTAGAGAAAAGAAGGCTCTGTACTTCAAGAACCTGCACCAGATCCTCGAGGACTACACCAAGATCTTCGTCGTTGAGATCAAGCACGTCTCCTCCAAGCAGGTCGCTGATATCCGTAAGTCCCTGCGTGGTCAGGCCGTCCTCCTCTTCGGCAAGAAGACCATGGTCCGCTGCTGCATGAGAAAGTTCGTCGAGGAGCACCCCGGTCACCCCATCGAGAAGCTGATCGATATGGTGCACGGCAACATCGGTCTGGTCTTCGTGAACGGGGACATGTCCGCTGTGCGCGAGACCATCCTCAGCAACAGAGTGCCCGCTCCTGCGCGTGTGGGTGTGGTTGCTCACGTGGACGTCATCGTGCCCGCCGGTCCCACGGGTTGCGATCCCGGTCAGACTTCCTTCTTCCAGGCTCTGAACATTGCCACGAAGATCAACAAGTCGCAGATCGAAATCATCAACCCCGTGCCTCTGATCCTGAAGGGCCAGAAGGTGCTGCCCGGCCAGGCTGCTCTGCTGGACAAGCTGAACATCCGCCCGTTCTCGTACGGTATGGCCATCAAGCACGTGTACGACGATGGTGCCATCTACGACCCCGTGGTGCTGGACCTGAAGGAGTCCGACATCCTGGCGAAGTTCTTCAGCGGCGTGAACAAGGTGGCTGCCCTGTCGCTGGCGATCGGTTACCCCACGCTGGCTTCTCTGCCTCACTCCATCAACAACGCGTTCCGCAAGCTGGTGGCTATTGTGATCGCCGAGGGCATGAACTACTCCTTCGAGAAGGCGGAGCCGTTCAAGGCGTTCCTGGCCGACCCTTCTGCGTTCGCCGTGGCTGCGGCTCCCGCTGCTGCTGACGCTGCTGCTCCTGCTGCTGAGGAGAAGAAGGAGGAGGAGGAGGAAGAGGAGGAAGACGTGGACATGAGCGGAGGCGGTCTGTTCGGTGGTGACGACGACGACTGGTAAACGAGAGGCTTGCGGGCATCGTTGCCTTCTCTGTGTTTGTTGAAGACGTCCAGGCATTCCTGCCTTCTCTGTTGAAGTCTTTTGCGAAGAGGCACAATTCCTTTGTGTAACTCCTCGTTCGGTCGAGTGCATTGCAGTTCTCTTCAGAGGCATCTGTGAAGCTTTATTTCGAGACAGGGGTTGGCAATGAAGGAAACAATCGAGTTGGAGCAATGCAATACAACCGTGCGGTTTCCCAAGATGATTGTTGTCCCGAAGCCGAAGGAGTTTATCAGAGGCGGCACAGCGGCTCTCGTTAACATTCTTTGTCCGGCCGTGGAGAAGTCGCTCATTTCGTAGGCACATTTCCTATAAACAAAGTGATGTTTCGACAGCAACTGACAGGAAGCGGTATTCTGTCAGTGGGGAAAGATATCTACCGTGAGGGCTTCCAGTACCTGTAACCGTCGGACTGGAGGGGTGACCACTAGGTACAGGGGAATCGGTCCTCCAATTATGCAGAAGACGATTTGCACCTCTCTCATGTTCGGAACCTACGACTTCTATCGTCGTCTCCTCCTGCTCGTCAAGCAGCACCATTCCGCGTGCTTACCAGAGTCGGGGCTGAGGGGTAGTTCATCGACCGAGGAAACGGTGTTCATCCGGTTGCTCGCGTCGAGCTGTTCCGGTCTCACGGAAGCGCTGCTCACCCCCTTCGAGCGCGTGCAGACGCTCATGCAGATTCCGAAGTACAACGACAGCTTCAAGAATTTCTTCGAGGCGTTCAAGCAGATGGGTCTCCGGGAGTGCTACACCGGGTTCAGCGCCATCGCTCTCCGCAACATGCTGGGCAGCGGATTGTTCCTCTTCTTCCGCGAGCCGGTGCAGAAGCACCTCCCGCACTCGTCGAACGCTGCCGTGAATCTATATCCTTCGCCCCACCGCTGACCCTTCCTTCACCGGCAGATTGAACGACTTTCTGAGCGGCGCGGTGCTGGGCGCCTGCATCAGCACCCTGTCCTTCCCGTTCAGCGTGGCGAAGGTGCAGCTGCAGAAGGACGTGCAGCATCGGCCCGGTGTGAGCGTGTTCCGAGCGATCAAGGAGGTGATCGTGTGGGCGGAGGCGAGAGCGGTGAGGCGTAGGGAGCGGGGCAGTGTCCTGGGGTTGTACAATGGGGCGAAAGTGAACTTCTGTCGTGCGCTCATCTCGTGGGGTATCGTCAATGCAGTCTACGAGCGCTTTGGCGTCCTTTTTCCCAACAATTGATTCTCCCGTGATTGTTGGACACACTCGCCGAAGCAGGGACACACTATGGAGCATGGCCGTGTTCTTCCTCCAAACCACTCCGTAGTGCTCTCCCTTCATTGCGTCATCCAATCCCACTTTAGTGGCCATGAAGGACGGACAAGAGACAGATAGGGTCGTTTTTTGTCACGGCGGTGGTCTCCTAACTCTCCATCTTATTTCCATTCTTTTGCTATAACCATGGTGTGGACTCTTCGACAAGAATAACGCGTAGGAGTCTGACCCGAAAGAACCGACTGTCGCTGGTAGGGGTGTTGAATTGTCATTCTCATGATCTAGAGGAGGTTAACGAAGAAGAGTATGACGGTAGGTGCACAGTTTGCTCCTGTTTACCTCCCAGACGAGGATTACACGGAAGACGAGGACACAGAAACAATCGATGTGAACGACGACGGTGTGGACATATGTGGGGTTGTTAGGAATAGACTATGTCGTTGTGGACGTGGATGACTTCATCGAAAAGGTCGAAGCCGAGAGTAGTTGTGTTCTATGACGTGAACGCTAGTTGCTGAGGAAGAGGCGCAAAAGAAAGAAGGAGAGGCTGGCGATGCTGGCAGACGCCGGCGATGCCGAAGACGCCGAGGACGCCGAGGACGCTGATGAGCCGGAGACCATCCAGCGCGACTCCTTCCTCGTAGGCTGCGCGCCGATCCTCCCACCTAGTCCTTCGAGGAGCACACGGACTCGGTGCTGTGTGTGGCGTTCAACCCGAGCAAGAACAGCCAGGTGCTGACAGGCGGCCAGGACAACCGCGCCTTCCTCTTCGACTACAACCACCCGGAGCAGAAGCGCGAGCTCGCCGGGCACACGGTGGCCGCGCCGCCGCGGACTGACGCCTAGGACAGCGTGTGCGCCATCGCCTTCAACACGGCGGGCGACCTGTGTGCCACGGGCGACATGAACGGACTGATCCAGATCTGGCGGACGGCCAACGGCAAGCGCGTGGCGTCGCTGCAGGGCCCCGAGGAGCTCGAGTGGCTGAAGTTCCACCCCAGAGTGCTGGCGGCGCGGCGGCGTGAGGCGTAGGGCAACCTGCTGCTGGCTTCGGGCAACGACTTCAGCGTGTGGACATGGATGGTGCCGGCCGCCGACTCCCTGACGGTGTGCGTAGCGGCGGCGCGTGAGCTGTAGATCCTCAGCGGCCACACGGACATCGTGACCTCAGCGGCAGTGGCGCCCTCGGGCAAGGTGGGCGTGGCGGCGGCGCGTGAGCCGTAGCTGCTGGTGACGGGCTCGTTGGACAACACGCTGAAGATGTGGCAGCTGCGGTCGCACGAGCTGCTGTACTCGGTGAAGAGCGAGGAGTGGGGCGTCCCCACCTGCCGGTAACGCCTAGGAACAACTGGCACGAGGGCGGGCTGGAGTGCCTGGACCTGTTCGCCACGGTGCGGGCGCGGGCGGCGCGTGAGGCGTAGAACTCGCTGGCGGTGAGCGGCGCGCGCGACGGTTCGGTGAAGCTGACGAACCTGAAGACGCACAAGGTGCTGGCGGGCTACAAGCACTCCTCCAGCAACGAGGACGAGAACTGCAGCGTGGAGGAGTGAGTGCGTTGGCGCGGCGTGAGGTGTAGCGTGGCGTTCAACCCGGTCTTCCACTGGGTGGCGTCGGCGTCGATGAACAGCACCGTGATGGTGTACGACTATCAGACGAGCTGCGTGCGCCACGAGCTGAAGCACGACGGCGGCGTCATCAAGCTGGCGTGGCACCCCAACGGCATCGTGCTGGTCACGGGCTGTCTGGACGGCTGCGTGTACCTGTGGAACGGGCGCGACGGCTCGCTGATCCACAAGATGAACGGGCACACGGTGCGGGCGCGCGGACGCGGTGAGGCGTAGGACATGCTGCTGAACATGGACGTGATCGTGAAGGGCAAGAAGACGTACATCGCCACGGTGGGCGACGACAAGACCTGCCAGGTCTATCGCGTAGACTTTTAGCGAGTGTTTGTTGCAAACCCATAAGCGAGTGTTTGTTGCAAACAGCGGAAGGGACTACACTTTCACGGCCTTCGTCTTCGCCGCGGCGGGCGCCTGCTTGACCTTCTTCGTGCCGGCGCTTCTTCCCGTGTTGGAAACCACGGCGCGGGAGGCGGCGTGGCGAATGATGAGGATCACGACAACCACAATCACGATCACGACGATGACGACAACGACGACGATCAGCACGACGGACACGCACATGCCCGTCTCCGGCTGCCACTCGCCGTCCTTCTTTCCTAAAAGACACTGGCGCTTCTGCGTGCCGACGAAGCTGCCGCCCGCCTGGCACTCGTACACGGCCTCCAGATCCACCGGCGTGGCGGGCCACTTGCCCTCCGCCGCGCAGCTGCCCTTGCGCACCGTCAGCAGGAAGCGCGTGGACACGATGCCCGCCGCGTTCTCGCCCACGATCTCCACGGGCATGGCCTCCACCAGCGTGGTGGGGATGCCCGAGAGGACGCCCGTCACGGGGTCCAGCGTGAGGCCCGCGGGCAGCAGGCTGTCGACGACCTCGCTGACGTTGAAGTACTGGATCAGGTTCACGAAGGAGGGCGTGAGCGGCTCCATCTCCACGTCCTTCACCAGCGTGACGCTCTCCACGCCGTAGGTCAGGTTCTGCGGCAGCTTGTACAGGCAGCGCTCGCTGTGCACGTCCGACAGCTGGCCGTCCTGGCACAGGCGGTACAGGTAGCCCGTGAAGCCGTAGGGACACACCGCCGGCGACAGCTGGCCCTCCGCCACGGCGGGGTACTCGTCGATGCCCGGACAGACCGTGCCCGTCGCCTTGCAGTAGCGGAACAGGAAGGCGTTGATGAGCGCCGCCTCGGCGGGCTCCGACTCGACCACGAACTTGTAGGTGTGGTAGCCGACCATGCCCACCTCCACCGCGTGCGAGGCGAACGTCCGGCTGACGTCCGTGACGGCGAGCGACTCGCTGATGTTGTTCCACTCCTCGTCGTCCGCGAACTTGCCGAACAGCGAGTAGCCCCACTGCGGCGCGGACTGCGGGTAGTAGCCGTACTCGTTGAACACCGAGCCCACGCGGTTCGCCACGCTCCACTGCACGTACGCGTCCACCACGTTCTGGAAGGACAGGCTCGTGAACGCCTGGAAGTCGAACAGGTTGCCCACCGCGCCCTCCGTCGCCTCCGTCTCAAAGTCCACCACCGTGTCCGCCAGCGGCGAGCACTCCTCCACGCCGAACACGCCCGTCGCGTCGAACACCACCGGCTCCGCCGACGACACGCCCGCCGCGCGGTGCAGCTCGAAGGCCAGCACGTTGCTCGCCTCCGTGGCGCCGTTCACCGCCAGGATCACGTGGAACTTGTAGAAGCCCGGCTCGTGCGGCTCGCCCTCCGTGGCGGCGTCGAAGGCGGCGGGCAGGAAGAAGCGCGCCACGAGGCGGCCGTTGAAGTAGGCGACGCAGCCGCCGGCGAACTTGGCGCGCACGTTGAGGACGTAGTAGTCGTCCAGCGAGGGGATGGCGAAGGCCTTGCGCAGGTAGACGGTGGTCTGCTGCACCGTGCCGATGGCGCTGGGGAACAGCACGGGCCACGACTCCGCGAAGTCGGCGGTCGTCCAGCCGGCCGCGGGCGCGCCCTCCGCCAGCACGCTCCACTCCTCGAACTCGACCTGGAAGGGGAAGTAGGTGGAGAAGACGGTGGTGACGGAGGCGGGCTTGGGCATCCGCGGCAGCTCGCGCATGTCCACGGGGAACTCGCCCTGGTCCACGGTCAGGCGGTAGCCCGTGGCGGGGCTCCAGCCGTCGCCCACGGAGTCCACGCCCTGGAAGGTGTACAGCCCGTGCTCGTAGCACACGTCCACGTAGAACATGCCGCTGGAGACAGGCACGAAGGTGGATTGGCGCACCGCCTCGCCCGCCGTGCCGCGGCCGCGGTAGAGCGCGTAGCTGTTCTCGTTGCCGAAGGCGTCGGTGCGCCAGGCGATGGTCATCAGGCCCTTGCCGCCGTAGCACTTCTCCACGGCGATGGAGACGGTGGCCTGAGCGGGCTGGCCGTTCACGCTCGTGGCGGTGACGGTGTAGACGGTGGCGGGCTGCAGCGCGCGGGGCGTGCCGCTGATCACGCCGGTGTAGGGGTCGATGACGATGTCGCGAGGCAGCGCGGCGCAGGCGAAGCCGTAGTAGAGCGAGGAGGAGGGGTACACCTCGGCCATCTCAATGTCGCGGTAGATGGCGACGCTCTCGTAGGTCAGCGCGGGGATGGTCGCGGGCACGGCCTCCACCAGCAGGTCCAGCGCCTGCAGGTTCCAGTTGGTCTTCTCGGCGTTGCCCCTGCCGAAGTTGGTCCAGCGGAAGATGGAGTAGGGCTTGGTGGCCTGGATCCAGAGCTTGCGGTGCTGGCCGGGAGAGGACCAGGTCATGTTGCCCACCACGGCGAGGTCCGTCCAGGCGCTGTCCTCGGGGTTCTTGGCCTGGAAGGTGAACTCCCGCGCGGGTTTGTCCAGCTTCAGGTAGTAGGCCTGCACGTCCATGGCGTTGATCCACTCGCGGCGGTCGTTGTCCAGCTCCAGTTGGATCCAGTTGTTGCTCGTCAGGCCCGAGATGTACTGGCTGAAGAAGCGGCCGAAGGGCTCGCCGTTCGTGCCGCTGATGCCGTACTGCGTCATCGTGTACTCGTACACGCGCGACGTCTCCGGCGTCGTGAAGCGCGCGAAGCAATCGAACGTCGCCGCGCCCTGCTCGCTCGGCATCGTCACGACGGCCACCGCGATGGTGTTGGCGCCCTCGCGCAGGAAGGCCACGCCGTTGCTCACCAGCGGCACGGTCACCCGGCGGAACGCGAGGGTGTTGTAGCTGCCGGAGGGCGTCGTGGAGGCGGTCAGCTCGCCGTCCACGCCCTTGCGGAACACCTCGTGCCCGTTGAGCATCACGATGCAGCCCGCCTTGTACTTCACCGCGAAGGTGAAGCCCGCCAGGCCCGCCAGGCTGCTCGCCGTGAACTGCTTCTTGTAGAGCTGCACCGTCGTGGACGAGGCGGGGAACTGGCCCGGCGCGGCCTCCTCCCAGCCGCTCGTGCTGTCGTTCCACCACTGCGCGGGCACGGCGCCCATCTTGTAGTGCCAGGCGGCGCCCGGCTTGACGGCAGCGGCGACCTGCACGGGCACGGTGGTGGGCAGCGCGAGGTTGGAGTCGTAGCGCAGGAAGGCGATAGTGTCGAAGTCGGTGATGCTGATGTAGGCCTGCACGCGCAGGAAGGAGCCCTTCTTCCAGAACTTCTCCGTGCTCTCCACCACCACCGAGATGCGCGGCACGCTCACGCACAGCGGGTACGCCACCTCCGTCTTGTCCTGCTGCGAGGTGGCGTAGTCCACCACCATCAGCGTCTCGCCCGAGGCGTGGTCCTTCACGCTGAACTTCTCGTAGGTGGAGTAGGACGCGTAGGTGCGGAGCAGGCGCAGCATCGTGCCCGTGCACTCCGTGATCGTCAGCGTCAGCGTGCCCGAAATGCCGCCATACTGCGGCGTGGTGATCACATAGGTGGCGCTGGAGGCGGCCTGGGCGATGCCCGCGATGCCGCAGGTGGCGGTCAGGTGCAGCCCGGCCGGGAGGGCGGGCGTGACGGTGCAGTTGGAGAACTCGCTGCTGACGGGTTCGATCGCCACGCTCTCGTAGAGCGCGAGGAAGGAGTAGGTTGCCATGGGGTACTTGATGGAGGTGGGCGGCGCGCGGTTGCACACCAGCAGGTTCATCTCGTAGATGCGCACGTCCGAGGACGCGGTGGTTGTGACGGTGACGCGGTAGTACTTGTAGGCCTCGGGGTCCGACATGGCTGCGTCGTACGTCGGTGTCTTGACGAAGTACTTCCAGCCCGCCGCGACGAACACGGGGGTGAAGCCCTGCGAGACGGAGTCGGAGCCCGCGATCTCGAAGCCGGTGGGCGAGGAGGACACGGCGGAGGAGGGGAACACGCGCGCGCCGTTCACGGCGTAGAGCCCGGCCGCGGAGTAGTCGTAGAGCAGCGACACGGGCTTCTCGTAGGAGGTGAAGGACATGCCGCCCTTGTTGAAGTCCATCGCCTTGGGCGCGTTCAGGCCCGCCGACGCGGTCAGCGTGGGCACGGCGGGCACGATGTAGCACTTGCTGTTGGGGAAGGAGCTCGCGTACAGCGCCAGGAACGCGCCGAAGGCGGTCTCCGCGCCGGCCTGCAGCGGGTGCAGCTCGATCGCCAGCACCGACTGCGCGCTCTGCGCCTTGTTGGCGGAGCGCACCAGGCCGCGGTACTCCATCGTCTCGTAGGCGCCGGTGGCCAGCGTGGCAGGGGTCACCTCGCCGGCGGGCATGTTGTCGCGGAAGACCTCCGCGCCGTTGATGTAGGCGACGACGCCGAACTTGTAGTTCACGCGCAGCTCCGCCGCGGCCATGTTCTCCAGACCGACGAAGGTCTTGCGGAAGTACAGCGTGGAAGAGAGGGTGAGAGGCGAGGCGGAGGCGTAGTCCGTCCAGGCGGCGTCTTGGTAGCTGTAGGCGTTCCACTGCTCGGCGAACTCCGAGGCCATTTTCCAGGTGTTCGTTTTCTTCACGGGAGTGTACAGGGAGAGCGGGACGCGCTCCTCCTTCATCTCCGTCATGAACGTCTTCAGAACGATGTTGCCGTACTCTCCCTCAAACTGGATGAAGGAGCCATCGTTCCACGAGTCGCTCAGTCGGTCCTTCAGCACGAGGGTGTACTGGTCTTCGGTCGTAGCAGGCAAGCACACGTCGTAGGACTTGGTCTTGTCCACCTCGTACGTCGGACTCTGGTAGACGATTTCGGTGCCTGCGATAATCTGGATACTCTCCTCTCCAGCATATCGCGTGCTGGTCTTGGTGATCTTCACGAAGACTTGATTATCGGTGCAAGTCGCGACAGAAATCGCTGCAAGAACTAGACATCACATGGTAGCACAAGTAGAACGTAAAAAGACTAGAATTGAATCCCTCATTGGAAAAGGAAAGAGAATTCTGTCTCACCACTCATCGGATAGTAATCAGGGGTGGTCATGATTACGAAGGTGGCGGTTGTTTCCACCACTGAACGCTTTCATCACGGTGAATCTGCTCTTCCTATCAATAGAAGACAATGCTGTGGTAGGAAATGCACAAAACAGCGTAGCAATACCCGTTTTGCAAGAAACACAGTTGATAAACTAAGGTACAAACTCGCAATAATACAGTGGCTATTTTCTCCTTCTCACATCTCCATCCTCTTCGAGCAAGGCGGATGGGTCATCCTCTTCGAGCAAGGCGGATGGATCACCCACCTCGGGAAGAGGATGGTCCTTCCGGTACAGCGATTCCAGCTCCTCCTCCCAGCTCAATTCCTTGCAGAGGCTCTTCACCCCCTCGTCGCAATCACCCTCAATCATCACGTCTCGGAAGCAGCAGGACAGGTTGCAAAAACGGAAGGGACCAACCGCCTCATTATTGATCAACACGCGGGGCACATTCTCCCGAACTTGGTGGATGAGGGTAGAAAACGGCTGGACGGACAGGGACGTGCCGAGGATGAGGAGCATGTCGCAGGAAACCATATCTGCAGTGTGCATCCAAGTGTACTTGAGTGGGAGCGATTCTCCGTAAAATACAATGTCTGGCTTCACCAAATGACCACACTTGCAGTGCGGAATCCGTTCTACGCGTCACCATACGGATTAGCAGCCACGCTCCTCGACGTCACGCTTCAGCTGCGTAATGGGATACTTCTCGCCACATTCAATGCAGGATGCGGTTGCAAAACTGCCGTGCGACTCGACAAGGAAGGAGTCGCCAAGCCCTGCCGCTTTCTCCAAACCGTCAATGTTTTGCGAATAGACTCGCAACAGTATACCCTTCTCTTGCAGCAGTTTCAGGAAGTAGTGGGCATACGTGGGTTTGTACTCTCCCGGAAGGATGGTCTATTCAGTGAACTCGTCTCAGCTGCACGTACGCTCATGAAGCGATAAAAGGCAGCCGGGTTTTCCCTGAAGAAAGCGAGCTCAAACATCGACTCGGGAGTGGGGAGGTGGTACTCCTCCAAATTGTTGTAGATGCCCGTCACGGGTGACCTGAAATCAGGGATTCCAGCATTGCATGAGATGCCCGCTCCCGTGAGCACACATATCTTCCTGACTCTCCCCTCTCTGATCGCTGACGCAACTCCGTGGAGACTCCGATCGCCATTGAGAACGGTCGTCTCTTCCTCCTCGGGGTTGTCAAATGCGACGCTCTCCAACTGGCCCATCTCAATTGCCCTACCAGCAGAAAGAAAATGAATGTTTTCCAATCGGGCCCGATTGGACCCTATTATTTGGGTCTTTCCCGCCTATGACGAACTGAACAGCATTCACCCCTTCCGGCAAGGCGGAAGGCGTGGCACGAACAAACAGAGGATAGAACACAGAGCAGCCTCACTTTTCCTCGGCCTTCAGGCCCCACTTCTCCTTCTCCTTAATCTCTTCCTCCGTCAGCGAGAGGATCTCCTTCATCTCGTTCCACCACTTTTCCCGCTTCTCCCCCTCCAGGCATCCCTGCATGTGAATAAGAATTCAGCGATTTGTACATCCACCTTTGCGGACTTCTCCGTGTTTGTGCTGGAATACCATAGTCGGTCAATGTGCTCTCCCTCAGGACAAGGGAATACAGAGTCGTCCTACTTTTCATTGCTCTGCTACACGCCCTTACCTTCACGTAGATGGGAGGACCTTGAGCCAGGACGCGGAGTTGGGAAGCCCTGCAGTCCGCCTCAATAAGATTCTTCAAATAGGTCGGCATCATGTCCTTGATAAAGAGCTCGACGCACTCCTGGCAAATCATGCACGGAGTCCACGAATCGCCTACCCCTTCATTCCGCATTCTAGAATTACTGTTGCTCACTTTGTACTCCACATAGTTCGCTTCCGTTAACGGTTCGCAGCAGATCAGGCACTCCTGGTCTTCTGCCGGTTTTTGATGTTCTATGTATCAGGCATGCCTACCCTCCCCCAAACCCTTCGATGCTTCCATGGATTCAGTGAAAAATGGAAAAGACGGACGTGCGGTCGAATTGTGGGGATCGGGGGATCCTTAGAGTTGCATGATTCCCTCCTTACTTGTTTCCATTCAACGAGGAAAAGCATCTTTGCTAGTCGATTTCGCCGTGCTTTTTCTGCGTGAATGGATTCACTGAAACTCTTTTACTTCTTCTGCCCATGCTTGCATGATATTCACTTCGGATACTCCATAAAGAATGGCGGGGAGTGGCGGGTGAAGGAGTATGTCCTGTCGGATTGTCTCTTTTCGGATGCGCGTTGGACTGCCAACAGGGTGGCCTGTCTTTCTGGGTAATTACTTATTGGCTATTCGTAACATATAGCGCATTCCCCTTCCAGGAATACATTTCCGAATATGACTATGACACTGGGTCTATCACGAATTCTACATTCGTTCCGTCCACGGGGAGATTTGATTTTTCCTGTTTTGAGGACAAAGGGACTCTCCTCACATTCATCCGAAATTATCTCGATTCCATCACACATTCACGATGCTCTACTCTTGTATACATTTTTCAGGAAGAGGAGTCCACATATTCCGCCTTCTACTCTTCTGTTTTCGCAGATGCAGGGTTTCTGCTCGTCATCCACTCTACGTTGATGGAGTACTACCTTCGTGACAGTCCGCGAGACTATCAGGATGACGACTTCCTGCTGGTGGTTGACGCCTCGGGCCATTCGGCCAGTCTTTCCTACACATGTCGTCGCCTCGGGGAGGATCGGTTCATCCCGAACAGCGAGGTGACCGAAGCGGCGATTGTCGACCGCATGGTCGCTATGGCTGCAGAGGAGTTCACTCGCTCGTTCGACGTGGACGTGGGCAAGGACAGCTACCTCGAGGCGACGCTCCCGAAGTGTTGTCACGAGGCGTACCAGCTGTACCTACGCGGACAGCCGCGCGTGTCCATCACACTGCAGCGCGACGAGAAGAAGCTGAAGGTCATCTTCGGACCGCCCAACTTCGACCGCATCTACGAGAGCATCGTGCGGCTCGAGCTCATGAAGCCCTTCACGCGCCTCGGCACCGTCTCCGCCGCCCGTCTCCTCTACCGCGTGCGTGGCTTCGGCCCGTTCGCGGAGGCGGCGCGGCGCCTGCTGGAGAAGGACGTGGTCTTCGTCCACGCCGAGCCGCTGTGCCCTGCCCTGTGCGAGCCCTGCCAGGACTGGCGTCAGCGCCTGATAGAGGGGCGTGTTGTTGGCGATTCAAACAGTCAGGTGCTGGAGGGAAGTGCAAACAGTCAGGTGCTGGAGGGCAGTGCAAACAGCGGGATGGTGGAGGGCAATGCAAAGAGTGAGGTGGGGGAGAGCCAGGAGTCACTGGACTACGGGCGGCTGCTGGCGGCGCGACTGCGGGAGGAGCGCGGGCGGCCGAGGACGTGGTGGCCGGTGGAGGAGGAGGACGTGGAGATACGCTTGAGCTCGCTGCAGGCGGCGCTGGGCGGCGTGGAGGGCTTCGTGCCCGCCGACCAGGACACTCCCTGTCTGGAGGTGGGCGAGCGCGGCGGCGTGATGGCGGTGCTGGACCCGGAACGGGGCCTGCTATTCCGCCGTGGTGCAGATAGAGAGGAAGTGCTGCAGGACGAGGAGGTGGTATTCGCGGCAGAGAAGACGGAGCACTCCCGGCGTGTGTGGCGCGGGCGAGGTGGCGCGTGGCGCGTGACTTCCAGCGTCCCGTGCGACGAGGGCGAGAAGGAGGTGTGCGCCTACCGCTGCGACGACGTGGGTGACGAGCTGTCCGTCGGCGGCGGGCGGAGCGTTCTGCGCACCCAATTGCAGCCGCTGGTGGTCTCTCTCTCCGGCCCGGCGGGCGCCGTGGTGCTGTCGGAGGAAGACGTGGATCTGCGCGTGGGCTCGGAGGAGGTGCGGTTCGGGCGGACGGCCGTCAGCGCCAGCCGCGACGGCGAGGGCCGGGTGTACTTCGCGGACGGCACCTGGTACGAGGGCGAGGTGCGCGCGGGGCTGTGCGACGGCAGCGGCGTCCTCCGCGGGCCGCACGACGAGCTGCTCACCGTCGGTGTCTGGCGCGATGGGAAGCTTGCCTCCTCGCTTCCACTGCCGCCGACTCGGCCGTCCAGCGCGCCGGCGAATGATACCGCGCCAGTCACTGGAGGTGATGGGCAGACCGCGCCAGCCGAAGTGGTGCAGCCTGCTGATCCGATACAGCCCGTGGAGCCCGTGGAGATGACAGAACAAGCAGAGCAAGCACAACTATCCGAACTATCAGAGGAGACGCTGGAGGCGCGAGAGAACGGCTGGGTGGAGTTCGTGGACGCGGTGCTGGCCCGAGGGGATGGCCTCACGCGGGAGACGGCGAGCCGCCTGCTGCTGGGCGCGGCGGCACTGGCGGGAAGGGAAGAAGTGGCGGGAGAAGAAGGCGAGGACGAAACGGCCACGGAGCTGGGCGTAACGCTCACGGTGGAGAGCAGGGTGTCGGAGATTCCGACGTGGCGCGTGGAGAAGGTGGATGTGGAGAAGTACCGAATCACGTCGAAGGAGGGGGATATGGTGTACTTGGGAGGGATGAAGAATGACCAGTTGGAGGGAGAAGGCGTTCTCTACTACAAGAACGGTGGGAAGCTGTTCGAGGGCTCCTTCTGCCGAAACCGGTGGAACGGCATGGGCACGTGGTTCTTCCCGAATGGCACTTTGCATTACAAGGGGATGTGGAAGGATGGCGAAATGGACGGGGAGGGCATGCTCTACCGGCCGGTGAACATCGAATACAGCAACAGCGACTTCCGGAGGTACGTAAGACAAACCGGCGAGAAGAATCCCCACCTCTCCTTTGCTCGAGGATTCAATCCCTTCACGATAGGGGAGCCACCCAAATCATGAGCAGCGTGGACTGTTTGTTTAACTCCCTCTCATTCATTGTTTCAGACTACACTCTTTTGGCGTTTTTGGTGCAGGAACCGCTGGATGGAGGAGTACTCTTTGCAGGAAACAGGCGTGGTGGATCGAGAAACGATCGAGCGCTACCTGTGCAGCACGGGGCAAGAGAAAAACAGGAAGAAGTTTGTAGGGGAGGAGGAGCTGGAATAAGGGGTAGAAGTTTCACTTTGTTCAAATGTATGGGAATGACTGCGGACCCGCCTGCTGTTGGATGATTATGTGCGCAAAATGAAAATGCGTGAGCTTTAGCAAGTGGGCGAATCGTCTGATCATCAACAACGACTTTTCCTATATCGACTTCCTGCAGTCGATCGACGGCAATATAGCAGATGGACTGTGGACAGTCGAGTTGCTGAAGGTGCTAAAGAGTTACGATTTCAGGTAGGAGGCAAGGGAAGGCTATTATGCAGATGCATATACTGCACAACCAACATCTCACCGTCCACAAAGCAATACGAGTATTTGGACTTCTATAAAGTGCTTGCTCATTTGATGCGTCATCCATAGACCACTCTTATCAATTCGGACCTCGTTCGAGTGCAAAAGCTCTTCCGAACAATCAGCTGTGAGAGCATCCACATCTTCAATGTGCGTGTTGGACTGCTTCGTGAGTTGTAGGCGCACGTGTCGATCGAGACAATCAAGGATTTCCTGTGTTACAACGCGAACACGGTGGCATTAGTTCTCGTCGATTACTCCGTTTTGTATCCGTCAAAGAACTGTTGCACATTCGTGCGGTTTAACGTGCGGACTAAGGAGTAGAAGGATTATTGTGGCCATTACATCGTTCTCATCGGCTACAGCAGGAGTAGGAAGGCATTCAAGGTGGTGGATCCCCTGCGGTACTTTCGTGGTTCTAGGAACTACGGTTGACGAATAGATCATTATATCAATGAGCGAGTGGTGAACAATGCGAGACTCTCAAAAGGCACAGACGAAGATGTTATCTTCGTGAACTTGGAGTGACCTGTGTCAACTAGTGTTTGGATTGCATAGCTGGTTACTGCTGTTTGTTTTCCCCATTATTGTCTGTGCGAGTCTTCGCTCACTGTGCATAAGAAGGATGGCGTGTTTGCGATCGTTGTACCCTTTACTAGCGGTGTTGTTCTATGTTTTGGCGACTGTGTACCTGGAGACAGATATCGACGCGAAAGGAGAGAGTCTGGCTTTGCAGTGGTCCGTGAAGTATAATTTTCTGTAGGATCTTGATGGATCTGCTGATTGGCTCATTTCTAGGAAGAGGGATCCACCCAACACCGCGCGTGTAAAATCTAGAAGCATCGTAAAAATGAGGAAGTACTTTGGTTTTTCTGCGCTGAAGAGGCAAGAGAAGCAGAAGAAGAAGTACATGCAATCAAGGAAGTCGGAGCATGCGAAGTCGAGCTCTTCAACTGCTTCGCATAAGAAGGCGACCAAGTACTATCCCCAATCTGTAGCCACTTTCACCAATCGAGAGGTGCTTCAGAAAGACACGTCCAGGGTATCGGGTCTAACTCCTGAACACCCTGACCGGAGTAAGAGAAGCAATGCGACAATGCAGGCTTCTGTAGAGGAGTTCGTTCCCACTCTTCCTCCTACAGAAGACCCTGCGAAGAACGGAACCCTCGCCGAGGATGCGAGCAACCAGCATGAGGCTACCGAGGAAGTGAAGCCTGAAGAGAAGCTTGAAGAGAAGGTGGAGGAGAAGGTGGAGGAGAAAGTGGAAGAGAAGCCTGAAGAGAAGCCTGAAGAGAAGCCTGAAGAAACAGTGGAAGAGAAACCTGAAGAGAAGGTGGAAGCCACCTCAGCACCCACCACTCTCTCAAAGACGAAGAGAAAAGCGACGAAAAAGAGCCGCGCCAACACCCGTCCGAGAAGTCTGTGGAAGCACGCGCCGCAGTTCCTGCACCATGCCAAGTCCGCCAAGAAACCCGCCAAGAAGCCTGTTCGTGCCGAAGCCGACCACGCTGAGGCGACCACGCGCGCGCTGGGCAACTTCACCTTCACCTCGCCCGCCTGGCGCGACGAGTTCGACGCCGCGCTGGCCGCGCTGGCCGCGTGCCCGCACCTGGCACCGGAGGCGGTGCGCCAGCTGCAGGGGTGGGCCTTTCCCGCGGGACTCACGCGTAGCTCTGCCGGCCGCTCCGCCGCGCAGCTGACGGCCACGCACGCGCTGCTGGCGAACGCCTGCGTCGACGCGGAGGGCGTGCGCGTGTTCGAGGCACAAGCCGGCCAACTGCGCCAGGCCGCAGCGCGCTTCAACGGCGCCAACAGCACCGACTTCTACTGTGCGAGCGGGCGACGGGCCTGACGCGTAGCCGTGCCGCTGCGCTCCAGCAACGCCTCGCTGGACCGCCAGGTCGCCGCGCAGCTGCCCCACCTGGCCGTGCTCCGCCCGCGCGACGCCGGCCGCCTCGCCTTCCTCCAGGCCGCCGCGCCGCTGCTGCGCCTGGTGACGCGCCCCGAGCAGTTCCCGCAGGTGCGTCCTCGCCGCCGCTTCCACGCGTAGGTCGCCCGCGTGCTCGTGATCGGCGCCGCGCCCGCGCCGGACAGCTGGCGTGCCTTGCTGCTGCGCGCGCTTCTCAGTTGCTTCGCCAACGCCACACGCCCCGCCGTGAGCTTCCTGACGCACGACGTGATGGAGGACGTGCAGTGCGGCGCCTCGCTGGTGGGTGTGGTTGATGCGACTCACGCACAGACGCTGCTGCGCGCGGCCGGCGAGACGGACAGCCCCATACCCGACGTCCTCTCCGGCGACCTCCTGCGCGCTGCGGCCTACAAACAGGCCGGACTGGCGCCGCAGCGGGCGAGTCGCCTCACGGTGCAACTACTGCTGGCGGACGGCCGCCTGCTGAACCAGAAGGCGGTGGTGGAGCGGCTGACACGCGCGCTGTCCTCGGTGCGGCTCGCAGGGGCGCGTAAAGCGTAGGTCACCGTGACGAGCGGCTCGCTGAAGGGTCTGAGCCCGAAGCAGCAGCTGCGCGTTTTTGAACAGGCGGACGTGCTGGTGAGCACGCACAGCAATGCGTTGGTGAATGTCGTCTTTATGGTGCCGCATTCGGCGGTGGTCGAACTATTCCCTCCAATGTACTCGTCTCCTATCTTTGCCCATCTTTCTGCCAGTGAGCGCATCTACTACGCGGCTGTGACCGGATACATGGAGGAGTCCAAGATCTGCCCTTCCGGAAGAGAGTGCGGAGTGGCTTTCTACCGCGATGTGGTTTTCAGTGTGAAAAGCGAAGCTGTTGAGACTGCCGTCATGGCGGCGCTTCATTTTGTGAACGGAACGAAGTACTGACCGACCCTGTGTTTGTTTGACCCAATTCCACTTTTTCCGGCTTCTTTTGGCACTCCTTTTGACGGTCATTTCTCGGTCAATAATCAGTGTCAGGACAGCCATGTCTGCTTCAGTGGAACCGATTCAAACGCTCTACATAAACAACCTGAACGACAAGCTTTCGAAGGAGCAGCTGAAGCAATCGCTGTACCTCTTGTTTTCGCAGTTCGGAACGATTCTGGACATTGTCGCGCTGAAGACGGAGAGGATGAGGGGTCAGGCGTGGGTGTCCTATCTCTCTGTGCAGAATGCGACCGACGCGATGAATAAGCTTCAAGGATTTGACTTCTTTGGAAAGCCAATGGTGAGGATTATTGTGATTGTGTTAGTCTGTAGAAGATCCAGTATGCAAAGACCAAGTCGAACGCCATCGAACGTTTTGAGAAGGCGCTTCAGGTGAAAGCCTAAGGTCGGGGAGCCGAGAGTCTGTATTAGTAGTATCCATGTTTCCTTTTCCCTCTTTGTTTTCACATCCTATCTATGCACAGTTGATGGGGATTCTCATTTCCAGAAGGAATAGTGACTATTGAGTCATGGTTGTGTTCATCCCCTTCGTGTTTCTCTACCTATTGCAGACCACCACTATAAGACAAGCACTTTCTGTTTCCATCAACAGATGGAATAACGAGTTCCAGAACATTCCTTACCCTCCTCAGTTTTCTCTGTACAACCTGCTATGAAGTTGGTATGGATGGGAATGCTAATGGGCTAGGATTTTCCTGCAGTATAAGAACCCGGAAGACGAGGACGGATTCTACAAGCTGAAATTGACCCTGAATAAGACCTGGAGCGCCTATCCCATTTCCAAAGTGAAGAAGGTGCGTTGCACTACTCACGCATCATGCAGTAGATGTTCTGCGACTCATACAACAAGAAATACCCTCTGGTCCCCTTTACCCCCGAAAACACAACGTGTTACGTATTGTATGTGTATGTGCTAGCTTTGTGAGCATGTAGCGGCGAGCCAGTGTACGATGACGACATTATCGAGGATGTCTGCGAGAATATGGGCACGATCATGTTCCAACTCGGTAGGCACTGCGGGTGGGAGTGATGGGCAGGAGAGCCTCCCAAGAGACCCGTGGTGGTGAAGGAGGATCACACCGGCATGGTGCGCTGCACAAACTACGGCTGCTACAAGTGGTACAAGCCCGAGGAGAACGGTCCCACGGCTTGCAGATACCACACCGCTCCTCCGGTGTTCCATGACGCATCGAAGGGCTGGTCCTGCTGCCAGAAGTGGGAGTGCGTGGTGGCGGTGAGGCGTAGGCGCGTGTACGACTGGGACGAGTTCCACAAGATCGAGGGCTGCACGGTGGGTCCGCACTGCTGCGAGCAGAAGACGGAGAGCTTCGCGCCCTCGCCCACGGTCGCCGCCATCAACGCCGCCGTGCAGAATTCCGCCGCGCCCGTGGCGACGGTGAACGAGGGCACAGCGGCGGCTCCGGCGGCTCCAGCAGCGCCAGTGGTCCGGTCGATCGAGGAGTTCAACCGACAGAACCCCGACGCGCCGACGCTGGAGAAGTCGATCAAGGAGACGGTGACGGAGAAGCCGAAGCCCGTGGCGATGAAGGACGGCAAGGCGATGTGTCTGCACATGGGCTGCAACCAGTGGTACAAGCCCGAGGAGAACGTGGAGGGCGCCTGCCACTACCACAAGGGGTCGCCCGTGTTCCACGACGGAGAGAAGTACTGGAGCTGCTGCCCGCAGAAGAAGGTCCTCGATTTCGATGCCTTCATGAAGATTCCCGGATGCATGACCGGAAAGCACGACGACGGACGGGAGTGATGAGAGGGATTCACGTGTTTGTTTGATCCGCTTAACAGAAAGATGGAAGAGGTGAGGGGACTGATGCAACAGGCGCGCCAGAAGGTAGTGGGCGGCGACCTGCAGGGAGCGCTGAACGACTACGAGGAAGCCTTCCAGAAATCGCAGGCGCAGCAGTATGTCGCCGGTATGTTCTGCTGCAGTCGTCGACTCGGGGATATCTATTTCATCTCTGTAATGACGGACGCGCAATCCTCATGAGTAGCGAAACAGCGACTACGCTCTCCGCTGGTACGATTTTGCGGATGGACTCCTTCAGTCCGATTATCTGAAGAACGAAATCATCCAAAAGGCGTGCCGTGACATGTGGGAGAAAGCAGCGTCGTTATGCACTACCGCCCCAGAGTGTGCAGAGAAGCACAATACATATATCAAACGGATTCAGTCTCTAACCGAAGAGAAGACCGATGACACGGTGGAAACGGGAAGTGCAGAGCAGGACTACAATACGCTCGTGAAGAAGCAGGATAATGAAGCGGTGGCGGCAGCTGCGGTTGATGATGCGTAGAAGCTCTACGACGCCTTCTTCAACAACTGCAAGAAGAACTCGCTGCGACTCGTTCTTCGGTACATCCACAAGGGCGTCGATGTGAACCACATCAATCCCCAAACCAAATACACGGCTCTTCACTGCGCTTGCTGGAGAGGCCATATCGACATCGTTCGCGCGCTGCTGCGACACGGAGCCGACATGAGCATCCTCAACAGTGAAGTACGTGAGAGAAGCGTGACTGAGGACTAGGGAGAGAGCTGCGTGCAGTGCGCGGAGGTGGCGAAGCGGCAGGACGTGGTGGACCTGCTGAAGAGGGTGCAGGACGAGGGCATTGGGTTTTTGGGCCCGTGCAATGAGTGTGAGAAGATGAAGCAGAAGAATGCGGACTGCGGTGTTTGTCAAAGCAACAGTGAATTGAACAATGGCAACTAGGGGATACTCTGGGTTCAGTGCGCACTGCGTGTGATTGGCCCGTTCGTGACTCACCTCCGACACTGTTTTCGCTGGGTCGAGCACGAATCCGCGGTAGATCATCCGGATGGTTGATACGTTGTCTACGCTGTGTTCCGTCTTCAGCGACTCCTGCACAAACGTAATCATGCTCTCGATGAGAGTGTTCGGCTCAAAGTCGTGATTGAGGGTGATCACGCGGTCCGTCAGCGGCTACTTAAAAAATGAGATGAAAGACGTACGGACTGCACGCGGATCTGGTAGTTGGCGGTGTGGTCGACGGTGATAGAAGCGCCTAGAGTTCAGGGGATGATGCTCAGCAACCCTCCTCAATGACTCCCTTCATCAAGTTTGACGGTGTGGAGTAGCAGTACTTTTCAATGGAGTACTGCAGCCCCTCTTCATCCACGCAATCCCCCAAATCATGGTTCGGCGCTTCGAGCTTCGCCTGTGTGAAGAGCTCGTTTGCCTTGCGGTAATCGCCTACCGTGAAAGACAAGAGAGGTTGCCACCCTTCAAAGCCAATTCACAGCAGCTCTTCAGGACGCCCCACACATCCAGGTTGTTATCCACACGGTCCATCCAGAACTGCTACGCCCTAATCGAAAGCAGAAACACGGACTTGACGAAGGTCATCGAGGTCATTCTCGTTGAGGGTTTTGTCGTAGGGAGCAAAGTCCATTTTCCACGCCTTTGGAGGGTAAAGAGGCCCCTCTCCTTCCTGTTTGCTGTTGATACACCCCATAGAAGAAGAAATGAGTCATCTTCGCGTGTTTGACAGGAAACAAGACAACGAGCATACGATAGAAATGGTACACAGAGCAATACAAATTGCACCTAAAGGAACAGGGGTGAAACTAATCGCTGAGGAAACGGACCATACTCTCTCTATCCAGGAGATAGAGCTGATTCTTCAGCGTCTTGTTCTCCGCTAGAAGCCTACGCCTCAATAACGGAAAGGACAATCACTTCTGAATCACGGTGGTGAGGGAAGAGACTTCCTCCTCCTTCTGCTTCAGCTTCTGGTTCTGGTCCATGAAGCACTTCGCAAGGCTGTCGAACTGCTGGACCTTTGACGAGGCCGCGGACTACTCGTCATTCCACTTAGAGAAACTCACAATATGATTCTGCAGCTCCTGGATCTTCTGGTCCCGGTTATGAATCTCCATCTCCTTCATCTCCAGCTGTAAACGCATCTCCTTCCTACAGATCAACCGACTCACCCAAAGCAGTACAACTCGTTGTCGCGCTGCATGAAGAGCATCCGATTGAGGCCATTGGGCGACTGCGGGTTTTCCTCTCCTCTAAACATCACCCCATGGACGGACGGAACGTACAGCTTTCGAATGCGCTTGAAGGGTGTGGGGCAGGCGTCGGAGGCTAGGCCGTTACACACAAGGAGCAAAAGGTACGTTCGTTAGTTGTGCTCCCTTCCAGCAGTCCGGAAAGACTCCGCTTTCGTGCAGGAGATCCCAGTGCGTCGAAATGGACAGCGAGCATGGTTGGTATTGTTGTAGAATGCGGTAGGTAAGAATTGGTCCGAATCGCCAAATCTTTTCTGGGAGGGAAAAGAACGTCAGTTGGCAGAAATCGGAGGCATTTCGGTGTTCCTTTGAAAGACGGTCAGTCTTGGCTTCTAGAATGTATCTCTTCCATAAGACACTCGTATTTGGTTCGAATGTGAACCAAGTCATCGCGGGTAGCTCAACTAGGCGATACTCACGGGGTAGGTCACTTCCTGGGGACGGACGAGAAGCAGCTAGTGGTTTTGAGAGGCACATCGATCACATTGTACAATTCAACGGATGGTGCGTGTATTCCCGTTCTCACAAGTCCGCTTTTCGCCGTAGGGCGCTGTGTCGACTGCCTCCATCTCATGGGTATTGCACTTACCATTCAGCGTCATTTGCAGATTACAACAAAGACCTTATCGTGCTGACGTCGGATAGCGGCTGCCTTTCGATCCTGGAATATGAAACCAAGTCTCACGCCTTCAAATCTGTATACAATTATAAATTCGGAGAAACGGGGTGTTTATTCCGCACTCCCGGCCAATACCTCCGTGTTTGCCCAAACAGCAGCTGCATCGCTGTCGGTGCGTGTCCTACAGGAGCGTGACGCCTAGGTGGGCTGAACGGCGATATGCTTCTTTTCCCCGTCCAGTACACGCTAAACGAGAGCTACACCGCCATTCAGTTCCAGAGCGCGGACCCTCTCGTGTGCCACGCGCCCAGCCGGCTCGTGTACGACATGGTGTGGATTGACGAGAAAACGCTCTTCACGCTCGCCGCCTCCATGGAAGACGGCTCCAAGGCGCTGGACTGCTACGCCGTGAGGGATGGAAGGCTCGTCTACACCCCGTCGTACATCCCGCTGGATGCGAAGGGCTGCTACACTCGCCTGATCTTCTGTCGGTTTGACGCAGCGGCCTCACCGGTAGTCTCAGAGTCGGTCATCGTGGTGAGTCCGGGCATGCTGACGTTCTTCCGCCTCGGCGCGATCCAGACCACGACCGCGGTGAACTACAGCCCGCCGGGCGCATCACTGCTCACCGCCGCCTGCGTGCTGCCGCAGGGCCTGGTGTTCGCCACGGACCGCGGCGAGGTGCTGCTCATCTCGCCGGAGCAGACGTCGCTGGTGATGCTGGCGCAGCACCGCATCGGCGAGGCGGGCTTCTGCGCGCTGTGCAGCGACGGCGCCTCGCTCTTCCTCTTCAGCGAGATGGGCATCACGTGACCGCCGCGCCGCCGCCTCACGCGTAGGGTGTCCGTGCCGCTGGCTGCCATCGGCGCGGGGCCGCTGCCGAAGGAGGCGTTCGTGGATGGCTCGTTCTCCTTGCCGCAGTGCACGCGCATCCAGCCGATCGCGTCGGCGTCGGCGGTGCGCCGGTACATCGGGCTGGTGGGCCACGGGAAGAGCAGCTGCGTGAGCGCCGTGGGGCTGGGCGTGAGCTGCGTGCTGCAGGGCATCTTCTCGCTGAAGGAGGGCATGCGCGTGGCGCGCATCTTCACGCTGGCGGACCTGGCGAACCCTGCGGACCACAAGTTCATGATCATGACGGGCAAGGCGTTCACGATGGTGATGACGCTGAACGACCGCGGCTCCTTCGAGGCCGTGAGCTCGCTGTTCGAGCTGAAGGAGCCCACGCTGAACATGGGCGTGATGAACGGCCACTACGTGCAGATCACGCCCACGAAGGTGCTGGCGCTCACCGCCTCGGAGGTGCGCGGGTCGTGGTCGCTGGCGGGCGACAGCCGCATCCTGTACAGCCACCTGGGCGCGCAGTTCGTGCTGCTGATCACGAACAAGCGCGAGATCGTGTGCCTGCGGCTGCGCGAGGAGGGCGGCGCGACGCAGTTCACGACGCTGGAGAAGGGCATCCAGAAGGAGATGACGTGCATCATGGAGTACAAGGGGACCATCCTGGTGGGCATGAAGGAGCGCTCCATCGCCTGCTTCGCCGTGGAGGGCACCACACTGATGGAGAAGGGCACCTTCCCCGTGAGCTCGATCCCGCACTGCCTCTACTCCTTCTGCGCCATCACCGCGCCGCAGTACAGCCAGTTCTGCTCCTCCAGCGACGACGCGCTGCTGATCGGCGGCGACACGGGCATGCTCACCATCGCTAGCCTCGACCTCGCGGGCGAGGGCCTGCGCGTCATCTCCGAGGTGCGCGTCGACGCCAAGCCCGTCTACTTCGCCGACTGCGTGCTGCGCGGCGTGCCGGTGCTGCTGGTGTCCGCGGGCGCCTCCTACCGGCTGATCTTCCGCAACGACATCTTCAACGTGCAGCCCGTGTTCTTCCGGTCGAAGCTGGACAAGACGCACCAGTCCTTCTCGCCCTCCAGCCACATCGACAACCTCGCCATCTACCACAAGGCCAACCGCCTCCACACGCTCATGTGGCAGAACTGCAACGTCCTCACCGTGCGGCTCGACATCGAGTCGCCCGGCGCCTCCATCTACTCGGGCATCATCGGCATCACCGGCCGCCAGATCATCTCGCTTCCCCGCGGGAACGCCATCGTGACGGGCTACGACGTGGCGCAGCACCAGGGCGCGGCATCCTTCCCACGGTACGCGCGCGCGTTCTGGTTCGACAACAACGGCTGCTTCCAGATGAAGGACCTGACCAAGGCGCTGCTGCGCCACGGCAACGACCTGGTCAGCTGCGCCTGCTGCTTCGGCCGCGGCCAGAGCGAGGGCGAGGAGAAGGGCTGGCTGGTGCTGGGCACCTTCACGGGCACCGTCAGTGGCGCCGCCGAGTACCACCTCAGCCTCTTCCGCGGCGACCTCAGCAACATGTTCGGTGGGTGCGGCGAGCGGGCGTCACGCGCAGGCATCGCCTCCAGCGATCGCGCGATCGCGGAGCTGTGGCGGCAGCCGATGGAGGCGAAGCTGTTCTTCGCGCTGCACCTGCAGGACGCCAAGATCGCGGTGGTGTGCGGCTTCTTCCTCCGCGTGTACGAGGTCAGCGAGACGGGGCTGGAGCTGGTGGCGCAGCTGCGCGTGGCGGTGGGGCGGCGGGCTGAGGCGTAGTGCACGGACTCCTTCGTGACGGCGATCCAGTTCGAGCAGGGCCGCTTCTACTGCGTGGACAACGAGGGCGTGCTGCGCGTGATCGCCTGCACGCGCGACTGGCAGCTGGTGACGCTGCTGCGGCACGACACGCACCGCTCGCTCATGCGCTGCTGCGTGCTGGACGACGTGACCGTCGCCGTCAGCGACAAGTACGGCAGCGTACTCATCTACCGCAGCCTCTACCCCGTGGTCGTCACGCGCCGGCCTCACGCGTAGGTGACCGACATGCCCGTGGACATCGACGCCGAGGTGCTGCGCGCGCGCACGGAGAGCGGCTACGCCGTGGGCGTCGGGAGGACGCGTGACGGGTAGATGGCGCTGATCAGCGCGTTCTACATGGGCGAGGTGGTGACCTCGCTGTTCAAGCAGGCCTCGGGCAAGGCTTCGGGCAAGGCGGATGTGCTGATGTACTCCACCATCAATGGAGCCATCGGGTGTCTCTCCCCCGTCGACGACCTCGAGAAGCTGAAGACCCTCGTCGCCATGGAGTCCCTCATCATCGGCAGGGGCGTTTCGCTCGTCGGCAGAATTGTGGACGATTTCAGGAGTTCGTTCGTTCCCAGCCTCGTAGGAGAGGGAAGAGCGAGTGAGGGATAGGGAGTGGTGGACGGCGACATCTGCAAGAAGTTCTTCGACTACTCGGTGGAAGAGCAGGAAGAAATGGCGAAGCAGCTGGAGCTGTCCGTGACGAAGATCAAGGAGATTCTGTTTGAGGTGAACGACATATGATGCCGGTTGTGTCCTGTTTGTTCGTAACGAAGATTGTCATTATTCCGCTGAAGTATGAGCGAGAAGGACGCCACCCAGCCGCTTCCGCAGTCCGTGACCGTGGGGCAGTTCGAATTCACCTCCGTCCCCCTATCCGCGATCGACGCTAAGAAGGGAGCCCGCTATGCACAGGATCACGTGTAGTTGGCTTGTGGTGGATTTGAGAACTAGACTGCTTCAGTCCATTGAGATCCTCGGAGACAACGGCTACACGCCTATCGTTGTTCAGAAAGAAGATAGTTGTGATGAGCGTATTGCGTTTTCAGTGAAAGTGAAACCGTAGCACTTCCATCACCCGAACTGAGGAGGGAGGAGGAGGATGAAGTATACGTGGATGGGGATAGTTCACAGAGTAGAAGGCGAGAGATGTGTTCGTCTCCAAGTTCGCAGAACAGCAATCAGGCCATCTCCCACAATCGATTGCCGCCAAACTCCCAGAGGCGCCCACATCCCTGTCCGAGTTGGGAAAGTACAGAGAAGAGACACCTGGCGGTACTTCCCTTTCTCCTCGTCAATCGTAGTGCCCCTCCCTCCTTCGATCAGTCCCACGGATAACACAATGTTACAGTCGTGTGTTGGGGCTGTTGCTCACTTCTAGACTTGTGGACACCATCGCGAAGTTGCCAGATGACTACAAGCAGACGCTGTTGAACTATCTCCGGGCTGTGGAGGACAAGTACGAGAGTCTCTCAACCTACTAATGTACCATGTCGTTTCTCCTTGTTCTACATCTCCTACGTGAATGATATGACAGTGTGATGGTTTGTGTGAGCCACAAACAGCAAGTATACAGGAACAAACACAATACTCTCAACCCTTCTTTGTCCGGTGTTTCCTCTTCGCATTCGCCTTGTCCAAAAGGAAGGGGAAGTCGCCAATTCCCACGATGCCGTCACTCGTGAAGAACGCCTGCACGCGCTTCAGACTCGGACTCCCGCAGAAGGGGCAGAACACCTTGGTGGTGTCCCTGCACACACTACGTCTCACATGTCATTACCTCCACCACCGGTAGCACCGCGCGCACTTGCGCGTCCACGTCTTCATCTTGGTGATGGGGTGCAGCGTCGGCGACAGCAGCTGGAAGCCCATCTGCAGCAGGACCGCCTCCGGTTCACACCGCCTCCGTCCCCTACCTGGATGCTGCTGTTGCCCGTGCAGCACACCACGTGGTTCCGCGACGGCTTCGACTCCGTCGGCACGTTCATCTCAAAGCTCCCCAGCTCCTCTTCCCCAATCCAGCGAGATTCCTCTGGCTCGGGATCGGGCTCTGATACCTCCTCCACCACCAGACTCCCACTCCCGCCGTGCACGTGACTGCCCTCCGCGCTGTACTCGGACAGCGGGAAGAAGTCGACGTCGCCTTCGTTCGCCGTGTCCAGCCGCGCGGCAGCGCGAAGGATGGGTCGATTGTCGATGTCTCCGGGCTGCGGTCAAGGAAGTAGTGTTACTGCGAATTGGATATGTGCTTGTAGAAGCAGGCGTTTCCGCGGCTGCAGCCTCCGGGCATGCTGAAGTACAGACACGGTTCTGCGCAGACATTCACGCCCACCTCACGGAGTTTATTTGTGTGTTGAAAATACCGGCATTTCTACTCCCTCACGCACCCCAAGAAGGAAAACATCCAAGACGGGGACTCGGTTGATGTGGTCCGTCCCGGTCTGTTTCCGCTCAATGTCGTATACGAGTGCCATAAAGAGAATGTCCAGTTCTGTGAGTCGATCATACTCCCCAGCGTCCTCGGCAAAGGACCGAACTATTTGCGTTACCATCCCACGGCAAACCGTACTCGATGCAAGCGCTTCGTCCGAAGGAGGGAATGAGCGAACTCGCTCCAGAAAGCGCCGCTCCCCCTCACTCTTACACATCTTCCGTCTGTCCACCAGGTACACTTCGGTTGAGTAGAAAGTCTAGCGATCAGGGAAATGGCGTCGCTCCACCTCGCCCATCGTGGCGATGCTCTCGTAGTTGTCAAATGCATCCACGTCCAGAATTACCGTCTCATACCTCGCACTGGCCATAATGAAAAGTGTCCCAACAAACAGCGCAACCAGTTTACAATTCATCGTCATCATCACCAGCCTCGTCATTGCCAGCACTGCCAGCACCGCTGCCCTGCGCGTTCTGGTAGAACTGGGACATGATCGGGTTGGCCACGGCCTCCAGCTCCTTCTGCTTCTCCTCGAACTCGCTCGCCTCGGCGTCCTCGTGGTCGTCGATCCAGTCCAGCGTCTCCTTCACGGCCTCCTCGATCTTCTCCTTGTCCTCCTCGCTGATCTTGTCCGCCACGCCCTTCTCCTTGTCGCTGATCGTGTTCTTCAGGTTGTAGCAGTAGCCCTCCAGCGCGTTCTTCTTGTCCACGCGCGAGCGCGCCGCCTCGTCCTCCTTCGCGTACATCTCCGCCTCCTCCACCATGCGCTGGATCTCGTCCTCGTTCAGACGGCCCTTCTCCGCCGTGATGGTGATCGACTCGCTCTTGCCCGTGCCCTTGTCCTCCGCCGACACCTGCAGGATGCCGTTCGCGTCGATCTCGAACGTCACCTCGATCTGCGGCACACCGCGCGGCGCGGGCGCGATGCCGTTCAGGTCGAACTGGCCCAGCTTGTGGTTGTCCTTCGTCATCGACCGCTCGCCCTCGTACACCTGAATCGTCACCGACGGCTGGTTGTCCTGGTACGTCGAGAACACCTGCGACTTCTTCGTCGGGATCACGCTGTTGCGCTTGATCAGCACCGTCATCACGCCGCCCACCGTCTCGATGCCCAGCGACAGCGGCGCCACGTCCAGCAGAAGCAGGTCCTTCGTCTCCTCCGCCGCCTCGCCGCTCAGAATGCCGCCCTGCACGGCCGCGCCGTACGCCACGGCCTCGTCGGGGTTGATGCCGCGGTTCAGCTCCTTGCCGTTGAAGTAGTCCTTCAGCAGCTCCTGCACCTTCGGAATACGCGTCGAGCCGCCCACCAGCACGATCTCGTCGATCTCCTTCTTCTTCAGGTCCGCGTCCGCCAGCACCTTCTCCACGGGGCCCAGCGTCTTCTTGAACAGGTCCATGTTCAGCTTCTCGAAGCGCGCGCGCGTCAGCGTCTCGGAGAAGTCGATGCCGTCGTACAGCGCCTCGACCTCGATGTTCGCCTGGTGCTGCGTCGACAGCACGCGCTTCACGCGCTCCACCTCCTTACGCAGCTTCTGCACCGCGCGCTTGTCGCCCGACATGTCCTTGCCGTACTTCTTCTTGAAGATCTTCATCATGTGGTGCATCACCACCTGGTCGAAGTCCTCACCACCCAGGTGCGTGTCGCCGTTCGTCGCCAGCACCTCGAACACGCCGTTGTCGATCGTCAGCACCGTCACATCGAAGGTACCGCCGCCCAGGTCAAACACCAGGATGTTCTTCTCACCGTCCTTCTTGTCCAGACCGTACGCAATAGCGGCCGCAGTGGGCTCGTTGATGATACGCTGCACGGCCAGACCCGCGATCGTTCCGGCATCCTTGGTGGCCTGACGCTGCGCATCGTTGAAGTAGGCAGGCACGGTAATCACGGCGTTCTTCACCTCCTCGCCCAAGTAGGACTCGGCGATCTGCTTCATCTTCGTCAGCACCATGGCGGACACCTCCTCGGGAGAGAAGTCCTTCTCGCCGTTGTTGGTCTTCACGCGGATCACGGGCTTGCCCTTCTTGTCGAACACGTGGAACGGCCACATCTTCATGTCCTTCTGGACGGAGGGATCGTTGAACTTGCGGCCAATCAGACGCTTCACGTCGAAAATGGTTCTCTCGGGGTTGATCGTGGCCTGGTTCTTGGCCGAGTCACCGATCATACGCTCCTTGTCGTCCCAAGCCACGTACGAAGGCGTGATACGGTTACCCTGCTCGTTGGGGATGATCTCCACCTGGCCCTTGCGGTAGATACCCACGCAGGAGTAGGTGGTACCCAGATCGATACCAATCACGTTTCCAAGGCTCTCTTCCTCTTCAGCGAAGGCAATCGCTGCGAGAGCAATCAAAGCAAATAGCATCTTGTTCATCATTTTCCTTGAAATAAGAAATTCTGACGCTTTCAAACCAAAATGGAAGTGATCCATTTCGAGAAGATTCTATCGCATTCCGTCCCGACTCCGCGGTGAAGTGGGGGAGAGTTTGGGGCCATTTGGAATCCGCCATGGTGCATGAAGAACGCGAGTGGAGTGTTCTACGGGGCTTCCATTCCCCTAAAAATGGAAGGAAGTCTTCATAGCTGGGAAACGAGAGGAGTATTCTTCTCTCTCCACTCAGCAGTGTCATTGTGAAAGACGGAGGCAGATAGTTGAATATGCTTAGACTATATCGAGATGGCATACACTGAAGGGGAGTGGAGCTGAAAGCGCATGAGCGTACAGTGATCCTTGAGCATGAAGCCGGTTATCCACTCACTGCAGGGATGGAGGAAGAGGATCATTCTTTAATTTGGAATGCGCTTTTACTATTATCTGAAGGAATACCAGCAGGAACTCCCCTCTGTAAAATCGTACGAGGAACTTCTGGAGATCATTAGTGTTTTGGTGAGCCAGCCTATTGAAAGTCTTGTATTGTGCAAGGAAAACAATAGCGCGCTGAAGGAATCGGATATCAGCGGTCTTGACAATGACTCAGTTCTTGTTGTGTACAGCCTCGGAAGGGTACTGTGTGACGGACTGAACAAGGAGGGTGTGTGCTTGAATCCCCAGTGTCGGTATCACAACAAGAAGGTGGTTGAGTGTTGCGGGTTTGTGAGCAGTGCGCGAATCTACCACGGTTGCACGGGCACTTGCAGCTTTTGCGGATCCCGCTTCGATGTGGATGGCATCTACTTGAAGAACTGCCATTTCGACATGTTTAGTATACGTAACGGCGAGCAGCCGAAGCAGACGGACCAGATCGATGCGAAGAACCTCCTTCCGCTGTACTACGACATTTCGTCGATCAGCCCTTCTGAACAATACGATTTCGACGTGAAATCAATGGACGAATATGTTTGCAAGAAGTGCTTCAAGCACATTGAGAACGATCACGATTGTGAGCGCGTTCACAGGAGATCTCTCTGCGAGGATTGCGTTAGCATTGCGAAGTTGTGTGTTTGTTGTATGCAATTGGCACTTCTCTATATTTCTGGGAGTAGGTTTCTTATGTGTCCTCTCGACAGTTGAGCACTCTAATTTGTTATTTCAAGCAGCAATAGTGAGAATCCAGTGGGATAGGGGTACATTTCAAAAACCTGCACATCTATTGAACAACTCATTGCACCCCCTGGATGTCACAAATCGTAGACAACTCTCTCTCGCACTACAAGTTTTTAAGGACTCGTTTACAGAATGGCAAAGGATTCCAAGGGTATGCACTGTGCGTTCTGCGTAGAAAGATGTGAATTCTAACCGTGATTGTAGCTACTGTTGCTGCTAAGAAGGTTCAGCGTGAGCAGAAGAAGAGAGTGCCTCAGATTCACACGCACACTCACTTTTTCCGCCCCCACACTCTGAAGCTTGCCCGCAAGCCCAAGTATGAGAGAACTTCCGTTGCTAAGGACAACAAGATGGACGTGTACGCCGTCATCAAGAAGCCCGTCGTTACGGAGTCTGCTATGAAGAAAATCGAGGTAGATTGCTTCATCCGCGTGCGTCTCACGCTTTAGTCTGAGAACATTCTCACTTTCTTCGTGGATCTCCGCGCCAACAAGAGACAGATCCGCAACGCCATCAACAAGCTCTACAACGTCAAGTGCCAGAACGTCAACACTGTCATCTCGGCTCTCGGCTTCAAGAAGGCCTTCGTGCGTCTCTCTGGAGAGAACGAGGCCATGGACGTTGCCAACAAGATTGGTATCTTCTAAGCAGATGGTATAAACTTGTCCTTATAAGGGGTTTCTTGAAAACAGAGGCACACATTACTATTACATTTCTGGTAGGAATACCGGCGCGAATAAGGATGCACATTCAGGGGAAGGGGGTTCGAGATGGTTCGGATCTCTGCCTTTCGGAAGGACGGAGTTCGCCTCAGCGTTGTGAAGGCGCGCGACAGAACGACGTACAGGAGCGCAAAGAGGAGGAGCCCACAAACAACACACACCACGATTAGCACGATCAGCACTTTCATATTCGTTGAGCACCCGCTGTCTGCTATCTTCTCGTAGTAGTACTTTTCATTGTCTATCATGATGATCATCTGAGGACTCTCTAGGGGTCATTCATTCACTCTGTCGCAACGGTATGAGAAAATGCCCGTATGCGGCTCTTCTGCCAAGAGCGTGCTAAAGTTGAATGCGGGAACCACGGGAAAGCCAGTGCAGGAGTACTCACTACATGACACACAAAGCAAGCCGCCCACCCCACATTGTAAACGGTATTCGGCTGTAACGGACTGCAGTACGGCGGATTCGCCTCCTGAAATACGAAGGTGCCATTGTGCAGCTGGAAATGCATGGCATATCCGTCAACACTCAGCACATCGTACAACAAATCGAATTCCAAAATGGTGTTTTCAGAGCGGCAGTTCTTCCCCAAGTACTGATACGCCTTCTTTTCAAACAGTGTTCCCGCCGACATGTTGTCGGGGAAGTGGAAGACGAGACTAATGGCTACGAATGATCCTTGAAGCAAATAGAAACAAGAATCCGGTCCGTTGAAACACAGCTCATACTCTCCGCATTCTATGCCCTCAATTGCTGTACTCTGTGTTACTAATCTGTTCCTTCGATTTTACGGGAGGCGACATCATTCGGATATGCCACAGCGTGTCTGGAGGGACCACTCCCGTGGATCGTCCAGGCTGGACGCAGAACAGGAAGCAAAAGTAGAGTAGTAGAAAGGGTTTCACGATTGTCGTCATGAAGAAAAATGCTGTTCGTATCAAACGAAACCCCCAAAAGGTGGAAACAATGACACCCTTCAATTGTGTCTCTGCATATCCCTTGAAAGGGAAATACGTCTGTTGCTAGGGTATCGTGGGTGGCGGGTTCATTGGAAGCAGAAATCAAAAACGCGTTGAAACAGCATCAGTGCAATTCCAACCCTCTATTATTCATCCATAATACGTCGTTGGGAAGAGTTTATCCAAGCGTGATGCGAAGAACACGGGGGGGGGGGGGGGTTTGATTTACTTCTCCTTTCACATAACGGCTGTATTACCACTAAAGGACCAACATTCCTTATGACTATGGGGGGGGGGGTGGACATGACGGTCCCGATTTTGCACCCTCTCCATTCCTCCAAACAAAGAGGTAGGTTGTGCTGTCAATGCGCGTGTTCGTGTGCTGACCCCGTGTAGTAGTACACTTGAAAGAATGAAGGCCCAACTGTCTGCTAGAGAAAAGAAGGCTCTGTACTTCAAGAACCTCCACCAGATCCTCGAGGACTACACCAAGATCTTCGTCGTTGAGATCAAGCACGTCTCCTCCAAGCAGGTCGCTGACATCCGTAAGTCCCTGCGTGGTCAGGCCGTCCTCCTCTTCGGTAAGAAGACCATGGTCCGCTGCTGCATGAGAAAGTTCGTCGAGGAGCACCCCGGTCACCCCATCGAGAAGCTGATTGATATGGTGCACGGCAACATCGGTCTGGTCTTCGTGAACGGAGACATGTCCGCTGTGCGCGAGACCATCCTCAGCAACAGAGTGCCCGCTCCTGCCCGTGTGGGTGTGGTTGCCCACGTGGATGTCATCGTGCCCGCCGGTCCCACTGGTTGCGATCCCGGTCAGACTTCCTTCTTCCAGGCTCTGAACATTGCCACGAAGATCAACAAGTCGCAGATCGAAATCATCAACCCCGTGCCTCTGATCCTGAAGGGCCAGAAGGTGCTCCCCGGCCAGGCTGCTCTGCTGGACAAGCTGAACATCCGCCCGTTCTCGTACGGTATGGCCATCAAGCACGTGTACGACGATGGTGCCATCTACGACCCGGTGGTGCTGGACCTGAAGGAGTCCGACATCCTGGCGAAGTTCTTCAGCGGCGTGAACAAGGTGGCTGCCCTGTCGCTGGCGATCGGTTACCCCACGCTGGCTTCTCTGCCTCACTCCATCAACAACGCGTTCCGCAAGCTGGTGGCTATTGTGATCGCCGAGGGCATGAACTACTCCTTCGAGAAGGCGGAGCCGTTCAAGGCGTTCCTGGCCGACCCTTCTGCGTTCGCCGTGGCTGCGGCTCCTGCTGCTGCTGACGCTGCTGCTCCTGCTGCTGAGGAGAAGGAGGAGGAGGAGGAGGAAGAGGAGGAGGACGTGGACATGAGCGGAGGCGGTCTGTTCGGTGGTGACGACGACGACTGGTAAACGAGATGTGTAGGTGTACTACCGCAGAAGTGTTTGTTGATATCATCCGTGAAGGACCACAATTCCTTTGTTCATGAGTCCTGGTATTGACAAGGTTGTTCTGTATGGAGTCACCATCGCTACTCTGTTTGGAGCCATGGGTTTGACGTATTGCCGGAAGAATGTCCCTCCTGCCTCCCTTTCCTCATCCATAGAAGCTGATTGAGCCCATCGACTTAAGCGAGGGAGATAATCGCTCGTTGTTCGGATTTGGTGGTTCATCGAAGAAGACCGGAAAGTAGCTCGTTCTGTTTAGTTTCGTTGTTTGTTGGTCACGTACGCAGCTTCAAGCTGGACGCCCTTGTGGAAGGGCAGCGATTTCCACTACACTTAATGACCACCTTCACAAGAAATGGATATGGTGTAAATCCAACCCTTTGCATGGTCGTCTTGTCGAATAGCCCATAGTTGCAATTCCATTGTTCTTCACGGCAATGAGAATCGTCGTTTGCAACTGTGTTCCATTCATCCGTAGAACAATCCAGATCAAAAGAAGGAGGATAAAGGTAGTCGCTGCTCGTTTTTCCTAACAGTGTAGATAAGGACATTGACGAAGTCATCAATGGTTTAGACACTGGGGAAGAATCATGCTGTAGTGATGGAATCAGCCGAAGTGGACGATGTGGGAGACGCCGTGAATTTGGACGACAAGGGTTGCCTCTTTTTGCTAGCGTAATGATGTAGATCTTGTTGTGATGGACGCAGATGACTTCATTCAAAGGGCTGAGGATGCCCGTTCTTGTCGCTTGTGTGGGTAACGCATAGTTCGGGATGAGAACAGTGGGATGAACGAGGACCAGGACAGTGTGGACGACCCCGTCGAAGATGCGGCTCTTCTGAGCGAGTGCGAAATCAAGCGCGATTCCATCTGCGTAGGTGCTGTTTTCGTGAGTCACTCCCAGTCCTTCACGGGCCACACGGACTCTGTGCTCTGTGTTGCCTTCAATCAGCATCGCCCGCTGCAGTTCGCCACGGGAGGGCAGGACGACAAGGCGTTCCTCCACCAGCTCACGGAAGAGGCGCCGTTTTCCGTCTCCAGTCGCCCGCTGGTGGGCCACCAGGACAGCGTGTGCGATGTGGCGTTCAGCACGGGCGGCGAGTACCTGGCCACGTGCGACATGAACGGCGTGATCAAGGTGTGGGACACCAAGACGGGCGAGCTGGTGAAGACGCTGCAGGGCCCCGAGGAGCCGGAGTGGCTGTGCTGGCACAACAAGGTGGGCGTGTGGCGCGGCGGTGAGGCGCAGAACAACGTGCTCTTCGCCGCGGGCAACGACTTCAGCGTGTGGAGCTGGAGCCTGCCGAAGGGGCTGCAGCTGCCGGTGCGCGCGCGCGGGCGGCGTGAGGCGTAGCTGCTGTGCGGGCACACAGACCTGATCAGCGGCGCGACGATGAACCCGTCGGGGCAGCTGTTCATCACGGTCTCGCTGGACAACACCATGAAGCTGTGGAAGCTGAAGACGCACGAGCTCGTCTACTCCTTCAAGGCCGACGAGTGGGCGCGCGCACCCGCCGTGACGCCTAGGCACAACTGGCACGAGGGCGGCGTGGTGTCGGTCGACTGCCACCCCACGGTACGGCTGCGCGGCGCGGGTGAGGGCTAGACGGCGCTGTGCGTGAGCGGCGGGCGCGACGGGAGTGTGTGCCTGACGAACGCGAAGACGCACCGCGTGCTGTGCCGGTACAACCACAAGAGCGACAACCCCGACGTGAACTGCAGCGTGGAGGCGTGAGGGCGCGGGCGTGGCGTGAGGAGCAGGGTGCGCTTCAACAAGGAGTTCAACTGGGTGGTGTCGGGCTCCATGGACGGCACTGTGATCGTGTACGACTACGACGTGAACCGGGTGCGGGCAGGGGCCGCCGCTCACGTGTAGGTGCGTCAGGAGCTGAAGCACAACGGAGGCGTGGTGCAGATGCTGTGGCACCCCAACAATTTCGTGGGATCGGGGTCCGAGGGTGATGCGCAGGTTCTGGTGACGGGCTGTCTGGACGGCTGTATCTACGTCTGGGACGCGCGGAACGGGAGAAACCTCTACACGCTGTCGGGCCACACGGTAGGGTGAAGCGAAGGGCGTGAGGGACAGGACCTGCTGCTGGGCATGGACATCTTCGTCCGCGAGAGCATGCTGTTCATCGCCTCCGTGTCCGACGACAAGACCTGCCAGATCTTCCGTGTGCGTGTGTAGCCTGTTTGCAACAAACACCCCAAACTACGCATAACAACACACAAACACACACACTCTTGTAGGCGGGCAGCAGCTTGTAGGCGTTCATGTTCTTGCCACTGCGCTCGATCTCCGCCACCTTCTTCAGCTCGCTCTCCAGCTTGTTCCGCGGCGTGCCGGGACACAGGCGCATCAGCTCCTCCAACTTCAGGTACTCGTGCTTGTGCAGCAGGTCGATCACGCTCGTGCGAATCTCTGCCTACCGTTAACCCACCGTTCCATCAGCACCGATGATTTGGTGTCATTGACCACCTTCCTCTCGTACTGCTTCTTCTCGCTCTCCCTGGAGAGGTACTTGTCGCGCTCTCTCATCCGCTACGGCGTGAAGCGGGAGAAGGAGCCTCACCTGCTGTCTCTCCATGTTCTGATTGAATGCAAGTTGGCGCCGTTCCTTCTCCGTCAGGAAGTGCATCTCGCTCCTAACAATGAATCCCGAGGAGGAGAGCGACGTTTCGTTCGACTGACGCTTCAGACGCGATATCGTGGCGCGGAACTGCTTCGTTTCTCTGTTTGCGCGCATCGAATAGGTTTCCGAGCAAGTTCCGTCGAACAGGATGGTGTCGCCCATTTCGTTCTCCGAAAAGACCTTCGACATCTTCGACCCCTCGTTTTTCACCAAGTTGTATATGCAGGAATACTCCTTCGGGTCAAATCCGCAGTTCTTCATTTCCTGGACCTTGAATGTGATGGAAATCTATGGATCATTGTTCTTACCCATTGGCCTTGCATTGTCACCCGTTCTCTCGAGATTTCCGAACGAGAATCCAGCTATTGATAAGGAGACACCCCTTTGAGAAGACGCTTGAACTTATCAATCATGTCCGCGACGTCCTGCTAGTATATGATGCGAAACGATCCAATCCTCACCGGAACGGCTACGACGAGTACATTACTCATTTCGTCCTTTGTATTGACGTTCCAGTTGCCCTTCTTGAAGAGGCAGGACGATTCTGCAGACATGCTTTCTTCACTGATAATGTGTGAACAAACACGCGCAAAACTAGCATATGTCACAATAACTATTCATTCGATGACTCGTTCGGAGCATCAGTCGCCTCGTAGAGGACAGGAGCGCTGTGGCAGTGATTGATCGCTGTCGAAGAAGCGGTCTCCGCGAGAATGGGTAGCTCTCGCGGGAAGTCGGCCGGTGCGGTGGAGTGCAGGATGGCCTCCACCTCCCCCTCCCAGCCGAGGAGGGAGCAGAGCTCGCGCACGCCCTCGTCGCAGTCGCCAATGTAGCACACGTCGCGGTAACAACTGCTCATGCCACAGAAGCGGAAGGGACCCACGCGCTCTCGATTGATCAGCACGCGCGGCGTGGAGCTGCGGACGTACTCCACAAGGCTCGCCATCGGCTCCACGGACAGGGAAGTGCCCAGCACCAGCAAGAGATCGCAGGATCCCAAATCGCGTTTGCTGTACCACGTGAACTTCAGCGGGAGCTTCTCTCCGAAAAACACAATTCCAGGCTTCACCAGCCCTCCACACTTGCAATGGGGAATACCACCCTTCGCCAAGCACAACTCCACATACTTCATCGAGTACTTCTCGTTACAGGCAACGCAGCAGCATGACTCAATACTCCCATGCGTTTGAACGAGAAGGTCGTCCCGGATCCCCACAACCCTTTCCAAACTATCGATGTTCTGCGTGTAATCACGGAGCAGCAGTCCCTTGTCTTGCAGGAGACGAATAAAGGCGTGAGTGAACGTCGGCTGGAACGATTGGTGCAAGTTGTTCTACTCCTCAAGCCATGCAAATTTCATTACCAAGTAAAAGGAATAGTACTTGTCAGGATTGTTCATAAAGTACTGCAAATCGAACAGCAGCTCTGGCGAGGGGAGATCGTAGTCATCCAAATTATAGTACAACCCGCTACCGGGGGTTCGAAAATCAGGGATTCCGGCAGACACCGAAATACCCGCACCAGATAATATGCATATCTTCTTGATGGCTCCCCTTTGAATTGCTGCCGCAACGCCTTTGAGGGATAGGTCTTTGTGAAGGATGGAGTCTCCATACAATTCCTCCTCGCCATCAGCTGCACCACTTTCTACCTGTCCCATCGAGATTGGATTTGCGCGAATACTGTAGCGATTGCTACATCACCATCCCAAAGCACATGACCAGTGATTCTTGATTATCAAAGGCACGAAAACCACTGCACGCTTGTCAAAAGCGTATATCAAAACAAACGCACCACCAGAACTTGCACGGAACCCACTTGTCCACAACCATATCCCCGTCCAGAACATAGAAGACAGGGTGCTGCGCAGCGGTCATGCAGGAATGGTTCGGATAGACCATCAGCACTTCGCCAATGTGATACTTGGAGTAGTCAATTGGAGAATCGGAAGTGAGAATCGCGTGCTCCTGACTGATCCTACCCCTCACCCAACTCTTTCAATCCCACTTCTGCACATACAGCTCCGGGTGTCCCCGAATGGTTCCCCAATTCGACATATCGCTCTTGTCCTTGCTCAGCGGAATACCGCCTCCATCCGTCAGAATCGTGTTTCTGTTAGGGTAAAACGACAAGATGCGCGTGAGCAGTCGCCCAGCGTTATTGTCCGTCGAGGGGCAGCTTCCAATCTGCACCTGATTACGATCGAAGCAGCAGTAGTTGCCCGCATGGATTTCCGTAACACCCTCCCAATCGTCAGAAATGGTGCACGCGGGAGTGGAACCGCAGGACACCACATGCACCGCAATTCCGTTCGACTCAAGTGCACGACGAACTGCCACCATACGATCGCGTTCCTCGCGTGCAACACGCTTCACGTCCTCCACGGAACTCTGGTTGTAGGAATGGCCAGCATGGCTGTAGATTCCCAGGAAGGAAGCAGAGCGGCTCTTCTCCGCATACCACGCCAGGTCGATAATCGCCTGGGTGTTTGCATAATCCAGTCCGGCACGATGATAGCCCGTGTCAATCTTAATGAGGATACCGTACTTCCCATTGGTCGTATCCAGCAGGTCAATGTGCTCCTTCATATCCACCAGAAGATTGAGATGCTCGATCTTGTGGGAGTACTCCGCCAAGTCTGCCAGCATATGGGTTCCGAAGGGGATTCCAAGGCTACCCGATTACAGTCCTCAGCGGCATCCATACGTAATGTTTTGGAATCCATGATCCGCGAAAAACTTCAGTTCGGCCATTGTGCTCACAATAATTGCCTGCTGCTCCTTGCTGATTCCCTCAAGCTGAAGGCGCGCTCCCTCGATGGTTTTGTGCGTCTAACCAGAAAACAGAGTTCGCAGAAGATACCTTCACGTGCACTCTCAATCCAACTTGCAAGCGGCGTGCCTTCTCAACCATATCTTCACAATTCTTCTATTCATCAGCGTCGAAGGAACAAGCATCCTCACCTTGAAAATGGGCAGATCGATTGCGTATGCGGGAGTGCTAACTTGCTGAACGGAATAGGGGGTTTGGCTCATCAGAAAAAGGGATTAGTGGAGACTCCTGTCAAGGGAATGTCATACAATTCGTCGCTCTTTACTCCTCCAGAGAGTGGAGAACCCGATTCCTTTCGAAATATCGTCAACGAATACGATCCATCGTTGCCTTCGTTCTGACCACTTATGGATAGCAAACCCAACTCGTACCTGCTTGTATGTGAGAAACGAAAGCAAGAAGAGGAGGAAAACGATAAGGTGTTCCGAGTCAAACAGCAGCTTGAAGAAGTCCCGATGTTGCGATCCCATCAATCGTAGAATGAACGGCACATGCAGGAAGAGAGAAAGAAGCTTGAGGAGGACATCCGTAGTGGAAAGATCTTCGGAAATGGGGAATCCACTGGAATCGGACGAGGCGTAGCGATGACACTCCCCGCATGGATGACCCAGGTGAGAGGCTGATTCGCGAGTCCATTGTAGAAAAAAGCCTAACTCCTCTTTGTATATTACTATTCTTGATATGATTTTGTTGAAACAAAGAAGCAAAGCTGGATCATAGTACAGTCATCTCACTTCTTGTTCAAAAGAATGTCCATTCCAGGCGCTGCCTTAATCAGCATTCCCTGCTGATATTCCGCCTCCAACAGCGCATACAGCAAGTTCGGACTCTGCCGAAGGACAGACTGCGCCTGCATAGGGTTCTTCTTTGCCAGAGTAGTGAGGTTGTGCAAAATCTCCTTCAGCTCAGAGAAGGGCATTTGCTTAAGATATGTCGATTCCTAATACCGTTATTGCATCAGCAGCACATTCTACACTGTCTTCGTTGCTTTTCATCAGAGAATCAATACTGGCAGTCAACAGATGGGTTTCACCGAACTTCTCTCGCTTGCAATGAGTAGCCGCTCTTTTACACTCTTCTGGTGAGCTGAACTCCACAAAGGCATAGCCATTGTTGTTTTCCCCGTCCTCACGCTTTGAAAGTCTATATATTATTCATCTCTGGTGCCCTCACTTTAGCGATACAATAGAACCGCATGAAAGAAAGAATCCAATCAGATCCTTTTCATTTGACGTGTAGGGAATATCACTCACTACCGTTTATTCCAAATAACTGACACGTACAAAACAGTGTGTTTTCCAGATTCATCTTTGGTTGAAACAAAGAATGGCAACCAACAACTACTCCCTTCCAAGCAGCTGCTCTCGCTCCTTCGTGCATTGGCTACACTACCGTTCATACAACTCTCCCATTCACTACCTTTGACATGATCGCCTCCAAATGGGATATGTACTCCATACTCTTGTTGTACTCTGCCTCCAGCTTGTTCGCGTACTCCGACAGTTCCGCAAGCTGCGACTGCAACGACTCTGCCAACGCTTCCTGCTTCTGCTTCTCTTCCTGAAGACGGGCATACACTTCATGCTTCATCACCACATCAGAAGAACTCGCGTCGCTCTCCCCGCACTGCTTCTTTAGCCTCGCATTCTCTTCTATCCCTTATGGCCTGCAGAAGATGGCACCCTGAAGCTGGTCGATTGTCTTCTGCAGAGATGACTCGTCATAACTATCGAGCACCTTGTGCTACCCATCACACTCCCCTCTCGCATTCACCAGTTTCCCGTTCACTTCATCAATCTGCTGCTTGAATGTCTCCCGCTTCTGTCGGTAATTCTCCCGCTCCTCCTACCCATTAGCAGACTCCTCTGTACTCACATCGAGTCTTCTCTCCAGCACACGCAACTCAGACATCCGCTTGTCCATGTCCTTCTTCAGCAGCCTTTCCATGATTCATCCTCCCCTCTCATACTCGCTGGAGTGATCCTTTTGGGAGCAACTCTCCGTCAGTGTACCGATCTTCTCGCACAGCTTCATCTTCTCCTCCACAAGAATACTCACTTCCTTTCTCACTGCGTGTCAAACCCATCATCAATGACGAACAACCATCCAACTCACTCTGCGTCTTCTTGTGCTTCTCTACCTCGGTGCTGAGCTCCATCTGCTTCATCCGGTAACTCTACTCGTAATGAAGCAACCACACACCATGCCTCTTCCAGTTTTGATATCTTCGATAGCAAGTCACGTATGTTTTCAGATGATAACGACGATGACATTCTCTCTTTGACAACAATGAGTAATCCCAACTTGGAGGGAATCTCTTTTCCCTCTCAGTTTGGATACTCTATTCCTTCTACTCATCCGTCATGACTCCTTCAACCACAAAACAACAATGACGGTCATGATCATCGACTATCATGCTTTATCCCTCTGGCCAAAGACTACTCTCCCATAGAAGAACTCATCGGTCAGTCTTTCTTCGGACTCCACCTCATCATTCTCCGATTCTCCAGTTCTCCATTTCCTTTCTAGGGTTGCAATACTGAATCAAAATAGCGTCTAGAACGCATCGGCTCAAGGGTGGAACAATGGGAGAGTCCCCTCAGAATCACACAAAAGTGAGGGAAAGAGAGAATGCAATAACCCCATCAGTAAACCCATGGTATCCTTATCCCGTGAAGGCGATACATAAGCCCATACAGTCCTTCTTTCCATCAAAAGGAGGGACTAAAGAAACCCAAAGCATGAAACCGCGGTTATGTGGTAGATTCCAATTGGTTTGTGCTCCAACGGCAGGCATTCTCTCACTATTTCTCTCAGAATGGCGGAGAAACCGAAGGGCGTGAAGTATTCTATCAGACCATTTGCTGCTGGCGGTTGTGCTGCGTGTTTTTCCACGTGCTGTGTATATTGCGTTTGATTCTCCTTTTCGTTAGATTTTCCCGTTCGATATGGTTAAAACACGTATCCTCTTGTCTACCAAGAGCAGCAACGTCCCTTCCACCTTCACTACTGTGGTGAAGTACATCTACAAGCGGGAGGGACCTCTGGGCTTCTACCACGGTCTTTCGGCCGCCTTCATGCGAGAGGCGGTTTACGGCACTGCTCGTCTGGGCATCTTTGACACGCTCTCTGCCACTCTGAAGAAGAAACAGCACGTTGATGCCATTCCACTGTGGGAAAAGGCGCTCTGTGGCATGACTGCTGGCGCGCTGGGAGGCATTATGGGCAATCCCTTCGATATTTCCCTTGTGCGCATGCAGGCCGATGGTGTCGCCCCTCCTGAGCTGAAACGTGGATACCACAATGCCTTCCAGGCCGTGTGGAAGATTGCCAGTGAAGAGGGTATCCTTTGTCTCTGGAGAGGCGCTGTTCCCGTCGTGTGGAGAGCCATCGGTATGAACACGGGTCTTCTGGCTTCGTATGACCAGGGAAAGGAGTTCCTCGAAAAGAGATTCCCCGACCATCATTATCTCTGCTCCTTCGGAGCCAGTGGCATTTCCGGCTTCATCTGCTCTTTTACTGCTCTTCCCTTCGACTTGGTGAAAGTTCGCATCATGAATATGCATCCTGATCCTGTTACTGGGGAATTGCCCTACAAGGGATTCCTCGACTGCATAAAGAAGATCTACGTGAACGAAGGTTTCTTGCGCTTCTGGAAAGGGTACTGGGCCTTCTACTCGAGATCCGCTCCTCATGGAATGATCACCCTGATGACCAAAGAGTTCTTCACTGCCGGGTACAACAAGCTGTTTAACTGCTGCTAAGATATGAACTTACGCTATAACCACAATTATTGATAGATGGTGTTGTTTGTTCCCAAACCCTCCCATTCCTTTTCCCCTTTTCAAATGTTACTGGACCAGGAGCAGCTGCCATCCTTCTACAACGATATCGTATCCCTGTCTCTGAAGGAGCGCTCTCCTGTTCTCATCCTCGTCGCCAGAGATGTCGATGCTCTCTGCGCATGCCGCATCTTTACCGTAAGTGAATGGAACTAGGATTGCCTTGAAAGGCGGTCTTGTGGCCGAACTCACCTCCCTCTAGTCCTTATTGCGAAAGGATGGCATCTTCTACAAAATCAAACAAATTGCCGGATATATTGATATGCAGAAAGTGAACCAGACTTGCATCGAGGGCAATGAGGACGTATCCCTCTCCTGCTTGCCTCACCTCTAGCTCCACACCATCGTCATGCTCAACTGCGGAGCCACCATCGACTTGGCGGCAAACCTCTCCCTCACTCCCTCGCTCAAGTGTCTCGTGTTCGACTCGCACAAGCCCGTCCACATCAACAACGTGCATGGATCGGAGATTGGCTCGAGTCAGGTGTTCATCGTGAAGGACAGTTCGGTGAGTGAGGAGACGGTGCCTACAGAGTTGTCCGAGAGCGAGGAGGAGGAGGGGAGTGAGGACGACGAGGCGACGCGCAAGCGCAAGCGAGAGAGGCGTGAGGCGCACGAGGCGAAGCGACGGCGACTGATCGAGTACAACGCCTTCAACTACTACTCGTGTCCGTGCTCGATGCTGGTGGGTGTGGTGCGGATGGGTGAGACGCAGGTGTACTGGCTGGCGCGCGAGCTGGACCGGTGCGACAACGAGGTGCTGTGGCTGTGCGCCGTGGGCGTGACGGACCAGTACCTGCGAGCCCACATCAGCGACGTGTTCTACGCCTCCTGCTACACGGAGCTCGCCGCTGCCGTCGAGAGTCTGAACCTGCAAACTCGAATCGATGGAATGGATGACAGGAGGGCTGGGGAAGGGACGAGTGCGCTGGGCGCGATCCAGCAGTCCTTCGAGCCGCGGTTCCTGCTGTACCGGTTCTGGTCGCTGTACGAGAGCATGGTGCGGTCGGACTTCGTGGTGGCGCGCTTCCAGCTGGTGCACAGCCGCAGTGGGGGTGCGGACGCGGCGTGAGGCGTAGACCTGATGCGCGTGAACGAGCTGCTGACGAAGATCGGCGTGTCGCTGAAGGAGAGCAAGGAGCCGTAGGGGCGGCGGGCGCGCTGCACGCTAGGTACGCCTTCCTGCCGCTGAAGGTCCGTCTGGAGCTGGCGCAGCGCCTGCAGCGCGTGGGCGACCTGTTCCCGCTGGAGGGGCTGTACTACGACTCCTTCGCGCGGCGCTACGGTGGGCGTGTGGAGAGGTGGTGAGGCGCAGACGTGAAGACGGAGTTCTCCGCGGCGGACGTGGCGAACGCGGCGACGGCGCTGCTGGAGCAGTGCGTGGAGGGCGAGGACCTGGTGAACGAGCACGTGGCGGCGGGCGCGGGTGCTGAGGCGTAGTGGGAGGACCACTGGAACGAGGCGTACGACGCGCTGCTGATGGAGCAGAACGTGGCGGTGCTGAAGAAGGGCGTGGCGCTGTGCCAGCAGCAGCAGCAGGCCCTGCTGCGCGTGGGCGCGAGCATTCTGGAGAAGAGGGCCATCCACGTGGCCGAGTACTTCCGCTACACCTACCTCACCGACCTCACCGAGGCGGATGCCGCCGTCTTCTCGCAGGTGCTCGTGGCGCTCAGCAGTGACCTGTAGCCCATCATGCTCCAGCGACTGGCGCAGTACATCGTGCGCGTCCAGCAGCAGGCGCGCGAGTGGGTGGGCAGGAAGGCGCGGCCCTACCTGCTGTGCGTCCTCAACCCCCAGAACTCCGCCTACACCGTGACGGGAGTGACTTGCGGGAAGGAGGGCGAGGCGGAGATGAAGTGAGGCAGTGGGGGGGCGAGTGAGCAGTAGCAACTTCAAGATGATGTTCCAGAGGACGATGGAGGGGATGGAGGCGAGGTGTCGGCTGGATTCGTTCAGCGGGTCGGTGATGCAGATCCACAAGGACGATCTGATGCCGTTCGTGTACGAGCTGCACAAGAGCATCCAGGAACTGTACACGGAACTGATCCCCGAATCCTCCTGAGCGAGTTGTTTGTTTCCAACACAAGGATGCGAATTCCCGCGGCAAGTCGCGTGGAAAGCAATCCCTGTTGCTCGCTCAGATTTCGATCCGAATCGAAGACTCGCGTCAATTTGCAGGTGTCTGCAGGAAATTTGAACCAGTCCTCTTGGAATCTACTGAATAATCGACAGGATGCTCGCTTTCAAAGGTAGGCGCGTTGTTGGGGCTGGGGATAATCGTTCGTAGGTGTAAAGATGATGGCCGTGAGAAATGGTGGGGAAGGGGGAGTACGTGTGAGAAGTAGTGCGTCTCGCTTCGACGGTTGTGGAGTGCGCGCGTGAGGCGGTGAAGACGCTGCCGTACAAGAACGCGGTGAAGTTCTGTGGAGAGAAGGAGCACTTCAACTACACACAGTTCTTGGTAAGGGGTTGGAGCGATGCGGCACCGCTAACGGTGTGTAGGACAAGATCCGCATGCTGTCCAACGGTTTCTACGAGCTGGGCATGAAGCCTGGCGACTCCGTGCTGACCTGGACCGATAACCGCTCGGAGACGCTGGCGTCGTTCTACGCGTGTGCGATGACGGGTCTGCGCTGCGTGACGGTGGACCCGTCGATCAAGGAGGCCGATGTGCTTGTGTGGGTGGCATAGAATGGGAGATGAGTATGTAGCGACATCCTGCGCGAAGTGAACCCGAGCACGGTGATCTACAACCCGTCCGCGAAGAAGGATGCTCGCGAGGGCGTGTTGTGCGAGTTGGTGCCGGAGCTGGCGAAGGGTGGTTGCGAGGGGCGTGCGTGAGCGGTAGCGGAGCGCGCGGTGGTGCAGGAGCCGGTGCACAGTCGGTCGTTCCCGAAGCTGCGCACGGTGTGTTCGACGAGCTGGGAGCATTCGGCGGTGGACGGCGTGCTGAACTTCCGCGCGCTGCTGGTGGACAAGACGTACCCGGACCTGGTGGCGGAGGTGTCGAAGCGTCTGGAGAAGGAGCCGGAGACGGTGCTGCTGCGCAGCTACGCGTACAGCGAGGGCAAGGTGTGGAAGAGTCGCGACATCACGCAGAAGCAGGTGAGCGACTGGGCGGCGCGCGTGGCGGCGAAGCTGGAGCTGACGGCGGACTCCGTGGTGTGTCTGGACCTGCCGCTGGTGGGCGTGGCGCTCGTGCGTGAGGCGTAGTTCCTGCCGCTGTCGCTGGTGAGCGCGGTGGCGTGCATGCAGAAGAATGCGATGCTGGTGGTGCCCGCGGCGGAGCGCTGCTACGCCTCGACGCTGGAGAAGGCGGGCAAGGAGAACGCGACGCAGATCGTGACCTCCGAGCAGAATGCGGCGCTGCTGAAGCACGAGGCGCCGGCGACGCTGAAGATGGGACTGTATCCGGTGGGCGAGGCGTGTTGGTGTGAGGCGTAGACGGAGTGTGGCGTGTGCAAGCCGATGACGGGACTGAAGACTGTGAGTTTCTGAGTTGAAAGCAATTGTTCTTTTTGTCCTGTTTCCATCAAACATGTTACACGTTATACACCAAACTCGCTGTTGAAGTCGTGACCCTCCTCGTTCTCGCTCGACTCCATCGTCGCCGCCAGTTGGTCCAGGTCCAGCGGCTCCAGCGGCTCCTTCGCCTCTTCGCCCTCCTCGTCGCTCATGTCCAGCGACTGCATCAGCGTGTCCAGACTCTGCTCCTCCGACGCGCTGAACAGCTCCGCGGCAGGCTGCGGCGTCGCGGGCTTGTTCGCCAGCTCGTCCTCCAGCAGCGCCAGCTCCAGCAGGTACTACGCCTCACACATCGCCGCCACGCCCACGTCGCGACTCGGGTCCTTCACGGGCAGTGGCTTCTCCTCCTCCGAGTCGATGTCGAACACTGTGTTGCCCTTCTCTGCCTCCCCCTCCTTCCCACTGGCAGTTGCATTTGCATTTGCATTTGCATTTGCACTCGCATTGCGGCGCTCCTTGCGGTACAGCAGCTCGCGCCACAGCGCCGAGGACGTGTCCAGCAGCAGACTCTCGTACACCTCCAGCCGGTTGCCCGCCGCGTCCGGCTTGTACTCCTCCGCCGTCTCCTCCACGCGCAGCTCCAGACACATCGCGTCGCTGCACCTACCTTCACACCCGCCCGCAGCCCCCACCTCGGGTCGTTGCACGCGCCGTCCAGCTGCTCCCTCTGCAGCCGCACCGTCCCGCTCACGTACCCCGTGTGCACCATGCACCGACACACGCTGCGCCGACTCCCGTCCGCGCACACCTCGCGCACGCGCACCACGATGTTCCCCTGCATCTCACGCCCCACGCCTCCACCCACGCGGATCACACGCCCGCACACGATGTCCACGCTGCGCGCCCCGGCCACCAGCGCCACGCGCGTCGCGAACACCAGCGTGCCGCAGTTGAACACGTCCACCTGCACCGCGGAACTCGCGCCCTCCAGCGGCAGCTCCTCCAGGTGCACCGACCGCAGCAGCAGCGCCTCGCGCTTCAGCGGCTCGCAGTCCAGCAGCCGGCTGAAGTACTGCACGTACCGCCGCTGCGACGGCGTCGTCAGCGCCTCCACCTGCCCGCCGCGCCGGTCGCAGCACAGGTGCAGCCCCTCCGACGCGCTCTCCACCCACCCCAGCCACGCCAGCAGGCACGCGCACACCGTCAGCGTCCGCCCCTTGCCCGTCTACGCTTTATTCTTACGTTCAATTCTCCACCAGGCAGTGCACCACCACCACGTTCTCCGGACTGTCGCCCAAGTACGTCTCCATCGCCACGCACATCTTCAGCAGCATGCCCAGTGACGGCGCAGGCATGCCCATCAGGTCATATGAGATCACGTGGTCGTTGAACAGCATCGTCTCGTACATCTCATCGCTCAGGTTGAAGATCATGTAGTGGTCCTTGTGGTGGCTCTCCAAAAAGGAGGCCACAATTTCGCGCATGTTGTACTTGATCGCGGGATTGGGGTGCTGAGGCCATCCCGGAAAGCCCATCGCTACTCCTCACGCTCCTTCCCTGTTCTCACCGATGATGTTATTTGTGATGTATGTCAAGTCTTCCGGGCGGCGAGAAACCACTTCCTTCATCACGTCCGCCGCATTCTCGCTAACTAGGGCTGATTCCAAAACAGAAGTGTCCACTCTCACCCACCTTCTCCTTGGCAACCTTCAGACCCTAGATTGTGAGAGAGGGGAGAAGGATCGCCCACTTCGCTCATCGCTTGCGATGTCACCTTCAACGCTTCCCCCGCTTTCTTCTTCACGTCGTCGAACCAAGTGGACCACATTTCGTTAGTCAATTCTTGAATCACTGATGACCCATACGTGGCGTTTGCGATTACGGATTATCAAGGGGTACGCGCATAGGGCGCTGCTTTACGCTTCGTTTTCAGTTGGATGCAGCATCTTTTCCCCGAGTGGCTCATTGCCCTTCGATAAGGCTCATGCATTTGAATGAGTGACTATGGCGGCAATTCCAAGGAAGAAGGCGGATTTGTCATTCCCGTCGCTTGTGTCAATCAGATTCAATCGTTGTATTGTGCATTTCATCCCATTCATTAATTGGAATTCATTATTCAACCCAGTTTTCAATAGCAAATATTAATCTCTTTCGATTATTCCCATCTCTCCCATATTGTGCATTCATTAATTCTTCCTCCATTTCTATCGCACTCTTTATTCATTTCCATTATTTCACTTCGCCCTCTCCAACAAACAGGGGAATTCGATTTCATCCTCGACTCAATCTTCTCAAGGAGGTTCGGTATTTGGTACTTCATCAGCGGTTGCCCCTTGTGAGTCCGCTTCTTCATCTGCTTTGCCACCTCCTTTCGGTGCTTTAGGTTGCTGCTGATCTCCTTCTCCTTCTGTTCCTTTTCCTTCTTCTTTTCCTCAACCTCGAGTCGATGCTCTACAGGTGATGCCAAGCAGTTGAAGAGAACGCTCCGCTAAACGCTTTGCGTGGAAGAAGGGATCGGGCTTGCTTGAACGCGCTTTTTCTCTCTTGCGATGTTTGGGGACTTCCGTTTCTTCCAGCAGAGCTTCTACGAATGACCCGAGTCGCATGGCGTGACCATCTTCAGAAGCGTTATTTTGGTCAGCAACAACGACACCAGCCTACTCGTCAATCGCTAGTGATAATGGGAACTTCCTCATAGAGTTTGTCCCTTTGTTTTCTGTATTTGCTGATAATGTTGGAATTCTTGTTGAACTGCTGTTGTCGCTTCTTGTCTATTCCATTACCGCAATCGCAATGAACAACGATAACGATTGAGCGAAATCTTGTTAGGGTCCACTCTTCTCTCTGTAGTCACGCTGTCTTCTCTCATTGCTATTTGGCAACACGAATAGCGTTGATAAAGAGAAAAGGGAAGGTGATTGTGAAACAAACAAGTGATTGCTGAACGGGGATAATGTGGGCTTCGGTTGTTAGCACAACCTTCTGCAAGTCAACTATCGATTCTGCTTTGAATAGAAGGTAGAGGTATTTCAGGGTTTCTCCCGGAAGAAGCTCTCCACGCTGTCCTCCGGCTTCCCATCTCCCTCCACATCCGAGAACATTGCGTAGCCGCCCTCTACCCGGCAATTCCTCTCGATGGCTTGATAGAGAATCCAGCCCCACTCCTGGGCGATGGGGTCGTGCTCCATTTCCTTCAAGTAGAAGAGGGACTCGATGGTCTCGGGCCGCAGGGAGTAGTGCTTTTGGTTCTTCCGGATGAGGATGCCCTGCTTGTCGCTGAACACGACGCTCTCCGGCGGCAGTCCCGACCGCGTGCTGTTCGCCATGAGGAAGCAGGTGAACAGCAACGACTTGGCCGTGGCGCGGAGTTGCTCCGGCTGCGCGGCGGTGTCGTTGTGGTGCTGGAGGAAGAGGAGGAGGGTGCCGGGCAGGAAGCAGGTCAGCTCCTCCATGGCGGGCAGGAACCGCTTCACCTGCACCTGCCCGCTGAACAGCAGCCCGTTGGCCTTGCACCGCCGCAGCAGCAGGCGCTGCATGCCCTCCCAGCCCTCGCGCATGGCGCGCGCCGCCGCCGCGCCGCGCTGCCCGGCGATCCAGCTCTTCACGCGATACTCGTAGAAGCTGTCGCCGCAGCCGCCCAGACTGTAGTGGTGGTTCACCGCCGCGCCGCTCTGCCGCGACCACTGCCGTTAAGGCGCCCCGCCGGGTCGTTCAGGATATGAGCAGCGGGTAGAGGCCCTGGTTGGTGGGCGCGTCGCGCAGCAGCGCCTCGACGCGCTCGACGGCGGTGCGGAAGCGGTCGTCGCCCGTGACGGCGGCCAGGTCTCTGCGGGTCAGTCGCGTCCCTGAGGCAAACCGCAGCTCCAGCGAGAGGGTGCCGAACTCCGCGAGGGAGATGCGGTCCTTCGGCGTGCTCGCGCGGCGCGTCTTGAGGTGGATCTGGCTCTAGGGTCAAGGGGAGCAGCGGCCGTCACGTGCGGGAGGACGTGCTGGTCGTCGAAGGCGCAGAGCACCACGCGCCCGGCCTCGCGGATGGCGGGCAGCAGGCGCGCGTCGCCGCTGAGGTGGAAGGCGGAGAGCAGCCCGCCGACGACGCGGATGGTGAACTCGAAGAAGGAGACGGTGGCGTCGCCGGCGAAGGCGAGATGCGCGTGGACCCAGGCGACGGCCTCGTCGAACTCCTTCCGCAGGCCCATCAGCCAGAGCGTGTCCAGCGAGTCGACGAGCGTGAGGCCGATGTGGCCCCAGTTGTCGCGGTGCGACTTGGACAGCGGCCGCAGCTCGTCGTGCCCGAAGGCGTACTGCCGGTACGCCCGCCAGAAGTGCCGCATGCTCTCCTTCACCTGCTCCGCGCGGGCGTCGAACAGCCGCGTCCACTCCTCGCGCAGCGGCGCCGGGAGCTCGTGGCGGTAGGTGCCCTGGGCCAGCTCGGAGAAGCCGGCCGTCTGGAGGAAGTGCTCCAGCTGGGCCGCCGAGGCGCACTGGTCGATGGGCTGCGTGGGCGGCGGGAACCGCGGGACGGCGGGGATAACGTACTGGTTGTTGGCGAAGGGGCGAGCGGCGGCAGAAGTGGCGGCAGGAGTGGAAGCGGGAGCGGAGGGGATTTCAGCGCTGCTCTGGGGGTGAGGGAGGCGGTGCGAGGCGACGGCGAGAGGCGAGATGGCGGTGGGGGAGCAGAGGAGCAGCGAGGGGCCGCGAGGGAGGAGGAAGAAGGCGAGCGAGGGCGCAGAGGCGAGCAGCGCGCGGAAGGCCGGGAGCGAGGGAGGGGCGGGAAGGTCGGCGCGAAGAAGGCGGTCGGCGTGCACGGAGACGGCGGAGGTGTAGAACTGCGGGTGAGCCAGACCGCGGGACGTACCAGCACCGGACCGATCAGTCCCGCGAAGCGGTCGTGGCCGTCGGCGGTGCTGCCCAGGTGCAGGGGCTGCTGGCTCTAGCGGTGAGAGGGGCGGCAGTGGCTACGGGTAGTCCGCGTGAGACGGTGGAGGAGAGAAGGGTCACGCCGTCAACCTCCACGGAGAGGAGGGAGCGCTGCGCCTCCGCGGCGCTGGAGGTGAAGAGGACGTGGCTCCAACGGTCGTGGAGGTCCCTGGGCGCGGACTGGATGGAATGGAGCCGGCGTTGGGCGTCGTAGAACGTCACTTCCACGATGCTAGGAATGAGGAGCTTTGAAAGGGCGGACTCTTTTCCTGGAGCAATATCAACGATGGAAAGGCGAAAACCGCACTCTTTCTCCAGATCGCGATTATCCAAGATCACTCGTCTTACCCCCTGAGGAACGGGTTGAAGATAGACGTAGAGGGAAATCTACAAATGACGAGGAATCGCTTGCGAATACACTCATTTCGTCATAGTCGAAGGGAATGGTGACGTTTACCCCACTGTCCATATCAAGAGAGAACACCCTATCATAAAGTAAGAGAAGAAACGTCACTCAACGGGTTTGGTCGGAGATGGATGGGAGGAGTGGGAATGATATTCAGATCTGTAAGTGATGAGTAATACGGGGAATTCTTACGAATTGGGAGGAGGGACGGACGATTGACATGCTACTTCTCCAAAGACGCTAAGTGTCAGCTCTGCGTGCTGGCATACATGAAAATGAGAAGAGTAGCGAGAAAAGAGCAGTGACGCATTCGATTGAATGACAAACAGGAGTAGATCATTAAAGTCACACAGTTATTCTGACACCCAGGCGTACGCACTTCCACTTCGTTGACACTTGTCTCTTTGAGATCCTTCTTCGCCTTCTCCTTTCCATCCTGCATTCCCTTGGCCTTCTCCAGCATTTCCTCGAAGGAACAGTTCGGGTTCATCTCCAGATACTTCGATCCGGTGACGGCGTTGGCGCTCTCCACCTCCCCGTGAAGGGCGTCGGTGGTCTCCGAGTCGGATCCTCGCGCGCTGTTTCGGAAGCTCATCTCGCTGCCGTTCGATATGCTGCTCGCGCGGTGGATCAGGTGGTGGGAGCTCTCCTTCCCATCCTCCTCCATCTCCTCCGGCTCGAACTCCTTGCGCAGCTGCTCCGCGTAGTCGCTCGGCACTAGTCGTCAGCCCGTCCTGCGGCGCCCACCGGAGCTGGACAGCAGCAGCGGCGACCGGATGACGCACTGCACCACCACCTCCTTGAAGAGGAACACAGCCTTCCCGTCACTCGTCGCGTCGCCTCCCTCCGCGCTCCACGCCGCCCTGTCGCGCGCCTGCTGCACGCGGTCGCAGTAGGCCGCGAGGTCCTCGCTGCTGATCACGGCGGCCACCTCCCGCATCACGCGCACCAGCGCCTCCAGCACGTAGAACAGCACGCCCTGCGGGCACCGCACGAAGTCGCCCTCCGGCTGGGCGGCGCCGAGCGCGGCCGCCTCCACCGTGTCCTCCTCCTCGCTGGCCGCCTTCTCCACCTCGCTGGGCAGCAGCACGATCTCGGGCATCGGGTCGTCGCCCGCCTCCTCCTTGGGCTCCCTGGCCTCCTCCCTGGCCGTCCTCGGGCTCCTCCTCCTCGCCTTCCTCCACCGTGTCCAGGGGCGTCAGCACCATGAACAGACTGTTGCCCTGCCGACTCTGCGCGGGCGCCTCGCCCTTGGCGGGGGTGAAGGCCAGCTCCGAGTCCAGCGCGGCGATGAGGGCGGCGTGGTCGCGCTCGTCGCTCTTCTGGATGGCGAGCTGCTGCGCGCAGAACACCAGCGGCACCAGCACCAGCAGCGCGTCCTGCGGGCTGCCGTGCAGGAAGGAGGTCAGCAGCGCCACGACCGCGTCGAAGTGCGCGGGCGTGTTGGAGGCCACGAAGAGCGAGCGCAGCACGCTGGTGGCGAATACGGGCAGGCTGCCGGGCTGGAAGCGCGCAGCGCTCTGGGCGTGAGAAGGCGCGGGAACACAAACCACTTGCTTGGCGCTGCTGTAGAGCAGGCGGTTGTAGGCCTGCAGCCAGAGCAGGCGCGCGTCGGCGTCGGCGCTCATGACGCCCTCGGCGAACAGCTGCACGAGCTCCGCGGACAGCGCCACAGTGGCGCCCAGGTACTTCGCCTCCACGATGCTCTTCGCCAGGAGCAGGCAGTCCGCCTTGAAGGCCGGCCCCTACGCCTCAGTCCGCGCGAGGGCGCCCACGCTCTCCTCCACCATGTACAGCGCGTTCTCCAGCACGTCGAAGTACTCGCGACTGCCGGGTAGGCAGCGCGCCAGCCTCAGGACGCACTGCTTGGTGGCGGCGTTGAGCTGGGCGGCGACATCGCGCAGTGTCTCGGGCGCGTCCTCCTGGAGGGCGGCGACGTCGATGAGGTCCTTCAGCGGCGCGTCGAGCGGGAGCGCGCAGCCCGCCTGGTGGGCGATGGCGAGGGAGTAGTGGAAGAGGGAGCAGAGCACGTCGACGACCTGCTGCACGTGGATGAGCGAGAAGGAGCGCGTCTCCTGCAGCAGCGACTCCACGCACTACGGGTGAGCGCGTCGCGCGCCGCTACGCTCAGCATGTTCCGCACCAGCGCCAGCTGCCGTGGCCGCACGGCCATGGCCACCATCTCGATCTCTCCCGGCGTCACGTCCGTGTTAGCGTCCGTGCTCCCATCGTCGCTGGCATTGGCGCTGGCATTGCCACTGGCATTGCCACTGGCATCGCCGAGGAGGGGGAGGAGGTGGGTGATGTGCAGCACCACGTGGAGGTAGGCGGGCTTGGCGTAGGACTCGCGCGTCTAGCGTCAATGCCGCCCCGCACGCCCACCTTGCTGCTCATCAGCGTCTTCAGCACGGAGCTGGTGAAGCTGGCGGGCCGCCAGCCATAGCTGTCCAGCGACTGGAAGAGCGGCGTGAGCAGCGCCGCGGAGGTCACCACGTTCACGAGCGGGCAGATGCTGGACAGCGCGCGCACGCTACGGTCACAGCCGCCCCATCGCGCCTACGCGGTCGTGCGGATCTTGAGTACCAGCGCCTGCTCCTCCTCGCTACTGTTCAGCTATTTCACTCACACCCACCCCTCCGCGCTGGGCAGGCCGATCATGTCCACGAGGGTGGGCACCAGCATCGGCAGCTTGGAGGTGATCAGCGCGGCGGGACAGATGACGATGAACTGGTACAGGACGTTCACGGCGCGTTCTCGCAACTGGAGAGTGGCAAGCGGAGTGGAGAGCGTGGTGGTGAAGTCGTTCAGAATCGAGTTGAGGAAGTCAAAGTACCTCCCATTGGTCGAATCATCACCCGGCTCTTTGGATTGACACACTTTGATAAGCTATCCATAAGGAGAGGGCAGAACTCATGCCAGATCCATTGCATTAATGCGCACACTGGGCTTCTCTTCATTCAGAAGCAGTACCAACTGGATGTGACATAGGAGCAGCAAATGCATACCACGTTGTAAATCGATATTTCGAAGCGGAAGAGATTGTCGTTGCACATATCAACAAGGGTAATAAACGCCGATACACCAACAGCGACGTACCCATACTTTTGCTTCCGCAAATCACGCGTAATGTTGCGCTCTAACGTTCTACACGTCACGAAAGAGACAAACCCAGACTGGGAAATGGGAATGAACCACTTTTCATTTCGTAACGCTAGCTTTGCCAAGTCCTCCGCATTTTGCGCCTCGAGATTCTCCTCGTAGCCCGTGGACTGCGGAGGATACAGACTCTTCACGCTTCTCTTCCAGGGAGAAGGGCGGAAGCACTTGCAACAGACACAGCTTGCACACTTGTCCATAGAGTGAAGAATCCAGTGTTTTGTGCGATTTGGCGAAGGCGGCGTCCGCGGTTATTCTCCACTATCGGGGAGGCACGCAGTTTGATTCGTCATGGCGGATGCGCTTGATATTCTCAACCCAAACAACCCACTGCTCGATTCGGAGGAGGAGGACGATGACTTTGAACCTGGTATGCATGTGATCAGTGGGATTGACCCTGCTAGAGGAGCCAGTGACAAATGACGGATTGTTCGTGAAGACAAGGAGCGGAAAGGGAGGAGTGGACGATTCGGTCACGGAACTTGGAGATGTTGATGCTTCACTCAAGAGGAATGCACAAATGGCTTTTGAAGAGCTGCAGAGGGAGGAAGAGAAGAGTTTGGACACAATCCGAAAGAAACAGCGATTAGTCTATGTTGGGGCATTCTATGCGATTCACGGTGTAGGGATTTAGTAACCTATCAACAACAGAGGAGGACGGGATGAAATACTTCGACACCCTCCTCCATTCAGAAAACAGTGCGCCAAAGCAAATTGATATGGATGAGCTTGGCCGTTCAATCGAATCTGCGATCAAGGAGCTCAACCAGAGCAAGTCAAAGACGGCAAAGACGAGAGTCGTGAAGTTTGCTGGAGAAAAGATCGAGTTGGTGTGGGATCGCTGCTTCACTGTTGTAGACTGGAGGACAAGGCCAACAGTGCGGGAACCCTCGACACGCTGGTGCAGTCCCTGGAGGCAAAGAAGTCGATCAGCACCATCGACAAGTCGTCGTACGACTGGGACAAGTTCAAAGACGCGGAGGGAATCAAGGAGGAGGTGGAGAATGCAAAGAAGGATGGGTAGGAGCGGCGTGAGATGGTGAATCGCAGATACATCGACAAGCAGGAGTTCTTGCATCGCGTCGACTACCGCATCTTCGAAAAGGAGCGCGATCAGAGAGAGCTGGAGAGAATCAGGCAAGAGGCCGAGCGAAGACAAAACCGTCGCTAGTTGCCTCGAAGGCTCTGCTTCTTTCTCTACAGTTTCAATTTGGATTTGTTCAACAAACAGGTCAGTGGAAAATCCGCTTGCCGTTGTTCTCGTTTCTTCTGTTTCCGAATCGCTTCCGTCCTCTGAGATTCTGAGCGTAGTTCTCGTCCACCTTGCCGAATCTCGCCTCTCTCGCGCTCAGCACCTCCTGCGATGCTGTCGGCTCGGCGAAGCGCTGCTTGCGCGCCTGCATCTTGTCCTCGTCATTGCCTCCAAAACGCTGCTTGCGGGCCTGCATCTTGTCCTTGTCGTTGCCTCCGAAGCGCGCTCTCCGAGCAGCCAACACATCTTCTCTCAGACTTGAGGACTGCTTCGCATTGGTTTTGAGCAGCTGCGCACGACACTGCTCACGATTGAACTCAGCGCCAAACTTCTTGGCTCTCGCCTCGCGCTTGTCCAGCTCCGCTTCAATATCAAACGCTTCCTCAGCCGGCTGCACTTCCTGATTCGCAGCAGTCTCTGTTTCTACAGAGACTTCCGTAGTGACAGGCGCCTCAACAGAGACTTCCGTCGAGAGGGGCGCTTCCGCAGATACCTCCATAGAAACGGGCGCTTCAGACTCCGTAGGAACGGAAGACTCCACTTGGACAGGAATGGCCGGAGTCTCTTCTGTTCATTAGGAATGACACACAATTCTCACCTTCTACGGGAGCACTTTCTTCTACAACAGGATCGCCTACACTGTCATTTCAAAAGATTGAAGAAACTACTTGGCGCTGCCGAAGTCGCTTCTTGGGGAGCTTCGACAGCAGGAACCTCCTCCGTTGTGCTAGAAGCCGCAGCAGCCGTCGCTCCGTCGGGGTGCTGCTCCTTGAATGTGGTGTATCGCTCAATCAGCTCCTTCTTCGTTCCCGATCCGGAAAGTCCCAGCTTCTTGAGCTCTGTACGGATCTTGGAGATGGGGAGAGATGTGATGTCAGTTTCGGACATGGGGATGATTTGTTTGACACTCCTCCTTCCTTCCAAACATCTCACATGCTCTCACTTCTCCTTTTCTTCATATCAATCACCTCTCCCTCATGAAGACCAAACCACTCCATTCACCCTTTTCCTCTCCCCTCTCACTCCACACAACCCATAGAATGCAATACTGGTGCTTTTCATTCAAACCGCAGTTTTCAGAAATACTCACAGAGTGTTAGCCATGAAGGTTGTTTGGTGGCGGATTTGACTTAGCCGTAGTTTGTATTTGCATTGTGCGTACTTTCTGTTGTGCTTTCTGGTTCACCGTGTTTTTCGTCCGTGACGCGTAGTTGAGGGTCCCAAGGATCTGAAGCTGGATCTGATGTCGGGTTCGTCGATCAGCATCTCGTGGAGTGCCGTGGACGGGGCTTCTTCCTACGATGTGGACGTGAAGCCCGCTCCCACGATGGAGAACGACCTCTCCGTCCCCACGAACTATGCGTTCGTGGACGGGCTGAAGGCGGACGTGGAGTACTCGATTCGCGTTGCGGCTCGCATCAACGGGGCTCTCACCTCCTATTCGAACGTGCTGAAGGTGACTCCCAGCGGTGCGCCCATCATCGCCCCCGCTCCTCACGTCCTTTCCTTCGACGAGACGTCTGTCACTCTGGGCAGACGCCACATGCGCCACTACCGCAACGGCAACGACCTGAAGAAGGTGATCGTGGCCGTTCAGGAGGAGGGTGGCGAATCGAAGGAATTGGAGTTCAGCGTCGCAGTCGTGCTCTCTCCTCACCCGTAGTACTCGCTGCCTCTGAAGGTGCAGGGTCTGACCACGGGCAAGAGCTACTCGTTCGCGTGGCGCTTCGGCAATGAGAAGGGCGTGCAGGAGACGCTGAGCCGCTTCTCCCCCGCGGTGACGCTGCGCGCGGCGACGGTGCCGGAGCCCCCGAGCAACGTGCACATCAAGGTGGTGGACGACGCGCTGCTGGTGCGCTGGCACATGAAGGAGAGCGGCGGCCGCCCGGTGCTGAAGTTCAACGTGCGCGTGAGCGACGCGAGCGGCCGCGTGCTGTTCGAGAAGACGGCCTACCGCGACTTCATCGCCTTCCACCACGTGCCGCAGCGCGACGACCTGCAGGTGGCCGTGAACGCCATGACCGCGCTCGGACTCTCCGCCTGGTCGCAGCCCTACGTCTTCGCCTCCTCGCGTACCGGCGTGCGGCGCGACTCACCGCTAGGCCCGCGCATCGCGCTGCAAGCCGTGGAGGCGCACGACACTACCGCCATGGTGCACCTGAACCTGACGGCGCCCGGCAACGTGGTCTGCTCCGTGTACTCCGCCTCCATCCGCCCCACCTTCACCGAGCGCCGGGTGAACCACGCCGGCCACGCGCGCGTGTTCATCGCTGGACTGAGCCAGGGCGCCGCCTACGAGGTGAGCTGCTCGCTGAGCGCGGCGAGCGCCACGGGTGCCACGGGTGCCACGGGCGCCACGGGTGCCACAGGTGCCACGGGCGCGGCGGTGACGTCGAACACGCTGTCGTTCACGACGCAGCACCACGCGGACGCGCACGTGTCCATCACGGAGGTGGAGGCGTTCGCGACCTTCGCGCGCGTGCACGTGAAGAGCGAGGTGCCGGGAACGGTGATGTGCTTCCCGCACCGCAAGCACTTCGGCGACGTGAGCGCGCACGCCTTCCGCCGCTTCGCCAAGACCGTATTCGTAGACGCGCGCGGCGGGCGTGAGGCGTAGCTGAAGGACCGCGCGGAGGAGAAGACGCTGGTGTTCGCGGGCCTGCACCGCGGCAGCCAGTACCGCCTGAAGTGCATGATGGCGCACGAGCTGGCGCACCTCACCCACGACGGCCGTCCCATGCGCCGCCTCAGCGAGGCCGCGGGCAGCGAGACGGAGTTCGCCACGCAGAGCAACCCCGGTACGAGCCGCGCGCGGGCCTGACGCGTAGTGAGCACGCAGCCGAAGGTGACGCAGGTGCTGCCCGAGCCGTCGCTGGCGGTGACGGCGCACACGCTGGTGACCATCGCCTTCGACGTGCCGGTGGCCATGGGCACTGGCGTGGTGTACCTGGGTCACAGCCCGAGTGCGTGCGCGTGTCCCCTGCTGACGTCTAGACGCGATGGAGTTCCCCGTGACGCTGGCCGCCGTGAGCGGACTCACTGCCTCGTTCGCGATGCCGGTCTTCAGCGGGCGCGTGTACCTGACGGTGCCGGCGGGCGCGGTGGTGTCGGAGGAGAGCGGCGACGGCAACGAGGCGTTCCAGTTCGGCACGGCCGCCTTCTGGCACTACGAGGGTGCGGGCGGCGCGGCGGCGTGAGGCGTAGAGCGCGGCGAGAACCAGTGCCTGCTGCAGACGCAGACCATCGCGCGCCGCGCGGGCGTGGTGCGCTACCAGTGCGAGGACCCCGTGGTGCTGCCCGCGGAGTGCGCCGCCGTGTTCGGCGAGGTGGCCGTGCCGGCGAGCGCCATGCACACGAGCGAGCGCGTGCTGTCCTTCCGCGTGCCGGCGGCGGTGGAGCTGGCGCTGGCGCAGGAGGTGCACTTCACGCTGGCGAACTGCGGGCTGAACGCGGAGACCACGGTGCGCGTGGCGGACAGTGGGCGCGCGGCGGAAGAGTGAGGCGTAGCGATCCCGCAGCCGCGCGTGGTGGCGATCACGCCGGCGGGCGAGCTGGCGGCGGGCGAGACGGTGACGGTGGAGCTGGAGTTCGACGAGCAGGTGCACGCGGCGGTGGAGCAGCCGCGCATCGCGGTGCTGGGGCAGGAGGCGGCGGTGCCCGTGGAGGTGAGCGGCGCGCGCGTGCGCTTCCAGCTGACGGTGCCGGACGTGGAGATGCTGCGAGTGCGGTCGGCGGAGTGGCGTGAGGCGTAGTTCGTGCTGCAGAAGGAGGTGCTGCGCGACGATATGGACAGACCGCTGGAGAGCGACGTGGAGTTCAGCCGCTTCGTGGGCGCGGCGTGCGGCCCTGCCTACCTGGAGAGCAAGATTCAGGCGGACAGTCTGTGCCGCTGCCGTAGAACGAGCACGCAGTGCGAGTGCCATTGCGGAGAGTTCGGCATCTCGAAGGTGTATTGAGTGTTCTGTAGTCTGGGGTGTTTGCGACAAACAAGAGCAAGCGTTGTACTTCTTGATAGTATCGACCAGCTGGATGGTGGTGAAGAGGACGGCAAGGACAACACCGAAGTAGAACAGGAACCACGCTCCGTAGATTCTGGCCTGAGAGACGCTGAAAATGGGGGTGCGCGCGGCCTGCGTCTTGGCCCTCTCCTTCTTCGCCATTCCAATAAAGAAATAGGCGGGGATGGCGAAGTTCACGAGGAATCCGCACAGTGAGCCGATGATACCGAACACGGTATCCAGCTGGGGGATGATGATGGCAATAAAACAACTAATGAAGGCCCAGCCGAAGGCCTCAGCAACTCTTCTGTAGGTGGGGCGCGGCTGGTTCTTGAAGCAGATCTTGTCGAAGGCCAGGATGGGAGAGAAGGACACCATGGGGAAGGAGAAGAGCACGACGATGGCGTACACCAGCTTCATGATGTTCAGGTACCAGGCCTTGTCGTTGGAAAAGTTCGTCAGCAGGTTGCTCTCGATGCCGTTGCCGTACGCCAGGTAGCCGAACGCGCCAACGATGAAGTACAGGATGCCACAGGCGGAGAAGGCGATGTAGTCAATGCGAATCATCTTCTTCACCTTGCTGTTGAAACGGCTGCTCTCGGGAATTCTCAGCTCGGAGGTCATCTTGGGAATACTGGCGTGGCAGCAGAGCGAGCTAAAGAAGACGGACACGGCACTGGTCAGATCGGGGAAGGACGAGGGGAACAGGTTGTACTCCAGACCGCCTCTCGACACCTGCACAATTCCCTTGATCACGGCAATGATGACAAAGAGAGAAATGCAGATGATCGAGGGCCACGAGATGAACTTGAGTGCATCGATGGAGGGAATGCACAGCAGGGGGAAGGCAATGAAGAGAGCAATGGACGAGCCCATGATAGGGTAGTACTTGTCGAGGACTTCCCTTGCCACACCGAACCAGTTCTCGATGAGGTCCATCACCTGGGAGAACAGGATGATGAAATACGCAACCGAAATACCCAGGACAAAGACAATCATAGCCCAATCGCCGAGAGCACCCATAAGCGGCTGGTTCAGCTTTTTCGCGACCATACCGTATGATTCCGCTCTCGTATAAATGGATACAGTACTCAACATCTTCGCTCCCTCGAGAGAAAGATACAGCGACAGTGCCAAGAGAAGGAACGCTCCGACAATACCCGACTTCTTAACGGTAGAAGGGATGGAAAGGACACCCGCACCGACAATTGTGTTCATCATGTTTACGACAGAGGATCCGAGAGAAGAACCATCATTCTGCACCTTCACATAGTCCACAGGAATCGGGTCTTCAGGATCCTTCTTCTCCATCTGCGGAGAAGGCAGATCATCGTTCTTGGGAGATTTCATATCACCCTCTTCTTCTACTACGGACACCATTGGGGAATTATCGTTCTTCACAGCTTCCATCTTCTTATCCTCTTCCATGACGTTTATCACGGGGGCAGAAGCTGACTCAACAGGAATCTCGGCCATTCTCTCAAGTTGACGACGGTCACGTTAGGATTTAGCGTTGTTTTTTGCTCAATGCCTGCAAAATAGGTGCGACAGCTGGATTGGACGAACGCTTTCCGAGAGCCAATCATGTCGCGACCAATGCATATCTCCATTGCGGTTCTCCGATTGCCGTTCTTCAGCTTAATTTGAGTGCTCAATGGATTGGAAATGCAGTTTGGTGTCCATCTCATATGATGCAGGGCCGAAGAGAGAGGATGATCCTTCTCCTTTCGTGAGTGGCGGGAACCATTTGTGTATGAAAGACATATCGGCTGCTATACAGCAAACAATGAAATGAAACACAACCCGCTTTTCTCCTTCCATAGAGGTGTTTTCGATTGTATGAAACACTGTGAGCGTTTTTCATCTCAGTGACTCATTTGTGATGTGTTTTGGTGAATGGTTAGGTTAATTGTTCTTTGGTTGGTTATGGAGGGTTGATCATCTCAATAGAGCAGATCATAGAGAGTAATTTATGAGTGAATTGTTCTCTGTACTGGATTGTGTATGGAGGACTTCTTCCATAGGACTTGGTTTCTGGAATTGTATCAATTACATAGTTGATTTGCGTAGGATAACGGAACCATCATTTTGATTCAGCACTTCTCTATGCCACTAGCGAATAGTGATAGAACAGCCATACCAACATAATAACCGTCGTAACAACGCCACTGGATCAGTCACGGTCATTTCATCCCCACCACTTCGTTCCGTACAATTCAACTACCCTATTGTTTCCTATGTATGGATTGTGAAAATCATAACAACGGACTCTGTTTCCATAGTCTTCTCACAGCAATTGCAAAAACGATTCCATCCCACCACCCACTGAATTCTATGCACTTCGCCCTATTCACTTTGCTTATCCGATTCATGACGAACACGCTTGCTCTTGGAATTGGCAAAACACACGACCGCCACAAGGGACGAACCTAGTCCAGCAGATAGGAAGCAATTGCATAGCGATTCTCGTAAAAACTGACAAGATTCAGTGTACAATCATTTAAGCGAGAAGATAGGGCAAGAAACCGGTGCGTAATGCTCATTTGCGCACCATTTGAGAAAGGAGAAACAGGGAACTGTTCTCTCTCTCCACATAATCATAACCCTTCTAGAGAATGTCTGCGACACCTGCACAGGATATCCCTGTGAGTGCTGATGTTGCTTCGGCTCCTGCTGAAGTGAAGCCCGTTCCTGTTGAGTCTGCTCCCATTGCGACCGAGACAATCCCTGTTCCTCCCGTTGTTGTGAGCGTTGTTGAGAAGCAGGCTGCTGCTCCTGTGAATGACAACACCTCGAATGTGAAGGCGGAGGAGACCAAGTCGGAGAACGAGATCCCTGTCGCTTATGTCAAGGTCCAGAACGAGGGTTCTTCGCTGGTGGCTTCTATTGTGAACATGATGAACACGATCGTGGGCGCTGGTGTCCTTTCCATTCCTCTGACGGTCAAGAAGTCGGGCATCATTGGTGCGTTCATTCTTCTTGCCTGCTCTCTTTACCTCTCCTTGGAGGGAGCGAAGATGCTCAGTACGACTGCGGTGTACACGATGGCCGAGTCCTACGGTATGGTTGCCAACAATCTCCACATGCCTTTCATGGGCATTCTTGGTGATTGGGCTATGATCATCTTCGATCTTGGTGTTTCTGTTGCCTATCTCATCATTCTCTTCTCCCAGGTGAAGGACCTTCTGGTTAACTGGGGTAATGTCGCGGTCGAGACGGCCAACAACCTCTATCCCCTGATCGGCTCTCTCGTCACTCTCTTCATTGCCTTCCCCCTGCTGTGCATTCCTTCCATCGATGCTCTCAGATTCGTCTCAGGTGCCTCTGTGTTCTGTATCTGCCTCTTTGTCGTGATTGCCGTGGTGAAGGGTGTTGCCCAGCTGGTGAAGGGCGGTCTGGAGTACAACCTGCTCCCTCAGGATCTTGCTGGCTTCACTAGCGCCGTGTCCGTCTTCTTCACTTCGCTCTGCTGCCACGTGAACATCCCTAAGATGACCGCCGAGCTGAGAATCCCCGAGAACAGCCGTTTCAGCAACAAGGTGAAGAAGATGATTCGCATCGACAACGTCGCCTTCCTGTCCTGCGGCGCCATTTATTTCGTCGTGGGTGCTTGCGGTTACCTGGCGTACGGCAACAGTATCGAGAGCAACCTGCTGACGAACTTCTCCAACGACAAGGCCTGGTACCTGAACATCGTCAAGCTGGCGTACGCTCTGGTGGTCCTGTTCTCCTATCCCACTCTGGCCTTCGCCGCTGTGGTCACGTTCGACAAGATCTGCTTCAAGAAGCAGCCGCGCCCTCTCTGGAGAAGAATCGTCGAGTGCTTCATCTGGTCTGCTATTAGTTGTTTTATTGCCATCATCATCCCCCAGCTGGATACCGTGTTCGGTATTACTGGTTCGCTCTGTGGTATTCTGGTCAACTTCGCCATCCCCGCCTCCTACTTCATCGGTATGATTAAGATGGAGAGAGCCAAGGCCCAGGCCGCTCGTACCGCTGTGTTCAAGGCTTCCACCGGCAAGTACTACCTTGCTTGGTTCATGTTCTACTTCGGTATTGTTGCCGCTATTGTCTTTACCCTCATCCAGTTGATAGATGCCATTAAGAAGTCTTCTGCTTAGTGTTCTGTGTTTGTAACAAACATCCCAATTCTCCTTCTTCAGCTCTCCACAGTCCGTGATGGCGATGGTCTTCCTACGCGTCACACGCCCTCCGCATCACTACATGGGACTGCCGCTCTCCGTGCCCAGCATCTCCAGGCTCTTCAGCACATTCATTCCCTTCTTCACCTCGCCGAACACCACGTGGTGGCCGTTCAGCCAGGGGCAGGGAACAGTGGTGATGAAGAACTGAGAGCCGTTGGTGTTGGGGCCGCAGTTCGCCATGGAGAGGAGGCCAGGACCCGTGTGCTTCAGTGTGAAGTTCTCGTCGGGGAAGCGCTCGCCGTAGATGGACTCGCCGCCGGTGCCGTTTCCGTTCGTGAAATCACCTCCCTAGTCGTGAGACACGAAGATGGTGAAAACCTGGCACATGAACTGGGGAATGACACGATGCAGGGTGCAGCCCTTGTAGTGGAGCTTCTTTCCCGACTTGCCGACTCCCTTCTCTCCCGTGCAGAGGCAGCGGAAGTTCTCGGCGGTCTTGGGAACGACATCGGCGCGGAGCTACCCTTCATTCCTCCACATTCTCCTACTTCAAACACGATGCGGCCCATGTCCTTTCCACCGGCGCTGAAGTCCATGAACACGAGAGGATTGTCGGCGCGAGACGCAAAGCCGCGGAACGCGTTGGCGCCCAGTCTAGCAGAAACCGTAGCAAGTCTAGTAGCAGCAAGCATGGTTGGAAAAGAGAGAATGACGAAAAGAGGCGCCTTTTTCTCCGCCAATTCGCCGCTTTTTCAGGAATCAGTCCAGGAGGATGAGGGAGAGGAAAAAATGGAGTGTACAGGTTCCGGGGAAGTGCTTGGTTCTGGGGGGCTATTTGATTCTGGAGGATGGGAATCGCGGGGTGAGTCTGTCTCTCAGTGCCAGAACGCGTGCTTCTCTCTGTGTAGAAGAAGTGGAAAGTGGAGATGGACTCGTGGAAGTGACCAGCCCTGATTTGGGCGGAAAGTGGATTTATTCTATTGACAATACGTCTACTGTACATATATTAGAGTAATGACTTTGCTGTGCATTGAATTTAGGGAATCGGAGGAGAATGCCTTTCTGCTCTGCTCTCTCCAGCGCGTTTTGACTATTCCAAGTGTAGCTTCCTGCCTTTCTCATACACACCTCAACATCCAAATTGAAAACAGGGATGGATTCTACTACCAGCAGAATGGAAGGCAGCATAAGACGGGCTTTGGCACTTCCTCCACCACCACCGCTGCCTTCGTGTGCTGCCTTCTCCTGGCTTCACACAGCATTGGGTGGGGACTGCTGGGAGGGAGTGACGGAGTAGAACACCGCTCTCTTCGGAGGATCGCGAGCTTGTGGCGACTCTCGCCATCCAGGCACACAACGAGGCGCAGCACCGCTCGGGTTCTGGCTACGACATCCTCACCGGCATGTACGGGAGCTGCGTGCTCTCTGTAACCGACTCCCGGCTCTCGCACATTCCCTTCTCGCTGCCGGTGGGCCTCGCCATCGTGCTCAGCCAGGGCAGCGGCAAGTCGTCGAGCACGCCCGTGCTGGTGAAGAGTCTGCAGGCGTGGAGGCGAGGCGAAGGGAGCGAGGCGCTGTGGGAGCGGTACAGGCAGAACAACGAGGCGCTGGTGGAAGCACTGGTACGAGCAGAGGTGGCTCCTCTGCACCGACTCTACGAGGAGCGGCTGGAGGTGATGCTGGAGCTGAGCCACGCCTCGGGCAGCGGGGTGCTGCCTGACGAGCTGTTTCCGGTGCTGAAGGAGACGATGCGCATCGAGGGAGTGGTGGGGTGCGGAGTGGCGGGCGCTGGGGGATTCGACTCCTTCTACGCGCTGGTGAAGAAGGGGGAGTGGAGAAGAGACGTGATGGAGCGGCTGTGGAGCACACACGGCTATTCGCTGTCTGGCGCACACGAGGACGATGGTGGAATGGTTGTACAGTTGTCGCTTTGGAGGGTTTGATGAACAAACAGAAGAATACTCAGAGACAAACTTCCCATTGTTGCGACACTTCTGCAACGCGGTCAGTCGCTTCTGATTGTAACGAACGGCATAGCTGTTCGCAATGCTTATCAACCCAAGCGCACGCTTTTGCTTCACTATCTGCATCCGGCGCAGGCGTCTACTCATGATGTACCACATAACACACCTTACCTCTCCTTGCAAGACACGGGCGCAGAATCACACACCCCCTTCGTTTCCACCCGTGGCGGCAGAGCAGAAAACACACCGCTCCACTGAGGAGGAAGCGCAATATTGGGAACCGAAGGATTAGGAACGTCCACAAGCAGGGGCGACTCGGACAGCACCGGAGACGACTCGGACAGCACCGGAGGTTCCAAGGGGGAACTGGACAGTTCAATATCAGAGTTAAACACAGGGAAATCATAATCAAAAGAAACAGAATCAGAGGATGAAAAAGCAAGAGTGGAATCGATAGTTTGGGGATACACTTCAGAGAAGTTGACATCCAAACTATGAGACTCCGTCTCGTATCCACAAGGCAAAAACACTGTCGCCTGCGTCTACGGACACCTCATTGCAATCGAACGGGAGTAGGGAGCAGAAATCCATGGAATGAAGAAAAGACTGACTGTTAGGCACACGGTTCTTCTCCCACACAAGCGGTCCTCCCTCCTTTTGAGCAAATAACCGTTATTGAAGAATGGAGCGGAGAAGAGTGCGTAGATTGCTATGTTATGGAGGCAGAAGATGAAACGTGTGTATAAAAGAGATGAGAAGTGGAAATTGAAGTGGATTGATTCTGGACACTCGATGTCGAATGCCAATGGGAATTTGAATATGTGATTGTGTTCTGTATGCAATGAAATAGAAAATGGATCCCATTCGATACACTCCATCCTTTTCAAACGGCATGGATATTCGTGTCATTCCCATTCATTCAAAGCAGATGCAGCAATTCGAGCATGGATTTGCAACTCCCATTCTCATCAAGTCCTATCCTAAGCGATACAACACTTTCATGGACTGCACATCCACATGATCGCAATTGAGGATGAAAACAAGCAACAGAAACAGAGATGGAGAAGAGCCGCGGTTATGTTTCAAATCGGGCGGAAATCCAATCCAATTCTCTTCTCGCAGTATCGTCTCCGCTCTGTACAATGTCGGCTCAGAAGTGCATTATTTACGCGACGATCAGTCGCAAGTATGCGAGGGTACGAGCAGAATGACGGTTAGGGATGTTGTTCTGTGCGAGGAAACCCTTGGCACGTCCGATAAGAAGTCTACCGGCAACTTTGCTCAGATCACCCAGAGTCTGCTCCCCAAGTTCCCTCCTCAGGCGAAACACAACTTCCACTACGACAAGTGGCTTTCTGCCTGAGCCAATCACGCCTAGCAAGTACGATTTCTCCGTGCTGAACCAGCGTGGAATCACGTACGTGGCTATGACGGATCGTGATATGCCTCTGCGTATCGTGTTCGTATGAATTCATGGTGTGGCTGAGAGGCAGAACTTCCTGACGGAGATGGCGGACAACTTCTCTGCCACCTACGGGTGGTGGTGGTTTTGAATAGTGATGGGTAGCGATCGCGCCAAGACGGCTCAGGCCTTTGCCATGTCGGAGTTCTCCACCACGATCAGCCAGCTGATGGTGCTCGTTTGAGGGAGGGGTGATGAGCAGGCGAAGTGGAACGATCCGAATGCGGACTCTGCCACCCGTGTGCAGCAGAAGCTGGACGCTGTGAAGGGCGTCATGATCGACAACATCGGTTTGGGAGGGGAGAGTGGGTGATGGGCAGATAAGATCATCGACCGTGGCGAGAAGCTGGACATCATCGTGGACAAGACGGACGCGCTGGCCGACACTGCTGACGTGGGCCTGAGGTGCATGGGTGAGGTGTAGCTGTTCCGCTCCGATGCGCAGAAGCTGAAGTGCGAGATGCTGAAGCAGAAGCTGAAGCTGTACGGTATCTTCGCTGCTATCGTCATTGTGAGGGCTGCAGAGTCCTGTGAGCCATAGATCATCATCCTCATCATTGTCATTTCTAACACGAACAAGAAGTGGTCTGTTTGTTAACAAAGCACCCACTACAGCACGTTCAGGTTCTTCGGCCCGTTCAGCTTGTGGGCATTTCTCCTGTGCACCGTTTCGCAAATCTGGCTGAAATGCTCCCACTCCTTCTTCGTCTCCTCGTCCATTCCCTCCACAAACGCCTTCTTCTCGCTGTCCTGGAGAGGCAGGAACCAGCCCGTGTACAGCTCCACGAAGTCGTACGTCACGCCCAGTTCATTCTCGTCCGTCTGTCCCTCCCACAGATCGGCGGAAGGGGGAGAGCGCAGGATGCTCTCTGGAACGCCGAGCACGGCACCCACCTTGAACACCTCGCTCTTGTGGAGATCGGCGATCAGCTGCACATCCACCACTCCATCTCCCGCTTTGCAGAAATAGCCGAGATAGCCGTCCTCATCGCGATTTCCCGTTCCCATCACCACGCAGGGAGTGCCTGCCTGGCTGAGCAGTTGCGCGACGTAGTAGCCCACCGGAGTTCTCTGCGAATGAGTATTTGAAGAGAAAAATACCATGTACGAACGAAGCTGGCCACTGGCAAAGTCCTTTCCCTCGATGCCCACAGAAGTGTCAACCAGCTGCTTCTATGTATGATGTAGATGGAGAGAAATGCACGAGACTATCAAAAACAGGGGTCTGATCAACGACAACCATTTCCACACCCAGTGCCTTTCCGCACTCCATGGCTCTGTCGTAGGCCCACTGCGAGCTGTGAATCGGCTGGGATATGCCGAGGATGCGTTCGATGGGCGAGCCACTCATGTCCATGGCGTGCTTGATGAGACCGAGCGTGACTGCGGAATCGACACCTCCGGAAACAGACACGCTACGTTTGAAAAGAGGGTGAAATGGAAACCATGCCGCTTTCAGGCCGCAACTGCGCATATAGTCGTTGAACATCCTGCACTTGGCATCCACCCACTTGGCGGCGTCAAATCCTCTCTTTGCCTAGCGATCACGTCTTTCTCTCCTCGACCACTCTGTACTGCTGCAGAGCCTTTTCGATGAGTTCCTTCATGGTGGAAGAGAGAGTTGGATTGAGACAGAAACAAGCCCTATTTGTGTGTGGGAACCCACACTTTTGGGAGTGTTATACCACTGCGGAATTCTGTTTCTCGTTTTATATACAAGCGAGTAAGTAGCTTACCGTCTATCGTGAGCCCCTTTCTGTTTCTCTCAACGCCACAGTTTTCTTTTCAATAGTGCTTTCTGTTTGAAATGGTATGCCACGTGTTGATTCTGCTAGAATTGGACGACTGTTGCTGAGGCTGGGTGAATTGGCACTAACACTGCTTGTAGTCTTCCGAGAACCGTTTTGCTAGCCTCTTTGAGGAGGAAGAGGAGGAGGTGCAGGCCGCCAAGAAGGAGGTGAGAAGCACCAAGACCACTCGCACCAACGAGAAGCGGTACGCGCTTCCCTTTCCCCACTCATCCCTCTAGTGTCGGCAACGTGCGCCCTGGCAAGCGTGAGTTCGATCGCCACAGCGGCACTGGCCGTGGGTAAGAAGCACTGGTAAAATGTGACGTACGTAGCCGTGAGATCCCCAAGAACGGATCCGGTCCCAGAAACTGGGGTAACCCCAAGGATGCCAAGGGCCATCTGTACGGCGTTCTTCCTTGCCGTGACGCGTAGGGAGGATGAGACCCAGCCCCTGGACCAGTCCCCCGTTCCCGAGGAGGAGGTTGCTGAGCCCAAGCCCGTAGGGGAATGGCGTGTTGCTGAGAAGTAGGTGGTGTTCACCCTGGAGGAGTACGAGGCGCAGCGCAAGGCCAAGATGAGCGAGCTGCTGGGCAAGAAGACGGCTCGCGCCGTGGAGCCCGCGGAAGGTCAGAAGCTGGAGAAAGTGGAGGAGGACTACTTTGTGGTAGGCGTGGGGTGAGTGAGTGAAGCGCAGGCGGAGGGCTACAAGAACAAGGAGAAGAAGGGCAAGAAGGTGGAGGAGGAGGAGGAGGAGCCCGAGGTGATCCTCAACTTCCAGGCCGTGGAGAACGCCCACAACTTCATTCCCCGTGAGAGACGCTCCGACGACCGCAGAGACTTCAAGCGCGCCGAGGGCAGACCCCAGGGCAGACCCCAGGGCAGATTCCAGGGCAGACCTCAGGGCAACCGCCGTGGTCCTCGCGACGAGAAGCGCAGCGGCCCCAAGGTCAACGTGATGAACGAGAAGGCCTTCCCCAAGCTGTAATTGGGAGTTCCTGATTCCTTTAGAGGTTTGTCTGTTTGTTCTGAGTAGTAATTGCTCTCAGACCAGCACCCTTCGGTTCACTATGACAGTTGAGCATGACACTGTATAGACAACACGAAACAATAAGCAATAGGATCATTTGGCTACGGTGAATCGACTGGAATCGCTTCTTTCTTCTCTATCAATGAAACTGTCACAAACGGTGTAACAGTCATTAGGTGTGATGAGAGGCATAGATCGTACTACGAGAAGTGCATTCTGAGACTGAAGGAAGAAAACACTCAACTGAAGGAGCTGCACATATCCTAGAGGAGGAAACGAATGGAATGGCAGGTCCTTCATCGAACGAGAAAGAGAAGAGGCAATGGGATGAGGAAAAGCGGAGTCTTCTTCGTGAAATTGACAAACATAACGCAGACAGACAGAAGCGACATACAAATTCGAAGGAAGTGGCGATGGAGATCATTTCCCTGAAACAAGCGTGCTCTACACTGCGTCGAAATACCCATTGTCTCAAATCAACAATGAAATCGTTTATTCGCGAAACAGCAGATTGGCTTCCTCATGTCACTATCTCCTCTTTTCCTTATGTGTAGTTGTACAGCGGCATCGAGATTCTGCACAATTCCACCTCTTGTCTCCCGGGAGTCCTCTCTCAGCTGGGTGGATTACAGAGTCAGTTGCAGCAAGCCACCGCAGAGTCGCAGCTCATCCACTTCTCTGCCCAAACGGAGAGCGATCCCCAAAGAAGCGACAGGGTCGTGTTCCCCGCCTCCTTGCCTCTTCCCCTTCTCCAGCCGCTCCTTCTGCCCCTTCTCCGCTCCTCGTCGCACTTCTTCCTCCTGGGCTCCTCCTCCGTCCGGCTGGCCCCTGTCTGGCGGTACGTCGCCTCCAAGCTCCTTCGCGCCTGCCCTACGTTGGACCAACCGCTGCAGGAAGGCACGCGGGGGTGGACTGATGCATAGGTGCAGGCGCTGTCCGTGACGGCCAGCGACGAGAAGATCGTGCTGTTCAACGGCGAGGTGAACTGCGTTGCGGACCTGAAGGCTGTCGTAAAGTCGGTGGCTGCCGTGGGCACGCATCACTGGCTTCAGGTCCGCAACGGCGCCCACCTCGCCGTTCTCTCTGTCTGGGGCATTGCCGCAGGAGAAGGAGGGGTCGCCGATCGCGGCTACGCGGTGTTGTGCGAGCTGCTGCAGCTGCTGTCGTGCCAGAGTGCCGTGCTGCCCTTCTCGAACAGCGCGCTGACGCAGCTGCTGGAGGGTGAGTTGATGGAACCCACGCCGAGTGTGGTGCTCACGCTTGATGAGGGCGTGGAGGAAACGGGAGGCCGGCTGAGGCAGTGTCTGCGGCGGAGGAGGAGTCGGTCGAGCTCGCTGTCGGCCGCAGAGAAGCTGAACGCGTTGAAGAATGAGCTGTTCGTGATGGAGAACGACGCGGATGCGTACGAAGACGAGATCCGGCGGCTGAACGACGTGATTCAATCGCTTCGCAATGGATGCTCTCCTTGTTGAACAAACAGCTGTAAAGACAGTCCACGCTTCACAGACGCGCCTTCATCAAAGCGCCGATCAACTCCTCCGCCAGCTCCTTCTGGGTCTCGGGCGCCGTGTCCTCCCAGCCCGCCGCCTCCGTAGCCTTCCCTTTCTCCAGAATGACTCGGTTTCTCTCTCGCACCCACTCCTTGTCCTCCTTCGCTTCTTCCTCCTTCCTCTCCACCCACCTCAGCGCCTCACCCCACCATCGTCGCTTCGCTCACCGTCGTCGCCTCCACGCACACGGGCTGCGGGAAGCACCCACGTATTCCACTGCTCCGCAAGCGTGCGCCCTGTGGCGGCCTGCTGGCCTCCGCCGTCTGGATCTTCTCGCAGAGCTGCGCTTTCTTCGCCGACAGCTCCTCGTACACCGCTCTGTCCATCACGCCTCACCCCCACACTCACTGCGACCGCTTCTGCAAGAACTGCAAAGTCTCCGTGTAGGATGCACATCTACGCCTCACGCCACCCCGCTATAATAACTTAAACTCATACTCCACCACCATCGCATCCTTCAGCGCGTTCATGGAGCCAGCCACCTGCTTCGTCTTCGTCTCCAGCGCCGCCAGGTTCGCCTTCACCTTCTCCAGCAGCGCGTACTCGCGCGCGAAGGCCGCGTCCTTCTCCTGAATCTCCTTCCCGATCTGCTTCAGCGAAACGCCCTCAACCACCTCCTTCTTCTTCTCCAGCTCCAGCATCTGCAGATTCAAACACTCCACGCCGCGCGCGATCTCTCTGAACGCCTCCTCCTCCTCTTCCATCTCCGCTGCCAGTGTCTCCATCACCGCATCCAGCTCAGAGAAGTCCGTCTCCGCCACCTCCAGCGCAGGAGCCGTGCAGACGTTCTCCACGGAGGAGTTGATAGCGTCGAGAAGAAGGGTCAGAGGTTGGGAGTAGAAGTGCTTCAGCTCGGCCAGCAGGTCATGCGTCGATCGCGGCTTGTTGGGGGCAGCCGGTTTGGTGAGAGGAGTGTGCGAGAATGAAGGAGGAGGAGGCATGGGAGCATCTTCTCTCTTCTTCCTCCTTCTCTTCCTTCTTACCACAGAAGCGAAACCACTCGGTTGGGAGGGAGGAGGGGGCATGGGAGCATCTTCTTTCTTCTCTTCTTCCTTCTTCTCTTCCTTCTCTTCCTTCTTACCAAACAGACCACCACTCGAAGTAGAGGAACCGAACAAACCACCACTCGGTTTGAAGGAGGGAGGAGGGGGCATGGGAGCATCTTCTTTCTTCTCTTCTTCCTTCTTCTCTTCCTTCTCTTCCTTCTTACCGAACAGACCACCACTCGAAGAAGAGGAACCGAACAATCCACCACTCGGTTTGAAGGAGGGAGGAGGGGGCATGGGAGCATCCTCTTTCTTCTCTTCTTCCTTCCTTCTCTTCCTTCTTACCAAACAGACCACCACCACTCGAAGAAGAGGAACCAAACAATCCACCACTCGGTTTGAAGGAAGGAGGAGGGGGCATGGGAGCATCTTCCTTCTTCTCTTCCTTCTTCTCTTCCTTCTTACCAAACAGACCACCACCACTCGAAGTAGAAGAACCAAACAATCCACCACTCGGTTTGAAGGAAGGAGGAGGAGGGCATGGGAGCATCCTCTTTCTTCTCTTCTTTCTTCTCTTCCTTCTTCTCTTCCTTCTCTTCCTTCTTACCAAACAGACCACCACTCGAAGTAGAGGAACCAAACAAACCACCACTCGGTTTGAAGGAGGGAGGAGGGGGCATGGGAGCATCTTCCTTCTTCTCTTCCTTCTTCTCTTCTTCCTTCTTACCAAACAGACCACCACTCGAAGAAGAGGAACCAAACAAACCACCACTCGGTTTGAAGGAAGGAGGAGGGGGCATGGGAGCATCTTCCTTCTTCTCTTCCTTCTCTTCCTTCTTACCAAACAGACCACCACCACTCGAAGTAGAAGAACCAAATAAACCACCACTCGGTTTGAAGGAAGGAGGAGGGGGCATGGGAGCATCTTCCTTCTTCTCTTCCTTCTTCTCTTCCTTCTTACCGAACAAACCACCACTCGAAGAAGAACCGAACAAACCACCACTCGGTTTGAAGGAAGGAGGAGGGGGCATGGGAGCATCTTCCTTCTTCTCTTCCTTCTTCTCTTCCTTCTTCTCTTCCTTCTTACCAAACAGACCACCACTCGAAGAAGAGGAACCGAACAAACCACCACTCGGTTTGAAGGAAGGAGGAGGAGGCATGGGAGCATCCTCTTCCTTCTTCTCTTCCTTCTTCTCTTCCTTCTTCTCTTCTTCCTTCTTACCAAACAGACCACCACTCGAAGAAGAAGAACCGAACAAACCACCACTCGGTTTGAAGGAAGGAGGAGGGGGCATGGGAGCATCTTCCTTCTTCTCTTCCTTCTTCTCTTCCTTCTTCTCTTCTTCCTTCTTACCAAACAGACCACCACCACTCGAAGAAGAGGAACCGAACAAACCACCACTCGGTTTGAAGGAAGGAGGAGGGGGCATGGGAGCATCCTCTTTCTTCTCTTCCTTCTTACCGAACAGACCACCACTCGAAGTAGAAGAACCAAACAAACCACCACTCGGTTTGAAGGAAGGAGGAGGGGGCATGGGAGCATCCTCTTTCTTCTCTTCCTTCTTACCAAACAGACCACCACTCGAAGAAGAAGAACCGAACAGACCACCACTCGGTTTGAAGGAAGGAGGAGGGGGCATGGGAGCATCTTCTTTCTTCTCTTCCTTCTTCTCTTCCTTCTTACCAAACAGACCACCACCACTCGAAGAAGAAGAACCAAACAAACCACCACTCGGTTTGAAGGAAGGAGGAGGGGGCATGGGAGCATCTTCTTTCTTCTCTTCCTTCTTCTCTTCTTCCTTCTTACCAAACAGACCACCACCACTCGAAGAAGAAGAACCGAACAAACCACCACTCGGTTTGAAGGAAGGAGGAGGGGGCATGGGAGCATCTTCCTTCTTCTCTTCCTTCTTCTCTTCTTCCTTCTTACCAAACAGACCACCACCACTCGAAGTAGAGGAACCGAACAAACCACCACTCGGTTTGAAGGAAGGAGGAGGGGGCATGGGAGCATCTTCCTTCTTCTCTTCCTTCTTCTCTTCTTACCAAAAACACCGGTTTGAAGGAGGAGGAGGGGGCTGGGGCTCTTCTTCTCTTCTCTTCCTTCTTCTCTTCCTTCTTACCAAACAGACCACCACTCGAAGAAGAAGAACCAAACAAACCACCACTCGGTTTGAAGGAAGGAGGAGGGGGCATGGGAGCATCCTCCTTCTTCTCTTCCTTCTTCTCTTCCTTCTTACCAAACAGACCACCACTCGAAGAAGAAGAACCAAACAAACCACCACTCGGTTTGAAGGAGGGAGGAGGAGGGGGCATGGGAGCATCTTCCTTCTTCTCTTCCTTCTTCTCTTCCTTCTTACCAAACAGCCCACCACTCGAAGAAGAAGAACCAAACAAACCACCACTCGGTTTGAAGGAGGGAGGAGGGGGCATGGGAGCATCTTCCTTCTTCTCTTCCTTCTCTTCCTTCTTACCAAACAAACCACCACTCGGTTTGAAGGAAGGAGGAGGGGGCATGGGAGCATCTTCTTTCTTCTCTTCCTTCTTCTCTTCCTTCTTACCAAACAGACCACCACTCGAAGAAGAAGAACCAAACAGACCACCACTCGGTTTGAAGGAAGGAGGAGGAGGCATGGGAGCATCTTCTTTCTTCTCTTCCTTCTTCTCTTCCTTCTTACCAAACAGACCACCACTCGAAGAAGAAGAACCAAACAGACCACCACTCGGTTTGAAGGAGGGAGGAGGGGGCATGGGAGGCTCGGGCTCACACACCTCCTCCTCCTCCACAGTCTCACGCACCGCCTCCTCACTCTCACTCACTCTCTGACCAACCCAATCTCCCTCCATCACCGGCTTCACCGCCACAGTCTCCTCCACACAACTCACGCCCACCTCGCCGCTCCTGCTCACGAACACCGCCGCGCAGCCCTCGCCGCTCGGACACACGGCACAGCACTCGAACGGACCCTCGCCACAGCAGTGTGTGGAGAAGGCGACAGACCACATGTGATGAGATTCCGACGTGGCCGCCTCCTCAGCCTCGCGGAGGAGGAGGGCATCTGGAGAACGGTCCTGCCAAAACACACACGCTTCGCTACGGGTGACGTGTTGATAGAGTCGCTACAGTGGGTAGAATGACGAGAAATGGACCGATTTCGGCTGGTCAATGGAATGTTGCCAGAGGGAGGAGGGCTTGAGAGAGGCATCAATGCGGTACAACATGCAGACATCGTCGTACACGCAAAACAGACCTGCCGACTGTGTGTCCAGTTTGACAAGCAGCGTACTGATCGGCTCCTGACTGTTGTGAGTGAGATCAGGATGGAATGCCTGAATGCCCTCTTTCACAGAGTAGAGCTCTCGCGTCGTCGTTTCAACAAGCAGAGCGGACTTGTCAATCCACTCCATGGACTGAATGGCACTCGAGAACGCGTACTGAGAGTGCTTGCCTTTCTGGTCGAAGGTGTGAAGCACGCTCTCACTGGCTATGGCGATTGTGTCTAACTGTAAAGCCACAATGCAAACTATACGATCCTCGTTCCATTTCATAAGGGAGCTCTTTCCCGTAAACTGCACCAATTTAAACGGTTGCTAATCGTGAGTAGTGCATAATAATGACGTACGGCTTCTTCTTTCTTGAACAGTTCAGAAGAACGCCACAGTGTCACCTTTTCGTCGTCACCAACAGCGATAACGGATCCATCATTTGAAGGTGCCAACGCAGTGCAATTCTTAGAGAGAACTGCTTCTGACTGAAGCTGCAGAGAATAGCCAGAGTCGTTATCGCTCTGAACACATTTGTATGCATATACTACAAATGACAACTCACAATTGATAGGACTGTGACTGTGCTGAGAGATGTACACTACACTCTTGAGCGGATCGTATGAAACGCAAGAATGAGCATCGATATGTATAGTGGGCTGATCCATGATTCTCGAAAAGGGGCCGCTTTTGACAAATCACGAAACAATGAAATCGTGAAAAATCCCCTCGTTTTTGCTGGATGAAATGGAGCCGATTTGCGGCTGTGCGGAGGACTCGCGGTCCGACATACACCGTGGTGAAGTGGAATACAATTATTGGTTGCTTTAAGGAACAGAATGTTTGTTTCTCATTCCAAGGTCGTTTCTCTGCTCTTGGCTATCATGACGATGATTACGTGGGGTACGAACAAGATCGCCGTGAAGTATCTGACTTACCCCGTTTCTCTGTACACAATTGACTTCTTCGTGTGGGTCTTCATTTTCCACACGATTCTCAGTCTGACTCTGGGAGCGAGATGGTTCCCTGGTGATAATAAGGACGCCTTCCAGAACATCATCGACATCATCAAGAGAGGCGTGCGATTTTTGGCGTTGTCTCACTTCTAGCCTTCTCACTACTGGAGACAATTGGGCGGTCCCTTTATTGCCGGTGCGACTACGATGGGCTTCACGCTTATCATGTTCGTGCTTGTTGATGGCTACGGCTTGACCAGCGCCATTCCCCTTCTCTTCGGTTCTTCCATGCTTATCGGCGTCATCATCACCTATCTGATGGAGCCGAAGGGCAACCCCTGGCTGATCTTCATCGGCGTCGGTGTCTTGTTCTTTGCCGTCGTTCTTAACACCATTTCTTCCAAGTCGCCTCTCTTTCCCTTCTTCACGCCGTAGCATGAACCAGAAGTGCCAGAAGAAGAAGATGGAGGAGGATGCCAAGAAGGCGGAGTCTTCTGAACCTGCTGCCGCTCCTGCTGCGCCCGCTGCTCCCGCTGCTCCTGCTGCCGAGCCTACGGCGGAATCTGCCGAGTCGATCACGATGCCGCTGGTGGAGGAGGAGCCGAAGAAGCTGGTAGGCTCCGCGCCCTCTCCTCACCCGCAGCTCTCCATGAAGGCGTTCATCACGCTGGGCATCTCCGCCGCCGTCTGCGATGTCTTCTACGCGCCCTGCACCGCCATGGGCAAGGACCCCTCCGGCGTGCTCTCGCTCTCTCCCTACGTGCTCCTCGCCTCTCCCCCTCACCCACAGGGCGTCTTCCAGATCGTCTCGCTCGCCTCCGTCGTCGTCGTCTTCCCCTTCGCCTAGTCGCGCCCCCCACGTCCCCTCATTTTTAGCATCGTGATGCGTCACCCGCTCAAGGGCCCCAAGTGCGGCTGGAAGGACTACTTTGGCGCCTCCTGGGCGCAGCGCTGGCCCGCCATCTGGTCGGCCGGGCTCCTCGCCCTCGGCAACTTCGGCTACGCCAGCGCTGGTGACAGTCTTGGCTACGCTATTGGCTACGCGCTGAGCCGTGGCACGCTGCTCGTGTCCGCCTTGCTCGGCGTGTTCGTGTACAAGGAGTTCAGCGGCGCGGACTGCCCCACGTGGACCACGCAGATCATTGCCCTGCTGCTTTTCATCACGGCCATTCTGTTGGAAGCATTCGCGTAATGCTGGTGTTTGTGAACAAAGCCGTGCACACACTCCATCGCTGCTTGCAATGCGGACAGACCACCGACCAGTTCTTCATTTCGTAGCCGCACTTCAAACACACGTTGTTCTCATTTCGTGTGCCCATCGCCACGTCCATCGTTTCCTTCCACTGCACCTGGTTCGTATCGCAGTTGTAAAAGTAGTCCCGGTCGTCCTTGAGCCTGTAGCATAGCCGATTCACGGATCCCGCCTGCATGTTCCGATTGAGCACCTTCTCATCGCAGTAGGAAGACTCATCGAGCATATCGTACTCCTTCGGCTTCTCCCAGCTTACCTCCTTCCTGTCGTTGTACCAGAATTGGGGCTGATTTTTGTCATTCACGGCACACTTCCATTCTCCTTCCTCTTGGCTCGGCACAGCGAAATAGTAGCTTCCGCTCACTTCTAACTCTCTCCGGTTCCAGTTCCGGCAATGCAGGCAGTACAGCGTCTTGTCCGCCGCATCTTGCAATGGATCTGCCTTCATGCACGGAATGCAGTTGACGCAGATGCTGCGGCCGCACCCGCGACAAATGATGCACTTCAGACTCTCCTTTCCCAACCGAGTCGAATCGCGATTCTCTGGCAGCATTCCTGTGGCTTGCACACTCTCGTCGATTTCCGCGCTGTACTCGCAGTTGTTGTTGCAGATGTGGCACACGCGGTGCTTCTTCTGCGACGCTTGGATTCCCGCCTCGATGTGGTCGTACCACTCGCGGATGCCCTTGTCGTTCGTGAAGGAGGTCTGCGTCGTCGTCGGAGGGTAGAAGGCGAGACATTTCTCGGCATCTTCGATCGTGATGACATCTTCGTCGAAGGACAGGAAACAGTCCACTGCGAATCATAAGAGTAGAGTAGCACACACCCAGGAAGAAGTGCTCGCGAATTGTGTAATGATTGCTGGTCTCCGTTCCGCACAGTAGCAGATCATTGCAGAGGTAGAAGGAAAGCAGTTCCTCGCCTCCCGGGAAAACGGCGTTGAAATAGCCCTAGGCATTACGATCTGTTGAAAAGTCTCACTTTCGTGATCAGCTTGCGCGTAGGAATAACGATTCGGATTTCCTCTCCGATCAGGCCCTGGAGAATGAGGAGCTCACTAGAGCTCCGATCGCCGACGTACTTGTCGAATTGCATCACGGTCTCCTTCAGAAGGGCGTACTGCTCCTCCAAGAGTGGGCGGTTGGGGTCCGTTTCCAGCGTGTTCTTCAGAATGCTGCTCACGAGGAGATCGATCTGTCCAGGATGCTTGATGATGCGATCAAAGTAGTCCTAGTCATTAGAATGGAATGCAGAAGTCACAGAAAGAGAACGGCCATAGCCGACAACCTTCGAGCGCTGACTCTGCAGGAACTTCGCCAACGGGTCCCTTTCATCTAGACCGTTCAGGTAATCCGTTGCTTTCTTGGCGTTTTGCATAAACAGCTTGTACCTACATCGCAGCCACGCCGCAGGATGTACAGTTGCAAGTTTTTAATTAGCACGTTCTTTAGGAACAATCCGATGTTTGCATTCTGGTACGCCTCCTTGTCGTTAGGATTGCTGATGAAGCCCTTGTTCTGTGAGTTCGTTCCCCCAACGAGTCCGTTGTACGTCAACTCGGCGTAGCCACACACCATATCGATTCCATCGAAGAGCCAATAGTACTTCTCGGGAAACCGTTTGTTGATGGGATCGATGTATAAGTCAGTCTGCTCTCTACGATCAACGGAGCGATCCAGGATTACTTGATGAGCGTGCTCAGGGCCTGTAGTCTTATCGCCATCTCCTTCACGTTGCCTCCCCTATCCTCAATCTTGCGCTTACTCTTATCATCCATTCTTTTCGAGCCTTTTGTATCGGATCCGAAACAGTGACAAAAATCACGACTCTTTTTGGCTTCTTTTGAAACGAAACAATAATACATTAATCAACATAAATTCCAGAAAGGAAAGGAGAAACAGCGGCAAGAAAGGCGATCCATACAATCTGGAGGAGGAGGGCTAGAGTGTTGAAGATGTGCGCCTCCCGCTTCTGCTGCTTGTCCTTCCGTTCGAGCCGTCGCATCACTTCCGTGTGCACGTCCCCATTCCCATTCCACACAATCTCCCCCTTCTTCGTCGCCGGAAGCACGATCCTACTGCTTACTACTCTCTCTGGAAGCCACTGCACGTCCTGGTAGGCAAAACGACTCAATCGCAGTCGTTTGTAACTTCCCACCATCAGTACGCGGGAAATGTTCAGAATCGCCCACACTACCAGCGCCACTGCGTATACCACCAGATTGCCGTGCAGGAACCACTCGGCCGTGCATCCCGTGGCGAAGGACTTGCTAGAGGTGAGCGGACGGCAACTGCGAGACTCCGCGAGGAAGGGCTGGTTGGGTGTGGCGCAGGCGATGGAGCAGGAAGGGAGCGCCGAGCAGTTGAATACGGAGCTGTGGAAGGAAGGGATCGATGCCGGAATTCGGGCGTATTTCTGGAATAGCGTATCAATGAGTCCACTATCGACACCTCGCCGGTGGTCGAGGCATTTCCGTGTGGTTTCCAGCAGGCGTCTCGCCTCCGCCTCGTCGCTCAGCAGCGCCTCCGCCTCCGCCGCCAGCTGCGTCCAGCGTCCCTGTGTCTCCCGCACGGCATTCTGACAGTAGTCGCCTCGCTTCTGCTGGAAGCGCTGCTCCGCCTACGCGTAAGCCGCTGTGGGGTGTGTGACCATGACACTGGCGCTGTTGCCCTGCATCGTGACGTAGTTAAAGGCGACGGAGTAGAGGTTGTTGGAGACGAAGGTGCCAGCCGAGGAGTTGACGCAGCCGGCAATGTACTGCTGAAACAGGGGGATGTAGAGATAGACCACAAAGATGATCACAACGATTCTGGCTATGAGAAGGAGACACGGGAGTTACATGCACAAGCAAACGGCGCAAAAGGGCATGAGAAATGGCATGATGAAACTGACGAAGGACAGAAACCAGCCCGATTTCGTCGCTTTCGCAGCCCCTAACGACACGGCGAGATTGGAAAGCTTCCCGCGGGCAAGCACTCTCCAGACACACTACACTATCATCGCAAGGGAAGAAACCAACCCGAACGATGGAAAGGACTCGATAGACCGTGTCAAACAGGAGCGAGTAGGTGACGAGCGAAGTGAGGCGATCGAGAAGGGCCGAAATGTCCACGGAAAGCGGAAAAAACGACCGTGGCTTCCAGGTGGAAAAGAAGGTGTACAGAGTGTCCTGGAGAAGCGGCAGAGCAGCCTGAATGGACGTCCAGGTGGTGTTGCTATCCTAACAAACACGGAGCAACGCTCACGAGAGGGTCGCGATGGAGGCAGAGGTGTTGGTTACCGTTTCCCACACCGCCGCTGTGAACTCGGCCTGGTTCGCTTCAAACTGAAGGAGCAGCCGGGTGGTGTTGATCGTCGGCGGTTGGTAGTCCTCGAACCACCCGTCGAACGAGCTGGCGACGGAGGCTATGGCTTCTATGGCATGCTGTGCGCGTGCTTGCGACGCGTTGGCGACGGAAGCGAGATGGGCAGAAACAGCGGAGAGGTGAACGGCGAGTTTGGCGTAGATGTCCTCGGGGGCTGAGAGTGAAGGAGAGGAAGGAGAAGGACGGGGCATCTGCCAGTCGATGGCGAGAGGAGGAAGGGAGAGAGAAGGGAGTGCGAGAGAGGGCAACTCTCCCAAATCCACACCGATGTGCTTCAGAAGATCGGACACTTGCTCGATGCGGTAGTACAAATACTGAACCTCCGCTAGGACGCCTGCTACGGCAAGTTGGTAGTTGGCAACCGACTGCTTGACAGCTCTAGAGGGAATGGGAACAACACGGCAAAACTGGTATTGGCTTTGAATGGCAAGGCAGGATGCATTGTAGTCCTGCATGATCTTCACGTACTGGTCGTACATGCTGTCCAGCAGCGTGCAGCGGCCGTCCATCGTCACACACTGGATCAACTCCGTTGCGTTCACGTCTACGTGTGATTTGATGGACAGACATTGACCGAAGATGGGTAGGGAAATGTTGCCAATCTGCAGCGAAATGGAGGGAAGATAGAAATCTCGGAGATGGAGAAGGGAACTCATCTTGTTGCCCAGATACTCCACATCGTAGTCCATTCTTGGCATCACTCTGTGCAAAACAATTGTACCGTTGCTGGTATTGTTGGGCCAACTCCTGAACCATGGTGGTGGTGCGATTGCTCTCTTCTTCAATCACCTATCCATAACTTGTTAACTATGAAGATACAGAGAGTACAGCGTTTTGGTTGTGACTGATGCCATACGCCTCATTCAGGAAGGAGATCTCTTCCGTAGAGCACGATTCCATGAACAACGAACTTCCCGCATTTTGTACAATTGCGTTATGGATGTAGAATGATAATTCATCGGCACTACAGATAATGACTTGGAATAGAGAGGAAACAGCGATAGCACTTCCTGAGTTTGATTCTTCAGTTCGTCAAGAAGCAGGATATTGTAGGCTTCCGTTTGTTGGGAGAAATCCACCTCCCTCTGGTATTCCGCTTCCAGTGTGTAGTTGCATTTCTACAGTGAATCACCGCAACAGAAGCAACGTCAATTCCCCTTTCAATGCAATACTCGTAGGAGTTCTTCTGATGCTGGATTTCGGCCGCCCAATCCTATTTAATGAAATGGAGAGAACAGCTGACCACATTTGCGGATGCTTTTACTTGCTCAAAAGAGGGGATCGTAATGAGTGTCTTTACGATGAGAAGACACACGGAAAGGCTCGTGAAGCACAACAAAAGACTGGAGAAAAGGATCAGGTTCGTCTTTTCCCTGCATGCCGTGGAGTGCTTTTCAAACCGACTGACTTTCGATATAGGAAGTGTGAGAACCGGCTGTCCGTCGTCTTGGTCCCCCATTGGAGCAAAGAGTGAGGTCAAAGCGGGACAATCGGGGCACGTGATGATTACCCTCCCTTTTCACTCCTTCTGGAGCACAAGACTACCGAGTTGACGCCCTGACAAACAAACAAGTAACAACTAAAAGAAAGGCATCCATCCAATGTACATTCTCGCCAGATTCGTGGCGTCCGTCGCATCCCGAATGACGTTGTCCACCTGCCCCTGCACCGACAGCTCCGTGTGCCGTCCCGTGTTACTCACCCCGTCTTCCTTCTTCGGAATGATCATCTTTTCTCCGTACACGCCGCGAAGCCGGTTCTCAATCACCTTCAGAATCCGCACGAACACGTCGCTCTCGCGCATGCTGCCCTCCGTGTAGGAGGTCCGCCAGTCCATCAGCGGGTCATACAGCAGCGACTCCAACACCGAGATGATCAGATCGCGATTGTCTCGCATGCACTTCAGCGCCAGCTCGCACGTCGATCGGAACGCTCCTTCGATGCCGCTCACGCCGAACGCGTCAATGAAGTTGGCCGTCAGACGGAACGGAACCCGCTATGGCTTACGGACAAAAAACGGGACTACTTCTGGAATCGGCAGAATCGTGCCTTTCTCGAACAGGCAGTCGAAATCAATGTGTGAAACAGCGCCGTCCTTCTGAATCAGAATGTTGTCGTTGTGACGATCGCCCAGTCCAATCACGTGACATGAAGGGGCCCCAACAATTCGAGTGCAAGGATATATAGCCCGTCATGCACCACACCGCCGTGGTCTGCGTGAACAGCTCCCTGGCGCGGAGCCATTCGCCCGCCGCAGGGTAGTCCAGCAGCAGCCACTCGTGGAGGAGCGGCTCGCACGCCGGCATGATGGCGTCGAAGTAGATCTGCAGACCGAGGTCCTTCTGGCCCTTGTTGAAGCAGTCCTGCGCGCGCTTGTAGTCGGGCTGGAGCTGGATGGCGGTCTTGCTGCAGGAGGGCAGGCCGTGGAGCGTGCGCAGGGTGTTGAGCTTGCGGAGCAGCGGCTCGGAGTTGTGGACCCACTCGATGAGGCCGATCTTCTCGGAGAGGCAGGTGACGCACTGGGCGGGGTGAGTGATGAATGTGGTGTGTGAGTGATGGGTGCTTTGGTTGTGTGTGTGGTGTGGTGATGTGATGAGTGATGTGATGTGATGAGTGATGTGATGTGATGAGTGTGATGTGATGAGTGATGAGTGATGAGTGATGTGATGAGTGATGAGTGATGAGTGATGTGATGAGTGATGTGATGAGTGATGTGATGAATGATGAGTGATGAGTGATGTGATGTGATGAGTGATGAGTGATGTGATGTGATGAGTGATGTGATGAGTGATGTGATGAGTGATGTGATGAGTGATGTTATGACTGTGATGTGATGTGAATAACCACAGAATGCGATATTCCAACTCATCACACAAACGACCACACAATGCATAGTGCATGAAAATCACCACATCACCTACGAACGTATTCAGCTGCAGATGCTTCTCCTTGCCCTCCTCGTCCTGGCTCAGAATCCGGTTCACGATGGACACATATTCCATCACCCGCAAATCCTTTCGCAAGTCACCTCGCTTCTCCTGCTTGCACAAAAAGTAAAACTCCTCTCCGTTCTCGTTACGGAAAATCAGCTTCTTCGGACGCTCCTTCGACGCGAACACGTCGATGGAAGAAGATAACCGCACCACATACATCTTCGAATGAAACGTCACCCGCGTCATCACATCACTCGTGATAGTGAAGGAATTCACACCCAAGTGAAGGTACTGTTGCAGGGGCAAGATCAACGGCCGCGTCTTAAACTGCGTGTTGATCGTCTGCGCCTCACAACCCGATTCCGCACCCACCGTTACGTCATTCATGTTCACCTTGTCCGCACGACTGATACTCTGTAGTGCCTTGCTCACCTGATATGCCTGCTCCATCACGTTTCTCTTCTTCTTGTTCAGCACGCGTGTGTCCTGTATGATCTACCCCAATCACCCCAACAATTCGACCTCACGGACATCATGAAACTCCTCTTCACCCCAGCATCGTTATTCAACATCCCAATAATCTGCCAGATCACAAACTCCGTGTACTTCTCCAGCACGCGCCCAATGATCACACTCACCCGTCTCTTCAGCACGTCGCTCGGGTGCTGGGCCACGGCTACCAGCTGTTGGAGCACAATGTACCACTGATACAGCTTGATGTCCTCCATCTCCTTCACCGTCGCCTGCAGGTCCAGCGCCGCGTCCTGCGACACACGGAACCACAGTGTGGTGAGACGGATGATCGAGTGGTACACGAACTCGTCGCTCTGCTGGAGAGACAGCGCGTAGTGACGCACCGCCTCCTGCAGGTCCGCCAGTGCGCTGCGATTGAGGAGAGGAAGCGAGACTACCCGGCGGGCTGTGCGGAGTACACGCGGTCGTGCAGCTGGCCCCAGTAGTAGTGAGTGCTGCTCGCCTGGCTGCCCAGCGCCAGCAGCTGCTTGTACTGTCTACACCTCACTCCGCGCGGCGGGTCTCACTCCACAATGCTCATATCGTACGGCTCCACCTCGCGCTTGATACTGCAGTACTCCCACAGCACGCGCTCCTGCACCGGCTTCGGGTCCGTCGGCTACGCCTCACACACCCCACACGCCCTCACAGACACCCGCAGGATGTTCATCGCGTTGGTCGTGTAGCCCTGTCGACAGTACAGCCGCGCCTGAATCACCTTGTCGCTCACCCCGTCGCCCAGCGCGCACAACGCCACCCACGCCGCCGCGTACACGCCGTGGTCCACTGCCAGCAGCGCCGTCTGCGCCTCAACCCCGCTCTCTGCTCCCACCTGCTTCCACAGCTCGTTCACCTGCTCCTTGTTCCCGCTCAGCAGCGCGCGCCGCACCGCCAACAGCCGCTCGCGGTTCTCGAAGCCGTTCGTCGTCTCGTCCAGCCGGCTCTGAAACAACTCCTTCTAGCCCTCATCACCCCACACTCCCCAAACATTTCGCTCCTCGTTCTTCCTCGAATGAAACTCCCAGTTCACGTCCTGAAGCATGTGCAGGGCCAGCAACTGCTCGTAATTCGCGTACAAGCTCCCCGCCGCGTGCGCCGCCAAATTCTTCACCACCACCACTTGCGTCTCCTCCAGCGCCGCCTCCACCTTCGCCTCGTCCTTCTGCTGGATTGCCAGCAACAATCGGCCCAGATAGTACTCGAACCCGAAGTCCAGCTCGCTCGCGCGCCGCTCGCCGAACAGCCACCGCTCGTTCTTCTTCGCCGCGTCCTTCTCGTAGCGGTTGCGCACCAGCCATTCCACCTCGCCCACGAATTGCTGGCAGCTCGCCCAGTCGCCGCTGCGCCACGCGCTCTCGATCTTCCAGTTGAGCACCTGCAGCGACTGCGCGAAGGACGCGGACGGCTGCAGGTGGAGGTGGCGCACCTCCTTCCAGTTTCCGCTGCACTGCAGACAGTGGTAGTAGTTCAGGTTCGCCTCCGCCGCCAGCAGCTCCTCATTCTTCTGCTGTTCCCGCGCGTCGAACAGCCGCTCGTAGCACAGCCGCGCCACCTCCCATTGCTTCCGCATCTCCAGATCGCGGCCCGCGTGGAAGACCGACCGCTTCTCCTGCACGCGCTCGAGCATCAGCTCGTACCCGCGCATCAGGTCCTTGTTCTGCAACTTGTAGCACACCGTCAGCAGGTCGTTCGTCTCCTCGCTCCGCAGCGGACCCACCACGCTCGCGATGTGAGTCTGTTTCAGCCCCGTCACTACCGAGTGCTCGCCGCGCACCACCGTCTCCATCTCCCTATGGCTCACACCACCGCCACTCGCTCACTTCAAACTCCGCACATACTGCCCCAGAATCAGACTCACGCGCACCACCTCCTTCTTCACGATCTGCTCCAAAAACTGCTCCAACACAGCACTCTTCTCCAGCAGCGCCTTGTTGTTCTCGCGCTTCCCGCGCACGAAGTACACGTTCTGCCACGCCTGCAGCGTCTCCAGCAGACTCAGCACCGTCGCCAGGCAGTGCTGGCATTCGTTGTCGCTCTGTACGTCCGCCTTCTTCAGCGTCTCGTTGAAGTACGCCGCCAGCTGCGCCGCGAACGCGCCCTTCTCGCGCCGGCCGTGGAACAGCAGCGCGAACTGCACAATGTACGGGAACAGGAAGGCGGTCTTGTCGGCGCAGGAGGAGGACAACAACGGCTTGAACAGGTAGTACACGCTCTCTTCCTGTGCGGCGGGTCGCGACGCGTTCACCTCCATGTCCAGCGTCGACGACCGCACCGATGATTGTGCGGATCGTGCGGATCGTGCGGACTGTGCGGAGCGCATCGACTTGCCCGAGGAGGAGCCGGTGGAGAGCGAGGACTGGACGGCCTCCGCTTCCTTGGGGCACATGGCCAGCAGGCGTGATGCCAGCTTGGTGACCCACTTCACGTACGACTTCACGGAGATGCCCTCGAAGCCGCGGTAGCTGGCGGCACCTTCGTTGCGCGTGGAGTACTCCGTCCGCCAGTACTGCGAGATCACGCAAATCTCCTCCTCCGTGAACAGCTGCTGAAGCACCAGCGGCAAGTGCTGCTGTTGTAACGGCTGCATGTCCTCCGCCTCCTGCGCCTTCTGCGTCTCGCGCGCCTTGCGCACGCGCGCCACCAACTCGCGGTCGGCGGTCACCTCCTCGCTGAAACTGTCGGTCAGCTTGCTCTCCAGAAATCGGAGCAATTTCTGCACCGTCAGCGCAATGCGGTTTTGAACGTCTCGTTTGGGCAGACCCATCAAATCCTTGACGAAGAAGTGTTTGATCAGATAGCGAGCCAAATCGAAGTCCGTGTAATTAAAGGGAATTGCCGATTTGCTCTTCTTCGCCTCGAAGCGATTGGGGGCAATTGCGCCGAGCTGTCCCAACAAGTGGCCGATGATGACGAGAGTGTGATTATCATGGGTGGAATCGATCACTGAGCAGATATGCAGACAGTAGTTGTAGAAGGATTGGACCACCGCCGGAATGGTCAGATTCCCGCGGATCAGCTCGTGGTAGCTCTCCTGCGACACGTCCAGTACGAACGAAACGTACTGGAGCGCGGGCGCGATTTCCAGGGATAATTCCGGAATGGTGATGATTTGCGCGAAGAGTTGGAGAAGAGCGGAGGAGGAGTAGGAATGATAGCAGGATGACGGAAGAGACACGTTCAACAGAGTGTTGATGTAGGACTGGCCGTATTTCAAAAAGTACAAATATGGGCGCGAATTCAGGCACTCCATGATTTGGGAGGGAAACTTGGCGGCAATCCGTTTGATGATGGCGGCGAAGAAGTCGGACATGGCGGCTTCGTAGGCCTCGGGATCGTTCTGAATGGCCGTGAGCGTGGCTTTGGTGAAGCTGAACAATGGGTCCTTGAACGGGGCAGAATTCTGGGCGATTTCCGCACTTCCATAAATGGAGAGGAAAATGCCGCTCTCTTCAATGAAACGCTCGGAGTTGGCGGGGTCGTTCTTGGCCTGCGAGAAGAAGGACACAATGGTGGTTTGCGTGGGTGCCTTCGGCTTGGCCTCCACGGCGCAGTGCTGTCTCCACTGCTCGGGCGTGAGCTGAAGGAAGCGAGCGTCCTGTGAGGTGAACTGCGCGGTGAAGGCGTGAAGGCGCTCGAAGGCGGCGGCGACGCAGACGAGGACTTCGGAGAAGACGCGGAAAAGCATGGACTCGGAGAGAATGTCGAGAAAAGAGTCGAGAAGGATGAACGCGTGGAGCTGGATTTCTGGACGCTACGGAGAAGAAGAAGGAGAGAGGGTACTTGAATGACGTTTTTGACGAAGGAGAGAGCGCCCCAGAGAAAGGTGTCGGGCATGCTGATGTCCTTCAGCGCACAGGTGTTCTTGTAGTCGTCGAGACTGCGTTTGAGCGCGAGGATGGCGCGCTGGAGATCGTACTGGTTGAAGGACAGTGCCTGGTTGATCTGGAAGTTGAAGTAGTGAAACGACTTTAGGAAGAGATCGGCGCGCGTATGGGAACCATCACTCTCGTACAGTCTATTCGTCAGAGCGAGGAGAGGGTGGGGACTCGCACAACGATTTCAACGCCGTTTCGCTGATCTCGCGGTCGTGCACGTTGGTGCTCGTGCAGTCGAAAAGGAGGGGCCACAACACGCAGTGGCCCTGCTCCTGCACCATCTTCATCAGACTGAGATTCGACGACTGCGGAAAAACGATGGGCTGTGATTCGATTTCCTCGTCAGTGAAGGAGGACTGCAGGAAGAAGAAGAGCTCCCACGGCTTGATGTTGTCGTTGGTCATGTGCTTCAGCAGGTACACCAGCACGTTGTAGATGCAGCGGTCGCCGCGGAAGAGGACGGCGATGGAGGCGGCGATGGGTTGAGAAGGGAACAGAGAGTGAGCGAGTGCGATGATGGAGGGGACGTCCAGCTGGTTGATGTACACGGGGAGAATGTAGGTGGAGAGCTGGATGTAGAAATCGGAGCGGTTTATGGAGCTGTCGAAAACGGCGTGAATAATGGAATCCTGCCGTTGTGGCGAGATAGCGAAGAGCGACTTGGCGATCTCGCCGACAATGCAGTCGGGGAGAACGGAGAAGAGTTGCTTCCGGCAAACGATGACAGAATACCGGGCGAATTCGACCAGCTGGTGGAGGGCGAGGTCGTAAATGATGTTGTTATCGTTGTTGATGACCCATTTGAATAACTGAATCACCAATAGGGACATGAAGGGCTTCAGCGTGGGGTGCTGGAGGAGAATCACACTCAGCCCGCCCAGCACCGTCATCACAGCGTTGAGCACGGCTTGATAGCTGAGCACGCGTTGGTAGTACTCGGTCTCGGACTTGCACTGTTTGAAGGACGTCTCCATCGCGTTGACGAGCTGGATGGCGGAGAGAAACACGCCGAACTGGAGCGCGTTGGAGTTGATCTCGTCGGCGACGGAGGCGATCAGAAGGTCCACGGGAACGAGCGAGTAGAGAAGGAGGAGAAGCGAGGAGGAAGAGTGAGAGAGAAGCGAGGTGTTGGTGAGAAGCGTGTTTTGGACGAAATCGCGGAGTTTTCCGGCGTGGAGGAAGATCCAGCTATTGGAGACGATCTCGCGTGTGGTGGCGGTGGATTGTGTGTTGCTGAGCTGAAGAGTGACGAGAGAGGAGGAGTGATTGGTGGAGAAGGAGATGAAGGAGGAGGAGTGATAGATGATGGAGGCCTCGCAGCGACAGAGCGGCGCGAAGGAGGAGAGAAGAGGGAGGACGTGGGAGTGGACGAGGTCGAACAGACTGAAGTAGAGTTCGTTGAAGTCGATGGCGGAGTGAGAGGCTTGCACGGACGAGGCGTGGATGAAGTTGTAATAGGCGTTGGAGGAGGAGGTGAGACAGAGATAGCAGCGCGTGTGCGTGGTGAATTTGCTGAGCGAACAGGAGATGGTTTGAATGGCAAGAAGGAGAGTGGGAAGAGAGAGAGAGGGAAGAAGAGGAAGAAGAAAGGAGGCGAACTGCGAGGGCGACGCGAAGTGAAGGAAGGCGGAGTGGAAGAAGAGAGGGAGATAGCCCGTGCCGCTGCGGATGAGAGAGAGAAGGAGAAGGCACTGAATCGAAGAGTGTGTGGAGAGGTGTGCGAAGGCATCCTGCAGGAGAGAGAGCGTGGCGTCGGGGAGAACAGCGGAGGGTGGGCTATGTCACAGCGAGAGAGCAAGCGTACAGGAAGCAGGGCAGGCAGCTCGCCAGCACCAGCAGCCAGTCCGCGCGGTTGGCGTCCTCCACACGCCACTCCGTATCGGCGCCGTCCGCCCGCGCACGTCGCAGCAGCAGCCGGTTGGCTACGCCTCACACGCCTCTCACGCCTCCACTCTCTCCGTCGAACATCACCACGCAGTCGGTCTGGCGCACCGCGCCCGTGGCCTCCTCGCCCTTCAGAGACAACTCCACGTACCGCGCCAGGCGTCGCTTCAACTCCTCCTCCTTCTCCAGCAGCTGTGTCAGGCACACCTCCACGCACACGCACAACATCACGTCCTCGTCGCGGATCGCCTGCGTCGCCTCGCCCAGGCGCTGTGCGGGCACCACCCCATTTCCAAACCACTGCACCAGCTCTAGCTGGAAGCGCGCGAAGGCGTCGACAAACTCGGCGGAGAAGGAGGAGGCGTGATTGAGTCCGATCACCACGGCGTTGTACAGGAAGAGGAGGAAGAGAAACAGCACGGGGTGCATCTCCGCGGATAGGAGAGAATCCCCGCGGGGCTTCTTGGAGGGAGTTTCATCGAAGAGGGAGGTGGAGGCGTGAAGAAGAGGAATGAACTGATCGGGTTTGTGGAGGATGAAATGGAAGCCGAAACCGCTGAGAATTCGGGCATTCCGAATGGCGGTCGGAGTTGGTAGGGAGGAGAGGAGAGAGAGTTGCGTGATGAGAAAGGAGTAACAGGTCGATTCGGGGATCCCATCCATGGTCATCAATTGGGTCATGATGGGACAGATGGGCCCTAACAAACTGGGACGCGCGTGGAAGGGAAGGGCAGCGATGAAGGCCGGCAGAGCGCCGAAGAGAGTGGAAACGGGGAAGGACAGGACAGGCGAAGCGTTGACGCGGCGAAGAAGATCCTCCACTCTTTCGAGAAAGCGGGCGAAGTGCTCGTCGGAGATGGAGGCGATCGCGGTGACGCCGCCCATTCCGTTGGTCTGTTGCAGATTGGCGGTGATGGACTGAATCACGGTGGTGGTGTAGGAAAGCGCGTTTACGAGGCTGGAATCGCGTCTCATCAATACGGTGATAATCTAGGTCACATGGAGCACGCAGCCAAACCTCCATCGCAGGATCAATGGTGATGTAGCTCTTGAGCAGCTCGCGCGCCAGCGTGTGCATGCACAGCACCGACTCTGTGAAGAACACGGCCTGGGGCAAGTCTCCCAGAATGAAGGTGATGAAGTCCACGCAATTCCGAAGCAGGGCCTGGCGCGTCGCACCATCGGAGCAGTCGTAGATGACGAAGCGGTTGAATTCCGACGAGCCGCTGTCTAGTAGTCATAGAAGGAAGAGAGGATTGCATGTTTCGCTCTGCGAGTTCAGCGAGCCATAGGAGTTTCCGATATGGCGCGACACGCTGAGAAACGCATGCAGATGCGCGTTCGGCACGGTGGAATTGGGGGAGTAGTGCACATGAAACTGGAGGATGTCCTATCCATAACAAAGGGAGAGAAAACGAACCTCGACAAGGACCTTGCAGTCAAAAAGAAGAGAGGACATCAGACGACTGTCATCGTCCACCAGCAGTCTCGCCATGCAATTCCGGGTTAGACAGTACATCGAATAGGTGAACGACTCGGAATAGTCGCAAAAGGACAAGCCATACAGGAGTTGCACCAAGATGTTCACAAACTATGCCGTTATTAATGATTTCGAATAGTACGGGAATCGCAGATCCACTGAAGAATTGCAGAATGTCAATATCGCTCAATTCCGGCGAACTACAGAATTCGGCAAGGCGCTTCATGTTTTGTGCATACAGCGTTTTTTGTGACGCATCGCTGTTTATGATTTGATGAACCCCATCGTCCTTGCGCACCATGCCGAAGAGACTCATCATGTAATCAATCTGCTTGTTGGAAGCAGATTCGTTCCCTGCCATTTACCAATTTACGCCTGCCGCTTCAATTCGATGATAAAGAATGAAAAGGCAAAAGGCGGCATTTCTTTTCTCGCTGGAATGATAGAGCCATTCACGTTTGCTTACTGTAGATGGGATGATGAGTAGCATATCGGAGAAGAAAGTACGAATCGAACTTCTTCTTCATTCCTGTTATGACTCGATTGGAGCTAAACTCGCCGATGTTATTAACGAATGTGGAGGCATGAGCGGGGATTCAAAGTCTGCCCAGAGATCAAAGCGGCTTGGAACAAAGGAAGGAATCTCGGCCATCGTGTCTCGTTGGCTCATGATCCAGGAATTGTATGGAGTTACATTGTGTTGTATTGTTGATGGATAGACAAATGACAAGGAATACCCGATCCCTGCCGAACCGAAGAGCGACAAGTGGTTGATTCGCGAAATGAAGGAGGGTGGTTTCTCCGAGGATGTGGCAAAGCAAATTGATAGCAAATTCATTGAAAGCGCGAAGTCTGTGTACGAAAAGGAGTTTCTTGCCAAGAAGAAGGGTATCGATTGCATTCAAACCGTAATGGGATAGAGTTTAAAGACAGTGATTTGACTGTGTCGTTCCAGCCTCTCGCTGACAATTGCAGCTTTGAGTTTACGCTTCCTGAGGAAGAGAAGAAGGAGGTGACGATTCACAAGACCGATTATGAACATCTCAAATCGCTCTATGAACAGAAGAATCCAGAAGACCATTCTTCCTTCCATTCGCGTCTTCTTCTCCTTCTTCTCCGGTAATCCTTCTCTCCTGCATTCACTCTAGCTACAACACCATCAGTGGCACCGTTCGCGGTTACCAGATGGCATTGCCCACATCCGTCTTTGAACTCCTCCAATCGAAGTACCATCTCCAGCACGAATGCTTCGCCTCGCCCATGAACTCCTGCGCCCTCCTGAACTCCTACTGCAGCCGCTTCCCAGACACCGACGCGCCGTTCGGCTCCAAGGGCAGTTTCTTTGACTACGAGGCGGACGAGGGCGTGTTCGAGAGCAACCCACCCTTCGTGGAGGAGTGCATGATCCGGAATATCAAGCATATTCTGGACCTGCTGAATAAAGCCGAGGAATCTGGCAAGGAGTTGACTTTCTTCATCATTGTTCCCAAGTGGGATGAGAAGGATTGTGAATCATACAATCTCACTCGCTTCACGACGCCGGATCGACAGACCGATGAAGAGAATCAGTTCTTTATTTGTCAGTGCGAGATGAGCCGAAATAGCCACTTTTACCGGAACGGAATGGGTTATCAGGATGATTTCAGCGTGATGGCGGCGAAGAACGACTCGCTGATGCTTGTGCTGCAGACAGCGAAGGCGAAGGAGGCGAATCCGATTGACGTGGAGGCGTTTAAGAAGGAGGTGGAGGAGAGGTGGAATAAGAGCAGCGAGGAGTACATAAGGAATGCATTGTCGGGGGAGAAGAGGGGTTACAAGAGAGATTATTCGGACAATTATGGGCATAACAAGAGGAATTGGGGAGGAAGTGATTTGGGAAGAAAGAGAAGCAGGGAGGATTACCCGGGAGGAAAGAGATATCACTATGAGGATCATTTTGATAGAAAGAGAAGCAGTGATGATCATTCAAGCAGAAAGAGAGATCGCGACGAGGATCAAATGGAAAGAAAGAGATCAAGGAACTAACGCTATTGCTGTGTTTGTTCAACAAACAGAAGAATCCTTCTTAGCGGGTGGAGCATCGGGAAGCTGCGAGGTCAGATGCAGCAAGGCAGGGATGCTGCTGATTGCCTTGTCCTTGGCAAGGCGCAGCAACTCGAAGATCTTGCTGGTAATGGCAGCAATGCCGTTGTCGATCGTCTCTCCGTGCTCCTATGGATGAACGGCCATAATGCACGAATACGTTCACAATGGGAGTGATAATCACATCACTGATGAAGTCCACACCCTATTCATCACCGCTTCTCAATAATTCCACTCCCTTCGAGGGAACAGAAATCCAGAACACAAAACCGAGCTTCAGGAGAAGATAGATCCAGTTACTACGCATGCGCATCATAGATAGAACCTACCGCTGGAAAAAGAAGTCAGTAAACAGAAAAATGACTTCGCACAGAGAAAGGACCATCCTGTGAATGAGGGCGAGAAAACGGATACAACCAGTAACCAATCCAACGCTGGATGCGTTTCTTGTCATCCTTCACAACCGCATTGTAGGAAGAGTAGCAGGGGATGATGTACGCCACAGCGACACTATTCTTAAGTTTCCACCCAAGCACTACAATGGCAATCTGTACAAGATATCAAAAACAAGCATGAAGGAAAAGGAAAACGGTTAGTGTCTGTTTGTACATGCTCCCGTTTTCCTGGTAATGTGGTGGTCGTTGAGAGGTGGGGCTGTATTGCACTCTGGAAGTGTTTTTGGACGGCATGAAGTGTTTCTGCGTGGAGTGAATCCTGTGTATTGCATTCCATTCGTGAAGTGAAGAGAATCGCAGTGTTGTGGTTGCACTGCCGTTTTCTTCATTCACTCGTGACAACCGTTTTCTGTGGTACATACAATCCTAAAGCACTCAGTACGTCTCGTTTTGCGCGTTTTCCATATGGAATCCGGAAATGGAACAGGCTTCCAGAACAATCCAGAACAATCCACCACTTCGTCTCCCAACCCATCCTCATTATTTATTTCATTTCAACTATTCAAATCATGAGCTTTGTGTTTAGAGATCCGTTCTTTGATGCCTTCGACGACTATCTTACCAATTCCATGCCCTGCTATTGCGCCATCGATAATGATGATGAGAAGAATTCGGCTGTTGCGAAGAATCCGAAGGTGAGAAGAGACATGATCACTCCCTTCTCTGGATTTGGTCGAATGGATGTTCACGAGAACGAGAATGAGTACGAGGTGGATGTGGATATTCCTGGAATGAGCAAGGAGGACATCAAGGTGTCGAGTGAAGAGAACAAGTTGGTGATTGAGGGTGAGAGAAAGAGTGAGAAGAAGGAGGATGACGACAAGACGAAGTACCACTTCGTTGAGCGTCACTTTGGTAGTTTCCATCGTGAAGTGTGCTTGCCCGGGAATGCGCTGATGGACAAGATTGAGGCGAAGTATGAGGACGGTGTGTTGAAGGTGTGCGTTCCCAAGGAGAAGAAGGCTGAATCTACTAAGAAGCAGATTACTGTAAACTAATCCCTGTTTGTTTGAACACATCATCATCATCGTCGTCTGAGGTAGAGTGCTCTCCATTAAGTGAAACCAACAAACACACATTCTAGTATTCTACACTCTAACCGATGTACCTTCCAGCTCAAGCAACGTAGCAGACTTGGTATTGCCGAACCGAACACTCCGCGATGATCAGTCTCCCGATACAACGCTTTATCTCATCGTCTGTGCGTCAACAGGAGGTGATGATCTCACTCTCCGCCACCTCCACCGTATTCACAAAAATCATGTTGAGCGAAGAGTCGAAACACTGCCGTTCAATTCAATTCTTGCTCTCCTACCTGGAATTGCCCCTTCACCACTCTGCCGTCGTCCAACAGCACGCGCAGCGTCTTCCGGAGCACTCTCTCCATCTGATAGAACTTGCTGTCTAGGCATTACGCCCCTCCGTCTCTCCCACCATTCGCTTTGCGGTGCATCTTCGCGCTGAAAGTGCGTTGTGAAGGATAGGAAATGCGGGTTTCGGTCAAGGGCATGTTTTTTACTGTCGAAGAACCATGCCATCATCCCCAACGAAGACTACATCATCAAACTCGTGCGCACCAATTGTTCACAACAAACAAACCGCTTTACAGAGTCTTAATCTTCATCGTCTCCGTGTCGAAGCCGGGCATGGGGAAGGAGGTGGCGAACACCGCAACATCGTGAGCCAGCACAGGAATGTCCTTGTTCGCGGGCAGCGCAGCCACGAAGTCCTTCAGCATCTTGCCGGAGGTCTTCTGCACTTCCAGACAGATCTTCACCGCTCTGTCCAGGAAATCGGCAATCTTGGCGAAGTCCGCCTCCTTCAGACCACGGGTCGTCAGAGCGGGCGTGCCAATGCGCACACCACCGGGGGACTGAGCCGACTTGTCGCCGTGCACCGTGTTCTTGTTCAGCGAGATGTTGATCAGATCGCACACCTTCTCGATCTTCGAGCCCGTCAGACCCAGAGGACGCACATCCCACAGAATCAGGTGGTTGTCCGTGCCGTCCGTCGCCAGCTTGTAGCCCTTGTCCATCAGCGCCTGCGCCAGCGCCTTCGCGTTCTTCTTGATCTGCACGCAGTACTGCTTGAACTCGGGGGTCGCCACCTCCTTCAGCTGCGTCGCGATGGCCGCCACCTGGTGGTCGTGAGGACCGCCCTGCAGACCGGGGAACACGGCGTCGTTGATCTTCTTCTCGAAGTCTCTCTCGTCCTTGCGGAAGAAGATCATGCCAGCGCGAGGACCACGCAGCGACTTGTGGGTCGTCGTCGTCACGATATCGCAGTACTCGAACGGGTTGGACATCTCGCCCGTCGCCACCAGACCACTGATGTGGGCCATGTCCATCATCAGAATGGCGCCGCACGCGTCGGCGATCTTGCGGAAGCGCGCGTAGTCCAGATCGCGAGGATAGGCGGAGTAGCCCGCCACGATCAGCTCGGGCTTGTACACGTTCGCCACCTTCTCAAGCTCGTCGTAGTCGATCAGGCCCGTCTGCGCGTCCACGTGGTACGGCAGGGTCTCGAAGAAGATGGAGGAGCCGGACAGGGGCTTGCGCACATGCGTCTTCGCGTTGAAGGTGTAGTAGCCGTGCGTCAGATGACCGCCGGAGGGCAGGTCCAGACCCATGATACGGCTGCCGGGGCGCAGCAGACCCGTGTACACGGCCAGATTGGCAGGAGAGCCGGAGTAGGGCTGCACGTTCACGCCCCACTTCTCAGCGTCCAGATGGTAGGCCTCCAGAGCACGCTTCTGGCACAGCTCCTCGATCTGGTCGATGAACTCGTTACCACCGTAGTAACGGTGATGAGGGTAACCCTCGGAGTACTTGTTGGTCAGGCAGGAGCCGAGGCACTCCATCACAGCTCTGGAGGTGAAGTTCTAGTTCTCACAGTTTGTTAGAGCAAATACCTCAGAGGCAATCATCTCCAGGGATTTCCACTGTCTGTTCTTCTCCTTCTCGATCAGATCCGCCAGTTCGGGATCAACGACTTCAAGAGGCTCTCTTCCGGGCTACGCGTTAGAAATCCGGTAGGCAGTGTATTCTTACCTGCATATCAATATCTTCTTGCTTACAAAACGTTTTGATGGGTACTCAAAAGTGGAATCCGCGTTTCCACCTTTTGAACTTCGATTCTCCAACAAACAGCACAGTGATTATTGACCTCGATCAACGACACTTGCGGATGTACAGAGTTTACAGCTCCTTGGCATCCTCAGCGACGGCCTTCTCAGCGGGCTGATTGGGCTTCCAGGCGGGCGCGGGCAGTTCCTTGGGCTCGTGCACGGTGATGATATCGGGGAGGGTCTTCTTGGGACCAATTCTGCCCTCGGGGTCGGTGGCCTTCATGATCTTCACCTTGGCACCCAGCATACCCTGCTTCACCAGCACGTGGCGCACAGCCTCGTCGACGAACTCCTTGCAGGCGTAACCCGTCTTGATCATGTATCCCTCCTTGAACTTCATGGAGTTGGCACGCTGCTGGCGCAGCTTACCGGACACGATGACCTCGCAACCCTTGGCACCCGCCTCCAGAGCGCTGCGGATCACAGCGTAGGCAGCACGGCGCACGGGCAGACCCGCCAGAAGCTTGTACTTCAGAGCCTCCACCTGAGTCTCGGCGCACAGGCTGCGCTCCTGCACGCGCTCGGCGTACAGCACCACGTTGTTCTCGTTGAAGCCGAATCTACGGATTACGCCAACGGCGCAGCAAACCACCTCTTCTGCACCAGAGCGGTGAGCTCGTTGATGCGGCGAGAGTTCTCGCCAATCACCTCCTGGGGTCTAGGGGCGCGGATGATGATCTCGGTCTTCAGGGTGGACTTGCGGACGCTGACTCCGGAGTAGCCAACCTCAGCGAGTTCACGGCGCAGGAACTAATAGGATGAGTCTGGGAGGAATACAGCGCCTACCTCATCAAGCTCGGCGTAGAACACTCCATCGGCCACGCACTGGTGCTTCTTGCTCATCTTTTCAGCAGGCATGATTGAAAGGTTAATAATCAAAGATTTCTGGTGTGGAATGGTGAATCGGAAAGCACAGTGGTTCGCTCTTATCAAGCCGTGTCGATGACGGAACGGTTGGGAGGAGTGATTTGATCGTTTTTGAGTGTTTTGAGTGTTTTGAGAGGGAGGGATGGGTGGATAGATGGGAATAGGGGAGTGTGAGGGAGTGTGAGAGAATGAATTGAGATGGCGCTTTGGATGTGCTGGTAGTGTTAGTTTGGCTGTGTTGAAGCAGTATGAGGATTTGCAAAAAGCACGTCAAAAGTGAAATGAATATTGGGTGAAAGGATGTGGTAGTCATTCGTGTTCGCATTCACTGTAATTCTCCCTTATTTGGTGTAACAAAAAGGACGAAACTTAGAATCTGTTGAGAATACGCTTAATGTCATTCATGAGGGATTCAATCTCGTTCGCCTTATCGGCAAAACTCGCGCCTACCGCTCCAGTGAATCCACTTACAAAGCTGTTCAATGCATTATCAAACAGGCCGTTCAGACCGGACATCAATCCGTTTCCAACGGCCCATCCTTGGTTTGCAGTCAATTCCTTATCCAAACCGCGGAGCAGCTCATTGAGATATGCCTTGCATACACTGATTCCAGTAGCCACGTCGTGCTCATTGACATCAAAGTCATCCCATTCTCTGAGGGTCCTCGTGATCATGCGTCTAGCATCATCCGATGTCCACGAAATATCTTGAACCCTTCTGGTGATCACATTGGTCTCACCAATCAAAAGCTTGTAATAGGTTGTCAGATCGAGCATACTTTGAGTCTCAGAAAAGAAATTATGAAATAGAAGATCGGAGAAGCGAGTTTACCATTACTTATGTAAACACTGCTAAGGATAGGGACCCAGGCAACCATATTCTGTAATAGGGACATCAGTTATTCTTCTTGGCTCGTCCAATTCCTAGGATTCATTCCTACTTCAATGTTTTTTCAATCGATGATTAGGGACAAAACACTTTCTTTTGATTTAGGCTCTCAATCAGGAGCATCTTCCAACGGAGGCGCCAGCGGAACTATCGATGTTCTATCGTCTTCTTTTGGTCTACCCATTCGGTAGGAGCGATAAAAGTCAAGGGAGTTTACGAGGGGATTCAGCCCGGCTAGCCACCCCCTTCACCATTCTCTTGTACTACCAACAAACAATTTGCAATACTACGCTAGAAACCATCACATTTCCGGTTTCACTGGATCATCTCCTTGATCCCGTTTCCTTTCTTCCCCATACCTTTGAACAGGCATTTCTGCACCATTCTCTTCCCTTAGCGAAGCAGAATCAGTCATCACCTCCTTCTCCTCCACACTCTTCATTTGCACCTACGCATCACGGAAGCACCGAAAACAAACATCGTTTAAAAGCACTTGGGATGGATGATCCTCGCTCACGAGACTATTCATCGTTGAACGCATTCTAATCATCATCGAAAGGGAAAGAAATCCTACTTCAATTGTGACTTCCTCCTCCTTTCCTCCAGTGTGTGGATTTGCTTCACCATATCCTTTCGGAGATAGAGATTGAACAGCGTGAAACTGAAGAGCGTGACTGTTTTCCCCAAATCGTCTAAAGCGGTCATTCTCCTCCATTCCTTGCTACCGTGCTCCGTCAGCTTCGGGTACTGCTTGGTGCCTTTCTTCTTCGTTCCTGGCATACGGACGGAGGGCTGGAAGAAAGAGAGTAGCAACAAACAAGACTAGTTAAGCACGATTGTCCTGACTGTCGTACTGCTGGTTCAGCTCATCGATGACATCAAAGCAGTGGTCTACGAACAACCCATACACATGGCGTGCCATATCCTTAATCGACACGTTGATCGTCTTCTCGCACTCGCGCAACGCCGGATACATGATCCTGGCCACCGCGATCACATTCTCCTTGTCCCGCATCACGATCGTATCAAAGTCCGTGCCCCGCCATAAACTCAACGCCCGCTCCGCCACCTGGAAATTGGGGGACTTCACACACTTCGCGATGCGCCGGAAGAGCGCATCGCGGAAGGGGCGTATCTCCTGCGGCTGCAGCTGCTGCAGAATGTCGTCGATCTCGCTGATGAAGCAAATCTCCTTGCCGCTGTTGCCCGTAGGCCAGTAGCGCAGAATGCCCTTGATGATCTGTGAGTGAGGAGACGACAATGACAGTACGGGCGTACTGAGAGAGTGGTCCTTGGTAACATAGAGGGACATGCAGTAAGCGAGCTGCGTGCTGTACTGCTCGTAGGATGTCATCTTATGTAGCGGGATGAGAGACTTCTGGAGCGTTTGCAGGTGCTCGGGACGGATCGGTACGGTGAAGCCGTTGATGATGGACGCGAGGATCTCGAGCAGCTCCGAGATGCCGCGGTGCACGTGCGTCTCGTACAGGAACTGGTAGAAGGTATGGTTGATGATCTTGCGGATCAGCGCACGCCGGTTGGTGAAGCAGCCGTAAATGCGGTGGGTGACGGTCTTCAGATACTCGCGCTCGCGCGGGTCCACCGAGTCGAACAGCGAGATGAGGCGAATCAGGAAGGAGGGCGTGATGCTGTGCTTTCGCGTGGTGGAGTCGATTTGCTTGGACAGCACCTGCTTCTCACATACCGCCACCACGCTCACAATCTCCAGCAGGATCTCATACAGCACCGACAGATGCTCCCACTCCGGGTCGCACAGCGCGCAGTTGTCGTCCTCCGTCATGTTCTCGAACGCCAGCTACGCATCACATCACCTCACCTCACCCACGTCCGCCTCGCGCGGCTGCGGTCGGTACAGCCCCAACTCCAGCATCATCATCATCTCCTGGAAGGAGGAAAGGTTGTTCAGCAGCGTGCTGGGAGTGAGGAGGAGGAGACGAACTCACGGCTGCTTGCGCACGGTGTCCAGCACGTCGGCGAGGGCGTCGCGTTTGACGTTCCGACGTGCCTGCTCGTCGGGTTTCAGGAAATCGAAGTGCAGCGCGCAGATGCGGAGTTTCTTCCAGAGGAGGGCGCGGCGGTAGGGGTAGCTGACGTCTGTGAGTGAGAGAGCGGAGGAGGAGGAACCGTTGATCTTGGGAAGAGGAGTGAGAACGCGATTATGCTCATCACTGCCATCGTAGAAAGTCTCCCCTGTATATGAGAATGGGGGAGAGCACGGACGGAGGAACTCGAAGGGAAGGGTGCAGCGGCAAAGGATGCTCACCCACTCCGTAATGTCCTCGACGCTGTCCGCGTAGAAGCAAAGACGCTGCTTGTTGGGGTGTGTCACAATCTCTTCTTCCGACAAAGGAGTGATCTCGGAGACACCTGGCTACGCGTAACAGAGGGGATGAAAGAAGGGACAACGACGATCATCTCAATTCCCGTCTTATCGAGAAGCTTCGTGTCCATGAGACGCACATGACCTCCCTACTCCCTAAAACAGCATCCATGAGGGAACAAGAATCGAAAACGAGCTGGAGAAGGATCCGTCTCTCTGTGTATTCTCGTATGTGAAGGTGTTTTCCTTTACGTGCTGATGATCATTCTCCCTTCTCCGGAACTCACGCAGTAGAACATTTTCAAATTCTTCTTCTCCACCTGATGTAGATAAAGAAACCCGTCCTTTTCGCAGATCGCGGACGGAGGCAGTTTGTTGGTTGAGGCCATTTCGGGTGTAGGTGTGCCGTAGACTAGATATTAAGCGATCCAGCGATGCAAGAACAAAAGTAAAACACGAAACCCGAACAGACGCGCGGCTAGAGGGATTCTGTGAGAATAACAACGCAGCAGCGTGATCTGACCCAATTCGGACCGATTTTGGAGGGGGTGCGAACAAGAAGTGCAAATTGGGGGATGCCCCATCATGAATGGAACAGGAACACAAATCGAGAAGGCAGTGTGGAATGGAAAGTGGCAAGGAATGCGATCCATGTATGTTTTGCCTAGTATTAGCCTCATGCGGCGTAGTTCGGGCTCTGAGAGAGTTGGGTATTTTCTTCGATGAGGATGGAAGGCTGCGCTATGTGAAGAATAATGAACGCATTTCGATGAGCAATCTCACGGTCGATCCGTTGCGCACCGTAACGGCGATTACGCAATATGTATGTGCATAACGATACGGGGTTATGCTGCAGGTACAAATGAAAATGAAGATGAACTACAGTTTCGAGGAGATCATGATTCCACTCAGTATCGATTGCAGCGACTGTGTTCGCAGCAGTATATTTGGAACCAAGGGTGTGTTTCCGTGCATTTTCTGACGAGTAGGTTGTCTCGTGTCGGAAACGCTCCTCGTTGTCATTCCCTCCTCCGGGACCTATCCCGGAATTTGGAGTCGTAGTCTTTGCGTCGACGAGGGATTGCTGAAGGGATCGATGCTCCCCTTTTTCCACCAGGCGATGGAGGCGAATATGGGAATCATCGTGCTGAATCCGAACGTGAACAGCTTTCAGAAGAGCGACAAGGAGGGCAATGCCTATCGCACTCCTATTCCCTTCAACGAGACTCCTGAGAAGCACGTACTCTATGTATATGACCGGATCATCTCGCGCACCACTGCCCGCAACATTGTGATGATTGGTTATGGAAATGGCGGCATTCTCGCGAAGTCGCTCCTTCAGCTGCGAGGAAGAGAGTCTGCTGGCGAAGTTGCGTTGCATCGCATTTACAGAGTCTCTCCATACGCTGAACAATGATCTCAATTTCGGCTTGGTGGTCGCCGACTCGCAAAGCACCCGTGACTTCCTTGAAAACCACGCCATCAACTGGATTGCGAGCGATCTCAAGATTGGCACGCGCAATTACGTGATTCCACAAGCAGGGGGTATTATGGGTAGCAACAGGAAGAGCGGTGTGGGTGTCTGTGTGTGAGTGGCGTTTCATCGGCGTGTAACCCCGCTTTGGTGAACACGACCATGTCTGACCGAATCTTTGAGTTTTTCCGGCGTTCGTGTGAGGAGCCGGAGCTGACGGCGGAGAAGTTTTGGTTGGAGCGAATGGCGGAGAAGGAGATGGTGGAGGAGAGAACGAGCGAAGATGAGAAGACGAATGACGAGGTGCTGGTGACCAACCGGCCGCTGTCGAGTCGGTGGATTCCGGATAGCATGGTGGGTGATTGTGATTGTTGGGATGTGATTGTTGTGATTTGATTGTTGGGATGTGATTGTTGTGATTTGATTGTTGTGATTGTTGTGATTGTGATTGTTGTGATTGTTGTGATGTGATTGTTGTGAGGTGAAAACAGTGACGAGTGAGGTGAGGTGAAAACAATGACGAGTGCGATGTGAAAACAGTGATGAACGCCAACACTCACACTTCCAGATCGACGAGTGCCAAATCTGCCTCATCCACTTTTCCTTCCTCGTCCGCAAGCACCATTGCCGCTGCTGCGGCCGCGTGGTCTGCGGCATGTGCAGCAAATACCGCATGACATTCCGCCTCAGCGACAAGCCCTACCGTGTGTGCTGCTCCTGCTACTACGAGTACAAGAAGGATGGTACACTTTCTTCTCTTCTTCATGATTCAGTTCCCACTCCCCATGCTATTGAGGAGGGGGGCAGCGCAACAATTTCAATGGACGACCTCCAACTGCTCCGCGTGATCGGCCGCGGCTCTTTCGGCAAGGTCCTTCTGGTGCGCAACAAGAACGACAAACGCGTGTACGCTCTGAAGATCCTCCAGAAGTCGCAGATCGTGGCGCGCAACCAAATCGAGCACACGAAGAGCGAGCGGGAGATTCTGGAGAAGATGGATTCCCCGTTCCTGTGCGGGCTGGCGTTTGCATTCCAGACGGAAGACAAGTTGTTTATGGGAATGCCGTTCTTGGCGGGCGGTCCGTTGTTTTACCACTTGCAAAAGGTGAGGAAGAGAAGAGGGAGTCAGAAATAGAACATTCGATTCTCCGAAGAGCGCGCACGGTTTTATTGTGCGGAAGTGGTGCTGGGCATCGGCTATCTGCACAAACACAACATTCTGTATCGGTGGGTTCATACACTTCTTCTCACAGCAGAGATCTCAAGCCGGAGAACATTCTGCTGGACAAGGAGGGTCACATCGTCATCACCGACTTCGGACTCTCCAAGGAGTACGTGTCGCCCAACACCAAGGCGCGGACCATCTGCGGTGCGTGTGGCTGAGCGGTGTGAGAGGTAGGCACGCCCGAGTACGTGGCGCCGGAGATGCTGGCGGGCGAGCCGTACAACCGCGCGGTGGACTGGTGGTCGGTGGGCACGCTGCTCTACGAGATGATCGGCGGCGTGGTTGTCGTGGGTGTGACGCTTGACGTGTAGCCGCCCTTCTACGACAAGAACCGGAAGGTGATGTTTTGTAAGGTGATGAGTGCCAAACTGCGGTTCACAGTGCAATCAGAGATGCGAGTTAAGTCTAGTCGTACTTCTCGTTGCAGGCCTGCAATCTCATTTCGCTCCTTCTCGAGCGCAACCCCGCGGCGCGGCTCGGCGCGGGACCCACCGACGCGGAGGAGGTCGCGGTGCGGAGGGCTGCTGAGGCGTAGGTGAAGGCGCATCCCTTCTTCGCCAGCGTGGACTGGAAGGCGATGGAGGAGAAGAAGGTGCCGCCGCCCTGGCGCCCGAGCCTCAGCGGCGACACGGACACGAGCTACTTCAGCCACAAGTACACCTATACAGAGGTGGAGCCCGCGGCGCCGAGCGTAGGGGCGGAATGAGCGTGTGAGCGTAGTCGCCTGTGAAGAACCTGCCGACCTTTCCGCATTTTTCGTTCCAGAGTCGCGACAAATAGCGCCTGTTTGTAACAAACACTCGAGTGTTCCTTGCAGATTCCGTAGTACATGTCTAGGATCTCCTTTGTCTGCTTCACGTCGTGCACGCGCACCATCTGCGCGCCCTTCTCCGCACTGAGCCTACGCCTCACGTCTCCACGCCGCGCCCACAAGGTCACCGCGGCAGTGCCCATCACGCGGTCCGCAGCGTTCTTCACGCCCGTCACCTCGCCAATGAAGCGCTTGCGCGAGGCAGCAATCTACTCATCACTCCTCCATTGCTGCCAAACCAAAAGAGGCATGTTCTTCGTAATGCCATTAAAACGACCGATTTCATTCACCAGCGCGCAATTCTGCTGGGTGTTCTTCGCAAAGCCCAGACCCGGGTCCACGATGATGTTCCACCGTGGGATGCCCATTCGCAACGCCACTTCCGTGCGGTCCAGACAATACTCCGCCACCTCCTTCACCACGTCGCGGTACACTGCCTGCTTGTCCATCGTCACCGCGTTGCCGCGCTTGTGCATCAGGATCACCGGCACGCCCGTCTCCGCCAGCAGCGGCAGCATCGCCGGGTCGTCCTCGCCCGCCGAGATGTCGTTCACAATCGACGCGCCGGCTTCGATCGCCTGGCGCGCCACCTTCGAGTGGTAAGTGTCCACCGAGATGGGGACGGCAATGCCCGCCTCGCGCAGGCGGCGGATCACTGGGATCACGCGACGCGCCTCCTCCTCCTCTGTGACGGCCGCGGCGCCGGGGCGCGTGCTCTCACCTCCGATGTCGATGATGTCGGCACCGTCGGCGATCATCTGCTTGGCGTGCTCTGTGGCCTGCTCGACACTGGCGTTCCACTTCCCGCCGTCGCTGAAGCTGTCGGGGGTCACGTTCAGGATGCCCATGATCAGCATGCGATCCTGAAGATTCAGCATGCCGCCGTCGGGCAGGGGGAAGATCCGCACGCAATCGTCGGAATTCACAGATGCAAGCATCTCCTTGATTGTCTTTCCCGTGAGCGGATGGATGAAATCTACCGCTCACTCGCAACCGCCACGGCAACCCGGAGCAATGTCGCACAGGGGCTTCAGCACGAAGCCGCGCTCCTGGAGGCGCTCGTGCGGAATCACCAGATTGTCCAGTCCCTCCACCTTGTCGATGTGGACGACGTCATTGCCGTAGAACAGGATGTCCAGGTCGATGACGCGAGGCCCCATGCTAAAAGTGACAATTCCCCATCTCCCCCACCGGTACGTTTTCACGCGACCCATGTCTTTCTCAATCTTCTTGCACGCAAGGAGAAAATCGGTGGGTGAGAGGTCCGTTTCCACGCGGCACACCGCATTGAGGAAGCGGTTCTGGTCCGTCTCGTACATCGCCTTCGTATCGTAGAGGAAGGAGCTGTCGAGGACCGTCGCGATCGATCCCAACTTCTTCAAGGCAGTGAAGAGATGCTTCTGGCGGTTTCCTTTCTCTCATCGAATACGCGAACCCATTACCCAAGTTACTACCCAACGCAACGAACACCTTCATTCTCGCTTTTGACCAATATGGCTGGTTCTCTGTTTTCCGCAAAAATCGTCTCGATTTTCACACTATTTCAGGAGGAAGAGGGGAAAAGATGACATGGATCGAGTGGTTCTGCTCGCTACACGGAAACGAGGGCGTGTGCATCGTTCCGCAGGACTTCATCTGTATGTCGTTCCCTCTCGCTGTTACCGTTTCTAGGCGACCAGTTCAACTTGACGGGGCTTCGCAAAACCATTGACAACTACGAGGATGCGTTTGATGTGCTGACTGGCCGGATTCAGAGTTGGAGTGACGAGGAAGCGTGAACGCGTAGACGATAAGAAGATTGACAAAATCGCAGAGTCGGTCATCGAGTTGTACTCTATTCTGCATCAGCGCTTTGTCGCCTCCGATGAGGGCCTCGAGTGCGTTGTAGTCCCATCGTAAGTGGATTGATGAACAGAAAAGCAAGTACGACGATCATGTGTACGGCGTGTGCCCGCGCTACTACTGCAACGAATGTCCTCTCCTTCCCGTTATTCCTGTGATGTGTAATTACGAGTAGGTTGGATTGTCGAATGAGCCTGGGTGAGCGTTTTCTTCCCTTCTTAGGAAAAGACGACACATCGTGAAGTACTACTGCCCGTGCTGCAAGGACATCTACGTCCCCTCCGACAAGAGAGAGTCCAGTTTCCCTCCTCTCCTTCCCTCATCCAAAGCGCTGGATGGCTGCTTCTTTGGCCCGTCGTTCCCGATGGAGTTTCTGATCCACTATCCGGAGTGCGTCCCTCGCGAGCCGATTCGCGTGTACGAGCCAAAGCTGTACGGATTCTCCATCCACGAGGAGAGCAAGGCGTTCCGCCAAGGCCGCTTTGACGATACTGTGCGGGAACGTGAGCACTCTGAGGGCTAGGTCACAAAGCAGCGGAAACGAGTGGAGGAGAGCGACGACGATGTATAGTATTCTAGTTTCCCGTTTTGTTGCAAACAGTATTGACCCGATGGGCGCTCAAACCACTGGAAAGTGGTGCCAATCCAATGGAATGACCTGGTAGAAAGAAACACGCGAAGCGAAGCGTGAAGGTCGTGCCGTTTGCTGATGCGTTTGATTGGGAGACGGCGGCAAAGAAGTTGCACTCTATGCTCTCTTCGATGCAGAGCGGTGGAGCCATTCAGCCAAAATCGCCCCAGTTCCGGAACTTGGTTACGCTGTGTTTGTTCTCCTTCATTCCTTGTCCCCTTAGATGAGACGGTCTTGAAACCGAGTTGGATGTTCCAGTCCTCCCTGCTTGTGGATGCCATGCTGAACATATCCCTTTTGTTGTTGTGAGCATCCTTTACAGCGTACTCTGTGTCCTATTTGTTCGAGGCGGTTGGGCAGTGCATTGTGATGAGCCTGTCCTCTTCTTCCGATGAGAAGCTGCTCTATCTCTCCAATATGGAATACCGAAACGACTGGAGTGGCAATTTCACCCAGGAGCAGAAGCAGATGGCAAGTGCGCTGTCTCGGTTTGCCGTACTGTTTTTATAGCTTGATGATGTGTAGAGTGCTCAGAATACATCCATGGTGGTGGAAACGCTCTCACAGAGCGCGTGGTTCGCCGATGGCCCCTTCATTCACATCATGAACGACCCGGAGGCACTCCTGCTGTCGTCACCTTACACCTAGTCCATTATCCGGTTCCGTTGCAGCCATATTCCATATCTCTACCAACTGCTCACATCATCACATCGTCGTGGCATTCTTCTTCTCCAGCCCTTCTCCTCTCCCCTTCTTCCCACCTCTCTTCGCTCTCCCGAACAGCAGCAAGCCACGGCCACACCCCCGTCGACTCGCTCCGAGTACGAGAAGCTCAACGCACCCATTGCCAAAAACCAGACGGTTTCTGTCAACTCCATCGTGAAACTCTCCTTCCCTCCGTTCCGCTCCATCCTCCCTCTCTGCAGCTTCGTCACGCGCGATGGTTTCGCCGACATTCCCATTCCTTCCATCGTGGATTGGATCGTTGCCTCGCGCACTCCCATTCCCGAGTACCCCGAGTACTCCAGCAGTCTTTTGGAGCCGCTGACACAAATCGACCCGAATTCTGGAATGGTGGATTTCGCCTGCCGCGCCAACCGCCTGTTCCTGCGCGCCACGTGCATGAAGCAGAGCGGCGTGTACGCGTTCGTGCAGTCGCTCTCGCGCATGGACGTGGCCCAGCGGGATCGCTTCGATGTGAGGGTTGTGAAACCGAAGGGTGTGTTGGAGGTGGTGACAGCTGTGAAGGAGGGTGATGTGATGACACCCACAAAGGAGAGTGAGGTGATGACAGCTGTGAAGGAGGGTGATGTGATGACACCCACAAAGGAGAGTGAGACGCTGGACTGCGTGTGCGACAACAAGTGCGGAAGGTACTACGTGAGCGAGAGGTGAGTGCAAGAAGGCAGACTCACATCCAGCAGGCCCTTCGATTTCGTCAACCTCTTCTCCTCCCTGCTAGCCTGTCGTTTTGCCCTGTTTGTTCACGGCGCGGCCATCATCTCTAGCGTCCTCCCGGACACGCCCGAGATGGTGTTCCTGAGCCTCTATCTCGCCACCGGCACGGTCGTGCTGTTGGCGGACTCTCCCAACCGCTACTGGTGGAGTCCCTTCCTCCAGGCGAACGTTCACTACATACCCGTGAAGGCACGAGTGGTTGAACGGGTTTAATCATAGAGCGATCTCTCGGATGTGAGTGCGCAATTCGATGCATGCTGTGCCAACCCTGCGTTCTGCCAGCGCGTGGCGGAGAAGGGAAGGGAGATGTGCGAGTGAGGGGTGCTGGTGAAGCGTAGCGGACTGCAGCTCTTTAACACGCAAACCATTCTGGCCTACATGGAGGATGTGCTGACCGTCTGCTCGCAGCTGCCCGTGTATTCGCAAATGAGCAGCATCTACAGCGATCCTTCTGCCACAAGCTTCGACTCCCCGGACCTCGACTACTACAAGCTTCAGTTTCTCAACCACTACCGCTTCTCGAGCATCAAGCGGTTGGAGCCCTGCGACTGCTCCGTTTGCACCGTACAGGCGTGACAGGCTCTGCTCATGCCATAGAAACTCAAAGCAAAGCGAGTCGATTGAACGAAAAATCGGCCCTCTTTTTGGCATAGATATGTGTTTCTTTAAACAGTGTTTGTTGAAGCCTTCCCTCCCATGGATAGAATGCTATCCCCTATAGTGACAACTATCCTGTCCTATATTGTGGTTATCGTAACTCCTGTGTTGTCTTGTCACGATGAGATCGTATCCTATGTGTCCTACCGCATCTCGAACTACTACATTCGCAAGGGAAAGGGCAGCGCATGGGTTCTCGTGAATGCCACCTTTTCTTCCACGCTCTGCTTCTCTATTCTCTCCACGTATGTGAACGACATTTACGCGTTCGCTTTTTGCAAACAGTATGATGAACAGACTTGTCTATCAAGGCGATTACGAGGTGATCAAGAAAACCATGTCAATCATGCTTCTGCTGACCCTCCTCCATACGTTCATCGTGTTTCCCTTCCTCGCGGTCGCCCCTCTCCCTTCCCGTCATGACTAGCTCCTGGATTATGATAAGAGCGGTGACGTCATCTTCACCTCTGTTTTACCAGTATTATGCAGTGATTCCTAGTTCAAGAATCGTTACTCCCTGCTCTTTTCGATTGAGTTCTTCATGGTGTTCCTGATGCTCCTTGGCGTGATTACTGACGTGCAACTGCTTTCCTGTCCTTAGGACTAGCTCCTGTTGGGTCATTCCGCCGATCCTGTGTATGTGCTGCTGCGACAGAGTGCTTCCGACAAGTTCCCTTACGTCACGTACCTTTTGGGCATTGCTGTGATCCTCTACTCATGCGTAGGGTTTGGATTCCTGATCGGCATCCCCACCTTCCTCGTGTACTTCTCTGTGGGCATGGTGGCGATTCCCATCGCGGACATTCTGAACTACCGGAGAGCCAGGAAGAACAAGGAAGCTAGCGTGTTTGACTATTCGGGACCCGTCGTGGAATATGTCGCCGTTGCTCCCATTGTCGTGCTTCACGCCTAGGAAGAAGAAAGCGCCGAATCCGAGCCAGAGCAGTACATTTCGACCCTCAAGCAGACCGTCTTTCCACTAGCTTGACACCTAGCGAAGCGGGCGTGAATGGCAACAGCATTGCTTTGTTGCAGCAGAGCCGGAGTCGCAGCGTGCCCAAAGCGACGAAGCAGACCGTCGTAATCAAGAGCCACTACAACGAGGGCTGGGTCTCCATGGTTTGGGCTTCCCCCCATTTTTCACCCCTAGGTGTTTGAATCCCATCCCAAAGTTCATATCCTTGTTTGCTTCGCAGGGTCGCTTAACCCCACGCCTCGCTCTCAGCTGCGTCACACTCTGCTTCGCGCTGTTTATCTTCTCCTGCCTGATTTCCGGCTTTCTCCGCAGAGTGGGCGTTTCGTCGGCGTTTCATCGTAGCTTACCGACGGCGAATGGAACTACGGTTTCCTGGATCTGCTCTCCGAAACAGAAGATACCTTGCTGGACACGGTACGCTCCTTTTCCTGTTTTCAGGTAGATTTTGTTCGCGTTGGACGAGTACCACCTGGACGTCATCTTCTTCGCCATCCTTGTCATCTTCGTCGCCTGGACCTGCATGCAAGGGCAGATCGTGGCGGGCGTTCGGTTGTTCCTTGGCGAGATATCCTTAGGATTCCTTAGGAGGGGTAGATGTGCCCTTAACGGCAGCCGTTGTGGCTGAAGTATTTGAACACGTCCGCCACTACGATGCTCGTGTTCCTGTTTAACAACGTCACGTCCACATTCATCATCCTTTCCATGATCACGATGATGGCTCCCCACGTATCGCATGTCTCCACTCTCCATCATAGTACACGATGTTTGGGACACAGCACACCACGGTGGACTCGCAATTCGCCGATTGCACTCTCACCAACGCGTTCGACCACGCCGTGGACTGCCAGCTCTCGGCCGTGTCCTCCTTCTTCATCACGCTCGATTCGCAGACGATTGTGTTTGGGTGGATTGAAATGCTGATTCCCTGCGTGTTGGTCGTTATCGTCCTCGTGGTCGTGCTGTGGCCATTCATTTCACAGCACCTGTCGTCCCACATCCCGTATTCTGTGTACAACTTCTTTGAAACGATGAACTGGATGCAGTTCGGAAAAGGAGTGGATCAGTCGTTGTTGAGTCATCAGAACGAGTATTAGTGCTCATCGCCTGTTTGTTTCTACATACGCCCATGCTTGCTACTTGCTCGTGGAGAATACACATCCGGAACACAAAACACGGTTTCAATCATTTGGCCGCGGTTATCTCTGAGAATCATCGGGGGTGTTTCTTACTGGGTATTGTGTGTAAACACTCTGAATGACGCATTATTTCCTAAATGGAAGGATGGAAAAGGAAAAGACTCGTGTGAAGACACAGATCCTGAAGAAGACGCGGTTCAAGTGCCGTATGTGTTTCCGGATCCTGGATGATTGTCTGTTTGTCGACGAGCAAACGAAGCTGCTGACCCCGTTCTGTAAGTTTTGCCGTGTTTCTTTGAGGGAGTGAAGGTAGTTGTGCTCGTCTTGTATTACCCATAGCAACATTGTCCGAGCCCGTAACGCCAACTCTCAATTCCACTACCCGTTCGAAAGAAGAGGGCGGTGCCGATTCACTTGAATCGGCAGCCAGGCCCCATTCTTCGGTATACGCTTCCAATCAGAATAAGACATAGCACACCATCTCCAATCACACAATCCCTCACCCAAACGAGGGGGAGTCACGCCCTTCTGTCGTTCCTACGAGCAATTGGATTGTATCAAAGCAGCCGAACGGCAGTTGCGTGCGTGGAAAGCTCGTTTACCACAGGAGCTTTCCAGTTCATAGATAGATAGCTGAATTCTCTTTGTTCCCACAAACAGACGCAAATGTGCCTCTGGAAGCACCCGTCACAAATCACCTTGCTGTTGTCGTTCACGATCCCGCACACACTGCAGGTCCACCCCTTCACATGCACGGGCTGACTGTCCGCTCTCTCCATGCCGCCACTGCTGACGGGACTGACGGGGTGGCTGCAGGAGTCCCGCTTCCGCGCCTGGCGCATCTCCTGCATGCGCTTGCCGAAGTCGAAGAAGTCCTTCTGCATCACCGTCAGCGACGACGCGATGGACTCCAGCTCCTTCCGGTCCGAGCTCGTCACGCTCGTGCAGGAGGCGTAGATGCGGTCGATGGAGCTGATGTCCTCCACCAGCTCGCGCCGCTGCGCGTACTCCGCGTCCTTCTCCATCTCCTTCTCCGCCGCGTCGCACAGCTCGCACACGCTCCCGAACTGGCGGCGTAACTCCTCCAGCCCGCGCTCCGCCTCCTGCTTGCTGCGCTGCACCTGCGCCAGCAAGATGCCCTGCACTTCCTCCGCGCCGCCCAGTCGCTTCGCGTTCTGCACCACCAGCCGCACCTGCAGCTCGTCCGTCGCCATCTTCTCCACGCGACTCACCAACCGGCTCGCGCGCGATTTCGCCTGCAGCAATGCGTCCTGCGCGCCGCTCAGACGCTTCTGCAGCTCCTTCAGCGCCGGCTGGTTCGCCGCGGCGAGGTCGCGGCCCACGGTCTGCAGGAGCGCGCGCTTCTGCTGCACGGAGGAGCAGGTCAGGTCCATCATGGACAGCTGGTTCTCGCACAGTGACAGCGTGGCCACCTGCGACTTGAGGAACTGGAGCGATGGCTGCATCCACTCCACCAGCCGGTTCAAGTACGCCTCCTCCACCTGCATGTCGGGGTACCTACCGTTGAGGCGGCTCTGAACGCGCACATCGCCGCCGCTTGCTTCTCCTCTGCCAGCTCCTTCAGCACGTCGGCGCGGAACTGCTCGATCATCGCCGTGCAGCTGGCGTTCATCTGCATCATGCGCGCCACGGTCTGCCGCAGCTGCGTCAGCTGCCCCGACGACTGCAGCACGTCGTAGTGGCTTATGCTGTCCGCCACGCGGGCTTGTCCGTCGCTCATCACGTTCAACTGAAGGTGATTTCACTTGGGTGTCCCCACCACCGACTCCACGTCGCGCGACGTGATCGCCGCGTTCATGTCGCCCAGCTCCTTCTTGCACTCCATCGCCGCCTGCTGGCAGCTCCGCGCCACCTCCTTCTGCAGCGACCGAATCACCAGCAGCGTCTGCGGCGACAGTAGCGCGTCAAATAACGGGCCGTTTTGGCGCACGAACGTGAAGGGCAGAGGAATGGGCGGTTCACATGACGCCACGGGGAGCAACGCCTTGTTGAAATCGACGGGTTTCTTGGAATGACGGAAATCGGGGACAATTACGGACAGACCCAGAAGCGCGGCAGTGTTTGTCAGTTCGGAGATTTTGGCGCGGAGAAGATCGACGCACTTCTTCCACGAAACGATGGCGTAGGAAGGGAAGGACGCGAGATTTGGCACGGAGTTCTAGTGGTGAGGCGATAACAAGCACTTACGCGAAGAATGGTAACTAAAGCAGGGAGCAATTGCAATTCCTCCTCCGACAGGGATTCCTGCTGGAGAAGGGACGACACCACCTTCTCGTAGCTGGACAGCAGGCAGAAGGACTGCAGAAACTACTGGAAAGGAGAAGGCGTGGAATTACGTAGCAGTGGCTAATGAAGGAGGAGAGGCTCGCATTCGCGGCATTCAGGAAGGAAGCGCACTCGCCGTATAGATCACTCTCTTTGTGGGAGTACTGCGCTGCCAGCAGCGTGTTGCCCGCCAATTGCGCTTCGCATGCGAGGTATTTGCAATAGCGTGCCTTGAAATACAATGTCACCTTGGGTTCAGAGAGATAAAAGGACTATACGGCGTGAACGCCCTTGGGCGTCAGATCCCAGGTTTGGCCGCTTACACCCAGGAGAGGAACGACAAATCCCTCCATATATAACAAAACCGAGTAGGCCTTTCTTCCCATCGTGAGGATGGTGGTCATACTCATGTCCTTCGTCAGTTTCTAACCAATGACACTCTATTTGATGCCGTACGTGTAGTGCATCCTCCGCAAGGAAGGAATAGGTCAGAGCCAGGTTCATGAGGATACTCGCTCGCTCCACGTTCAAGTCGGAAGACGACGTCGTCGACGTCCCGGTGATGTCCGTCCATGTGAGAATCCTGCCCAGCTATTCGTTAGGGGAAGAACGGAATGCAACGGCCGGGGATCCGCTGGGAAACGCGTAGCAGAGCTGCTCCACGTACTCGTAGTACTCCAAATAGAGCTTGATATTGCTTTCCGTGCACGATTTCACGCTCAGAACGGCGGCTCGCAGCTGTGAGATGTCGTCTAGCGTTGCCGTGATGGATTGAAGCGATTCCTGCGCGTAACGCCTCGCTCGCTGTGCAATACATCTTTGCAAACAGTCTGGGCGTATAACTTCAATGGAAGGCTAATATCATAATAGGACGATTGCTTCAGGCGCCAGTCCATTCCTCTCTTCAATTCTGACGAAAAGGCGGTGTGTTCGGTGATTTCTTGTTCATCAATCCGGTGATCACTGTACGCTTCCTCTCACCGCATATTCAGACTTTTGTTGTTTTCAGCCCTGTGAAGCTCGGGTAAGCATCATGCTGTGCTGTAACTGAAGGTCCTCCGATTCTGAAGTGTACTATGTGTATTGGGTCGAATGGACGGGAATGGGGGTTTTCCTGTCCGGAGACACGACGCGTGCTGCGTCCGGGACGGCAGTGAATGCGTAAGTGGTGTGGATGATGGGAATGCGTATGTGTGATGATAATGAGGTCCGTGTTTCTGAGAGGAGACTCACTGACGTTACCTCACCTATATCTGACATATGTGTGTGTTCAAATGATGTGAATCAAGTCCGTGTTTCGTCTGAGAGGAGACTCGCTGACGTCTTATACTTGCGACTGATGTGTGCTTTATGTGATGATCTTTCTTTGGCTGTGTCTGAGAGATCCAGTGACGTGGAAAGTTGATCTGATGTGTTGTTGTCGTTGAGGAAACTGAAATCCATCTTTCGTCTGAGAGGAGACTCGATGACGTTGCTTTCACTTCTGAGACTCTTTCTGTTGAGACTCGGGATTTGAGCGGTCTTCTTACATGTTGTAGTTGCTGTTGTGTTATTCTTGTTGTCGTTAGTCTTGTTGTTTGTTTCAAACGTACTGACGCGAATCTGTATCCCTGCTTCGGTTTGGCATGGGCGCCATTCCATACAGGGCGTACAATTGAATGCTGCTTCTCTTTTGCCTATTCGTGCTGTCTGGTACTCGATTCTCCCATAATCGTCTAATCGGGAGTAGATGTGTTGGCAGCACACGTTCCATTTGAGGAGATCGTTCCCAGAGGGTACGAAATCAAACGGCAGCTGAAAATGCAGAAAGGCCTTCTATTCGCACTTTCAGTCCATGTACTCCTATCAACGCTGTACACAGGGAGAGTACCCTGTCATCGCCTACGGAAAACCCTACTCCATCCTCATTTCCCCAACCGTGAGCCCTTCCCGCTCCTTTTTGTTCCTGATGATCTTTTCGCAGTACGGGGCCGTGCGCCAGCGTAATGTCTTTCGCAAACGCACCGCCTTGTGGAGAAGGCAGTACAACGTCTCCTACCTCTTTGCTCTCACGGAGGATGACGATCCGAAGAGGCGGCGATTGGCACGTGAAGCTGCCTACTATCACGATCTCCTTGTGTTCAACCACACAAACTCCTACCACAACCTGGCCTTGACCGTGCTGCTCACCTACCATTTCGTCAGCAACGCGGGTGTGTCGGCCGTCTTCTTTGGGAAGATGGACGACGACATGACGCTCAACCTTCCTCTGCTGATGAGGCTTCTTCAATCGGAGACGGTGCAGTCGAAAAGACACTTGTATGCCGGAGATTGCATGACCTCCTTCTACAACTCCTACGACGCCCTCGCTAAGAACTACGTTCCCAGATGTCTCGTGCTGGACGAGACGCTCATTGCCTCCTATGCGCGCGGGGGATTCTACGTCTTCTCCTCCGACTTGCTGGATTTCATCCTTATCGGTTCGCGTCACCTCACCTTCATCGCGCACAACGAGGACGCCAACACGGGAAAGGCGCTGAAGCTGATGAATGTCGAGTGCACTCCGCTCCTTCAGGGACACTGGATGGCGCGGTACGGCTGCGAGTCGGAGGAGGAGTGCCGGTCCTTTGTTTCGATCCACCCCAAGTACTCGAGTCGGGAGATGATGGGGTATTACAACTACTTGCAGATGTGTTCTGTTTGCTGAAAACTCAATTTCGTTTGAATCCTAGTCACGCAGTTGGTGTCCATTGTCAACCGAAGTGTCCCATCTCCAGCGGCCATGAGGGGGAGATTGGGGGTCTTATAGTGTGACGAATCCGTATAATTTCTTACGAACTCATTTGACGTCACACTCACTTTCCTTTCCTATTATTCCTCATAATGAATTCCATTTTGAAGTACGATCTTGTGGTGATTGGCGCTGGATCCGGTATGAGTAAAACACCATTCTCACTCATAGGAGGTCTTGCATGCGCGAAGAGAGCTGCGGGCTACGGAAAGAAGGTGGCCATTATTGAAAAGAGCCGCGTGGGCGGAACCTGCGTGAATGTGGGTTGTATGCCCAAGAAAGTGATGTACAACGCTGCTACGCTGCGCGAGGATATCCATTTGGCAAAGAACTACGGCTTCGAGACCAGCGAGTCCTTCGATTGGTCCATTCTGAAGCACAAGCGCGACGAGTGCGTTCTTCGCCCCTCTCTTACTGCTAGGTTTATCAAGAGACTGAACACAAACCACGCCAATGCGCTCAAGAAGAACAATGTCGACTACTTTGAGGGCTTTGGACACTTCGTCGCCCCCCACCAGGTGCAGGTGAGCGACGGCGTGATCCTGGAGGGCAACACCGTGCTCATTGCCACCGGCGGCAAGCCCGTGGTCCCCGACTTCCCCGGCAGCCAGTACTGCGGCACGAGCAACACTTTCTGGGAGCTGGAGACGCTCCCCAAGCGCTCGCTCGTAATCGGCGGCGGCTACATCGCCGTGGAGCTGGCGTGCATTCTGAACATCCTGGGCTCGGAGACGTTCTTCTCCTGCCGCCACGACACTCCTCTCCGCCGGTACGACCCCTTCGTGATTGATCTGCTCATGGCCGAAATGAAACGCCGCGGCATCACCGAGATGCCCAACACGACCATCCAGCGCATCACGCAGCAGTCCGACTCCAAATACGAATGTGCCTTCTCCAACGGGCAAGTCGTGTCGGACGTCGATTTCGTGTTGATGGCCGCGGGTCGTGTTCCGCTGCTGGACGGCCTGGGTCTGGAGGTCGCTGGCGTGCAGACGGAGCACGGCGTAGTGAAGGTGGACGCGTGCCAGGAGACCACGGCGCCCGGTGTGTACTGCATTGGAGACGACATTGGCAAGGTGGACCTGACGCCCGTGGCGATCCAGACCGGACGGCGCCTGGCGGACCGCCTGTTCAACCAGCAGGACTCGGTGATGGACTTCTCGAACATTCCGTCCGTGGTGTTCAGCCACCCGCCCATCGCCACCTGCGGGCTGACGGAGGCGCAGGCGCGCGAGCGGTTCGGCGAGGACGTGAGGGTGTACAAGACCGTGTTCTCGAACACGATGTACGCGCTGAACAGTCCCGAGGACAAGCCGAAGACTGGCATGAAGCTGGTGTGCCAGAAGTCCACGGAGAAGGTGCTGGGCGTGCACATGATCGGCGAGAACGTGGACGAGATGCTGCAGGGATTCGCCGTGGCGATCAAGATGGGCGCCACCAAGAAGGACTTCGACGCTGCCTGCGCCATCCACCCGACGTCCGCAGAGGAGCTGGTTACGATGGCGCCTTGGGGCCAGTACTGAGGCATTGTTTGTTTCGACACATGGGCTCCGATTTGGGACACGATGAGGAGGTGCTGTTACCGAGTGTGACGACCTCCGCGTGGTCGAAGAAGGAAAAGGAGTTCCTGCGGGTGCTTCTCTCCAACCGTGTGGGATCTGCCCTTGTTTGGATTCTGATCGAGTTGATGATCTATTCGTACTCCGTTCATCTCTTAAGAATGGTTCGTAATGCGAAGAAACTGCTATATCTCCTCGTAACGGATCCTTCCACAGTCCAAAAGCAAGCCTATTATTGTATCAAGGGAACGCTCTGTTTTGTATCGTTGATGCAAGTGTAGGAACGGATGGGAGCATTGACGCGTAGAATTGGCGCTTCCTTTATCAAGTCGCGTCAGAAGCACATTTTCGTATTCGTCTCCGTGTTCGCCTTCATGTTCACCGTCATTGCCTTCCTCATCTTCCGCGGCTCCTACTACGTCATTGCCGTTACGCTTCTCGCGTGCTGCGTATTCGAACTGGTGTGCATCTTCGTGTTCGGACTTCTCTCCAAGAGTCTCGCCTTCGTAAAGATGGTTGCGCCTGCTTCTTGGAATCACGAGTAGGTCTCGATCGCGTGTCTGGTCGTGTTCTCCATTCTCTTCACCGTCGTGTCCAACAAGCATGGCTATGTCGGCATCTTCGCTCCTGCTGAGAGCTAGATCACGTGCAACACCTCCTTCGTGGACACGAACCACACTCACTTCCCTGCTCACTGCGCTGACTACACCACCGTCGCCATCATCTCCGATGTGCCTCCCTCGATGGCTCTACTACCAGAACTGGCCCTTCTCCAACTGGCTCCGTTCAAACTCTGTCATATCCCACGAATCCAGCATTCAGTTTGCCAACGGCGCCATTTCGGAGATTCAGTGTCCAAGTTGGTTCTGAATGGAGTGGTGAGAAGTAGACGCGTTGCAGCAGGCGCGTCTGCAATCGATCCTTGAAATGAAGGACCATTTGCAGGAGGCGATCCAACGAATGGACAAAAAGAAGGCGATTTCGGTCATGACCGCATTCGAGCAGTACAAGCAGCACAGAGCGTCCTCTGGCTTCGTATCCCAGTCCTACCAGCCCGTAGCATTCCCACTTTGCTTTCATCGTAGTTACAGCTCCACATGGAGATTGCGCCCGATGTGTACTTGTTTGAGTGCCGCGACGAGAAACAGTTCGTGTCCGTTCCCGTCTACCGGAACGTGACTTCCAAGGGCAATTCGATGAACATGCTCATGTTCGATGCGCTGTCTCACAGCTCCTTCCTGTGAATGTCAGCTGCTTGTTGTGATGTATAGGAATGAGATGACGCGTGCAGTGGAAGTGCTGAAGAAGAACACGCAATACGAAGTGTTTGCCTTCTCTGGGTTCGAATCGTACTCCGACGCTTCTTTTTCCTCTCTGTTTCTGCATCACGGCAGCTCCTTCTTCGAATCGGATGATGGTTTGCTCACGACGATGGCAAGCGACGAGTGCGTGGACATGAAGGGAATTGTGTCACCCGACAACGATGAAGTGTTTGTGCAGTGTCTGAAGGATGTGCTGGAGCCGCGCGACAAGCAGGAGCGGATTCGGGACATGTTGAGGAGCATTCACTCCATTCAGCATTTCTACTCCCAGAAGAAGGCTCGGTTTTTGTCCATGGAGGTTCTCCACTCGGCGTTTCCGCTATCCGATTTGGATGAAGTGGTTGCGGAAGGGTTGGAGAAAGAGCTGATGGTGGATGATGGCGCGATTCAGATTCTCGTGGGGTTGCGTGGGAACCGAGGGAGAGTGATCGACATGATCCCCTCCATCTCGAAGGAGTCCACAAATCCAGTGCTTGTGATTGTGGGAGACGATCGTGAGCATAATGGCGTAGGCACTTCCGAAGAAGATGATCCAGGAGTTTCCAGAGTTGGAGATTCACATGAAGGAGAATTTGGACCATCCCGTGGATGGTGAGTTGCTGTATCACACATTGCAGGATCTGTTGCATTATCCTGTGAGAACGGATGGAGGAGGTGACTGTGTAGAGTGTGACCATGCGGCCGTCGCTGTTGAGGCGTTTGTAAGATAGTGTGTGTTTGTTGGACAGAATCGCGGTTTTTCGTTGTTGTTGGCATGGCAATGGAGAAGGGTAGTTCTTTACTTATTCTTTCTACAGTGACAAGAAAAGAGGAGGAGTCATGAGTGTGAGAGGAGAAGAAGGGACTGAGCCTGCAATTCAGCATAACTGAGGAGTAGTAGCCGTTTGTGTGGATTCACGTGTAGAAAGAACGAAAAGGAGTGCAGTATTGAAGATGCATCAAATACAATGCAGGATACGAATGAGCAGGCACATTCATATCCGTCTCTTTATACTGTGTTTAAGCCTTGTAAAGATGGACTGAAGCCAGATGGAACATGGATAAAAGAGATCGATGAGTCGATAGTTGCACAATTCAGTGATTGCAGCAGGATAGTAGTGAATCATGTGTCAAAGGAATTACTGGTTGTGGATGAAGTGGATCTGAGTGGAATTGAACATGAACAGGTGCTGAATCTCAATGATGATGGAGAGAGGTGGCAGGGAGATGTATTGGAGGATTCTCCATTTGGCTGGGGAGTACTGTATGATAGTGATAACAGAAAGGTGTATGAAGGGTTTCGGATCGGTGATGTGAATGTGTGTTATGGCAGAAGCTACTATCCAGACATCCAGAAGGTGGAGTATGAAGGAGTGATTTGCGAAGGAAGGCGATGCGGAAGAGGCGTTCAGTATGATCGCAATGGAGATGTTGTGATTGACGGAGAATGGATTGCTGACGCAGAATTGAAAACTAGCATGACAATCAGTGAAGAGAGTGCCTTCCTACACTCTCGGATAGAGGAACTGATTGTGAGTGACAGTGGCTGTAATGGGGAAGAATGGAAAGTGCTTGACTTTACGTTCATGCCGTATCTACGTGATTTGCACATTGGAGACTACTGCTTTAGGGGAGTGGATGCCGTGATTCTGTGTGAAATGAACAACTTGGAGAGAGTGGTAATAGGAAGTCACTGCTTCTCAACAATGGATGAGTTTGTCATTGATCCAGAGCATGTTATTACTACTACTCACATGTTCTTATTCAATAACTGCAAAAGCGTTAGGGAACTGTTGATAGGCAATGCGTCCTTTCGTGATTATAGTATATGCAAAATAGAGAGTAATCCACTGCTGGAGAAGATCGAGTTTGGAAGCATTGATTATGAGGTTTCTGTGTTCATTTATTCTACACTTCTTCTTCGTGGTATGCTATTTCAGAGTGTTGTGAGATGTTAGATTTGCCACAATTAGCGTCTGTTGTGTTTGGTGATAGTTCCTTCTCCAATTCTTCCAGTATTGTCCTTGAAGGATAACGTTCTCCTTTGTACATTCACTCCTAGATATGCCTGAATTGGAGAGTATCAGAATGGGAAAGAATGCACTGTTTTGCTATGACATAATGTCAAACAATGAATCAACACTGGTCATGAGAAGCAACGCCATTATTGTGAAGTGACGAATAGATCTTCCAAAACTCACAACGCTGACAACAGAAGGAGATGACAGCAGGACCTTTGAAGCGGCAAATCATGTTGTGCTTGAAAGAAGCCTCCCATTTTCTTTGTAATGCATAGATATGCCGTCTCTTACAAATGTCCAATTGTCGAAGCGTGCTTTTGGATATAATCCCTCCATTACAGTTCATGGTATTGCTTTACCGTGTTGCTCACCGATAGATGTTGGCGCCTTGGCAGATTATCTCATGAAACCTGATTCACTTGCAACAGCCAATGTTCATAGCATTGTTGAATTGCATGGCCTGGAAACAGCCATAAAGACAATTGTGGTTGACAACAATTCATGCAATGACAAAGACTTCACTCAATTGGATTTATCACCGTTTGTGAATCTCGTGTATTTTGAAGTGGGTTCTTCCTCGTTCGAGCGTGTTTTGTCCTTTATGATTGATGGGATGCAATTCCTTGAGAGCATCATAATCGGGGAAAAGAGCTTTGTTGATTATCACAGTGAGGTTAATACGGAATCGACTGATAGTATGCTGTCCATTCATAATTGTCCTATGCTGAAGGAACTGAAGGTGCAGAACTGCAGTTTCAAGTATTATACATTATTGTCACTAATGAATCTATCTTCATTTGAAACATTGGACATAGGGAGCCTTACGGTGGTGGGAGAGTGTTTCATGTATTCCAATCTGGAAATAGTGAGTTAGATCCGATTATGCATATCATAAGTAGACCTACCAGCATTAAAACATCTTCTTTTTCCGAAGCAGGCTTTCATGGTATCTAGATATGCGACTATTGAGAGTCTTTCTATTGAATTGTCATTATTGTTTAGATTTACCCGAATTGGTTTCAATTCAACTGGGTGAAAGTGCTTTTCCATTCATAATGCAGTCTTTCTCGGATGAAATCGATACTTCTCTCATAATGCGAAGTTGAACAAAACACAAGCAATAACAACTAGACCTCCCCAAATTGACCTCACTCACAACTGAAGAGATGAGTGCTTCCTTTTCTCTTCAAAAGACCACCATTCTCGAGAGTACCCTCATCCATTCTATATACCCATAGACATCCCTTCTCTCACAACCGTCCAACTGACAAGAGAAGCAGCGTTCCGCAATAAGGACAATATCCAATTCCACAGTAACCCCTCCCCCTCTTTCTCATCTCCAGACATCAGCCCCGAACTCGAAAGCTATCTTCATTCCCCTCTTTCTTTCAACAAACACCCCACACTAAAGAAACTCAAAACTCCAATTTCACACCTCTACTCCTCTTCCCCTTCTTCTTCCCCTCTTCCTTCTCCTTCATCGCCTTCTCAAACGCTCTCTCCACCATATCCGGCTGCCGCGCGCCCCACGACGCGAACTTCGACATGCCCGCAGGCATCGCCGGCTTCTGCTGCGACGGTAGAGGCGGCGCGTACAGGTGGGACTCCAACGGCGAGTCGCCCAGCGGTGGGAACAGCATCGCGTTGTTGGAGAGCGCGTTCTCATCCCGCGGCGACGCGCTCACCGACGTTCGCGGCTTCTCCTCCTTCTTGCCGATCACCGCGTAGTTGATCGACGCCGAGCCGATCGTGGACAGCGACGGGAACGACGGTGCTTTCGGCATGGCTCCGCCCCACGCCTTCTCCTTCTTCTTCTCGGGCAGAAGACCGCCGATCGTCAGCTCGCGCACGGGCCGCTCCGGAACGCGCACGGCGGCAAAACGCTTCTTCCGTTCCTCCTCCACATCCTTCGTGATCTCGCTATGCATGATGATCAAGCATCACCACCCACACTAAACGCGCAATCGCCTCCTTCTCGATGAACACGAAGGCCTCGCGAAGCACGTTCAGCTCCTTCGCGGGGATCTCGTTCAAATCGCGCTTCCCGCGGTTAATATCCTTCATCGCGGGAATCGCCAGCGTGTCGCGGGTATGGAACAGGTCATAAAACAGGCCGAATTCCGTCATCGACCGCTCCGAAACGCCAAACATGGGCATCCAATCAATCACGCTCAGCTGCGCGTCCGTTTGCTCGTGAATCACCATTCCCAAATTCGCCACTTTTTCCGCCTCAATGCCAGACCAGGATTCCTTCTTCGCCCTCTCACTCAGCACCTCGTCGATGAACCGAATGATCTCCAGCGCCACGTTGGCCGTGGGCACCAGCAGACTCGCCCGCGCACTCTTCTTCTTGTCCACCAGATAACTCTTCAGCTCCTGAAGCCGGTTCAGCTCCGCGCGGAATCGCTTCCATTGCAGCTGCAAGGGCTGCGCCACGGGGTACATCGACGGGTACACCACATCCGCCAACTCCTCCTCCTCACGGTCCTCCGGGGTCAGTGCCATGGGCGTTTCGCTGCCACTTTCCTCCAGCTTTTTCTCCTCTTCTTCCGCACGCTCCCATGCCGCGTCCATCGTGCTCACCACCGGCTTCTTGCCCGAATTCGCCTCGATTTTCGGCTTCTTCTTGGAGTCCACGTCCACTACGCATAACCGTGGGAATCAAGTGCTACGGGCGTGAATCGACATTAGGTAGTCTTTGCTCAGCGTCGACGATCGCTTGCCCTTGGCCTCGCGGAACAGTGTTTCGAGCACGTGGCGTTTCACCGGGTCTTCCAGCAAACTGATCAACTCCGAAAACACCCTCAGATTCTTGACCCCCAGCAGGTTCAATGACGTGTCGTGGAACACCGCTGCACTGACCGTTCCGTTCACGAACTCTCCGCTCAGTTTCAAGTACCGGTCCAGCTTGGCGGCGTCGCCCTTGAACACACGGCGCAGCTCCTCGTTCAGCTTCTTGCTGCGCTTGGCAATCTCCTCGCGCGACCAGCCGGACGGGTCCTCCACCAAAAACGTCTTCGCCTGTTCGATCTCTTCTTCGGTGATGACGGGCTCCTTCTTCTTGTTGGCTGCGTCGTCGCGGAACAGGTCCGCCAGCTACGGGTGACGGAGGAGGACAACGGAAACGTTCACGCGCTCGCGTTCGTTGTGGACGGTGAGTTTGTGCTCCATCAATTCCAATTGCGTGTTGAACACGCTGAACTCCTGGCCGGCGCAAGAGGGGTGGTCGCAGACGTAGTGCTCTTTGCGGTAGTGCGCCATCAGCTCGGAGCGCGATTTGAAGTACTACGATCAATGCCAAAACACAAACCAAACGGCGTTCTTCTCGGGAGGGCAGAAGATACAGTGCTGGTGGGAGTGCTCCTTGTGGCTAATCAGCTCCTTCTCGTTGAAGATACGCCTCTTGCAGAACGGGCAGAGGGGATGCGGGTCTGCAACATAGTCGAGTTCCGGGTCCTGAATGCCGTAATTTAGGTGACGGAAGTACTCCTAGACGCATAATCGCCTACGCGAAGCCTTACCTTGTCTGTATAGCATTTCATCTCATAGGGGAACACCTTCAGTCCCTTCAGACACAGGTCGCAGAGAATCAGTTTATGGACGTCCTTAACGTGATTCTCGAGGTCCTTCGTCGTTTTGAACTTGGGGTTGCTCTTCTTCGGATCCGCCAAGAAGTTTTTGTAGCAAATCGGACAGCGCATGCCGAGGCGATCGCGATATGCCTTGCGGAGCCCTTCCGATTCAAAATAGATATCATATTCTTCATCATATGCCGTCTCCTTTCCATTCTTTATAGTGTCATAGTCCTTGTTGCCGTCCGTCGTGACAACGAGCGAATTCAGGTCTTCCTACAAAAGTCAACGGCCAACGGAAAGCTCACTTTGCAGGTAGGGCATTTGTTATCATTATACAGCAGCTTCCAGTGCAAGAGACATATCGAACACATGTCCTTGTGGTTGCAAGGGCCAAAGGCAAATTCCTTTATTTCACGGTCACAGACGCTGCAGAACATTGTTTTATGCCCCGCTTCTCTTCAAGTCAAGAAGTTTCTCAGAAATTTCCCCGCAAAGCGATTCTTCCTTTGCCTTTCCTTCCCCGAATGCCTTGCTTTCGTGGGAGTGCAGTGGATGGATGGGAGAGACGGCTTTGTGGTCATTTCCTATGAGTGTGATATGGCGTTGAAACGAGGTCTATGTGAGTTTAGCGATTCCAGAAGTCACGTACAATGAATTGTTTTTGTGACCTATTGGGATGTCCGAATGGAACCAGTCAATGTTGGATTCTTGTGGTTCCTTGAAAAAATCGTAGTGAATGAAATCAGTTGGAATCACTTCAGTCACCCTCCACGGGATGAAACGGAGAATCACCAACGGTTATTCCATCTATTGATCTCCTTGACCTCTATTTCATCGGAGGCACAAATTGGATTGGGGGTAAGAGGCATTCGCTCCTTGCTTCCGAAATCATCACCGATCAGGCTGTCGCCTTGCAGGCGTCTTTCGCACAACTGGAACAAGGGAATGGCTCACTTCGCGTCCTCGATTTCTGCAGGAATGAACGCATTCGACTTCCATTGGAAGAAGAATGAAACTCCCACCATAGAACTCATCGAATTCTATGAACAAAACACTATCAACTATCCTTCCTTCATTATTTATTCATTCTTCATGAGCAAAGAGGTGGCAGTTTGCAAACTCTATCATGGATAGATCGAACTGACCCAAGTTTCCGACCATCCCCAGATCAAGGAGGAGAAGAAGGAATGGAAGGGACTGGTACTTGCACTCTCCCTTTCATTACGGATAGGTACCACCCGATTACAGCTACGTTGACCACTCCAACTTCTTCACTTGGGGAATGTACTGATCCGTCCTTCTTTGTGACAAATAGTGTCTCCTTCCTGTCCAAACTGATCCGCACTGGCGGCAAGCGGCCTTTGACCGTGGAGGATCTCGGTGCCGTTGGCAAGGACGACAAAGCATCCACTCTCTACGACGCCTACAGCAAGGAGTGGGCCAAGGAGCAGGAAAAGAAGAAGCAGGGAAAGAACCCCTCATTCATTAAGGCGATGGTTCGCGCCACGGGCCTTTGCTACTGGGTCACTGGCGTGATTCTCATCCTTGTGGGCTGCTTGCTGGGCTTCGTTCCCACCATCCTGCTGAATCTCCTCGTGTCTGACTTTGAGAGCGACGAGCCAAGTGCCTTCCTTCTCCTCTCCTCACCACATAGACTACAAGATGCGCTGGGTGTATGCCGGCCTGTTGCTGGTGGTTCCGCTGATCACCACCTTCGTCAACTCCATCGTGCAAATGATGATGACCAAGATCGCCATCTCCCTCAAGTGCATGGCCTCCGAGGCCATCTACCGCAAGGCGCTGAAGCTCACCTCCTCCGCCAAGGGCGACATCTCGACCGGCCAGCTTGTGAACATCATGTCCACCGATACGAACGTGCTTTTGCAGTTCGTGATGATCGTCAACATCATCGCCATGATTCCTATCATGGTTTCGCTTCCTTCTCTCCTTCACGCCTAGTTGGTGGTGTGCATCGTCCTCGTCGCGCGGCAGATGGGCAAGATCACCTGGGTGGCGATCGGCATCTACATCTTCATGCTGATCTGGCAGTTCGCCTTCGTGGGCAGCGCGCAGCCCGTGCGCATGAAGGTGCTGGAGAAGACGGACGCGCGCGTGAAGCTGATGAACGAGGTGCTGACGGGCATCCGCGTGATCAAGTACTACTGCTGGGAGAAGCCGTTCAAGGGCAAGGTGCACGACTTGCGCAAGGTGGAGCTGAAGAACACGGAGAAGATGGCGTGGATCATGAGTGCTGGCGTGGAGTGCATGATGGGTCTGATCCCCAACGTCGTGCCGTTGGTCTGCTTCTCGCTGTACCCGTCCGTGATGGGCAAGCCGCTCACCTCTTCTGTTGCGTTCACGTCCATCTCGCTGTTCCACATCCTACAGATGCCCTTTGCCATGATGCCCATGTGCATGATGCTTCTCGTGCAGTACAAGTAACCTCTTCCTTCTCTCCTTCACTTTTAGCGTCTCCGTGAAGCGTATCAACAACTTCATGAACCTGGACGAGGTGGACGAGGCGCTGGTGGAGAAGAACCTGCCGGCGGGCTCCAAGGTAGCCTACAAGGACATCCACGGCGCGGAGAAGGTGGTGGAGGACTACGACGCGGAGCACGACGCGGTGCTGATCCGCGACGGCTACTTCGCCTGGGGCGGCAACGACAACTGCCTGAAGGACATCACCACGCGCATCCCCAAGGGCGCGCTGGTGGCGGTGGTGGGCCGCGTGGGCAGCGGCAAGACCTCGTTCGTGTCGTCGCTGGTGGGCGAGATGACGAAGAACGCGGGCGTGGTGATGGTGAACGGGTCCATGTCGCTGTCGGCGCAGCAGGCGTGGCTGGTGAACGACACGGTGCGCGGCAACATCCTGTTTGGCAAGCCGTTCGAGGAGGCCAAGTACAACGAGATCCTGAAGGTGTGCTGTCTGGAGGACGACCTGAAGGTGCTGGCGGGCGGCGACATGTGCGAGATCGGCGACCGCGGCATCAACGTGTCGGGTGGGCAGAAGGCGCGCATTTCGCTGGCGCGCTGCTGCTACTCGGACTCGGACATCGTGGTGATGGACGACCCGATCGCCGCGGTGGACTCGCACGTGGGCAAGGCGCTGTTCCACAAGTGCATCGCGTCGTACCTGAAGGGCAAGACGCGCATCCTGGTGACGAACGCGACGCAGTACTTGCACAAGTGCGACTACATCATCGTGCTGGAGAACCAGACCATCTCCCACCAGGGCACCTACGAGGAGCTGAAGGCGCAGAACATCGACCTGATGGCGCTGCTGACCGAGGAGGACGGCTCCTCGTCCTTCAGCGCGGCGCGCCGCTCGGCCAGCAAGAGAGAGGAGGAGGACAAGAAGAAGGCGGAGAAGAAGGCGAACGAGGCGGAGGAGAAGGAGGAGGGCTCGCTGACCACGACGGAATCCAAGAAGACGGGCAAGATGGACTGGGGTCTGTACAAGTACTACTTCCGCTGCGTGGGCACCTGCCTCGTGGTCGTGATCGTTCTGTGCTACGCTCTGGCCATGGTCTGCTCCGTCACCTCCAATGCGATTCTCTCCATCTGGTCCGAGGACAAGACCTGTCTGACCGACTCGGACAAGTGCACCACCACCACCAATCGCTTCATTCTTCTCTACGCTGTCGCCATTATCGTCTATTCTCTCTTCACCATCGCGCGAACGCTCATGGCCGTGCCCGCGCGCATTCGCGCCGCACAGACCATTCACGACGATCTGACCAATGTCATTCTGGACGCGCCCGTGTCCTTCCACGACGTGACGCCCGTGGGCCGCATCCTGAACCGCTTCAACCGCGACATCTCGCTGATCGACGATGAAATGCCGCGCAGTCTGTTGATGTTCCTCGTGCAGTTCTTCCTGCTGGTGGGCGAGCTGGTCAACATCCTCTGGTCCACGCGTGGCATCATGATCCCTGTGATCATCATCGCCTTCGTCATTTACTACTTCATCCAACACAACTTCCGCCGTGCCAACACCGACATCCAGCGCATCGAGGCCGTCACGCGCTCGCCCATCTACACCGACTTCCAGTCCGTGCTGCTGGGCTCGCCCTCCATCCGCGCCTACGGCCACCAGCAGCGCTTCATCGAGGGCATCGAGAAGAAGCTGGACACCAACAACAACTGCCTTCTGATGTTCCAATGGGCGTCTGCCTGGCTCACGGTTCGCTCCGACGCCATCGCTGCCTGCATCCAGTTCCTCACGGCCGCCATCTCCAACGTCGCCACGTCCATCATCTCGCCGGGCCTGCTGGGAAACGCGCTGTCGTCGTGCTCGGGCCTCAGCAACTTCATGAAGCAGATGGTGAAGATGCTGGCGCAGGCGGAGGCGCAGATGAACTCCGTGGAGCGTGTTAAGGAGTACATCGACAACGTGAAGCCCGAGCCGCCCATGATCACGGATGTGCGGCCGCCAGAGGGCTGGCCGAGCGAGGGCAAGATCGAGTTCAAGGACGCGAAGCTGCGATACCGCGACGGCCCGCTGGTGATGAGGGGCGTGAACCTGACGGTGGAGCCGCACGAGAAGGTGGGCGTGGTGGGCCGCACGGGCGCGGGCAAGTCGACGATGATGATCGCGCTGTTCCGCATCACGGATCTGTGCGAGGGCTCCATCACCATCGACGGCATTGACCTGGCGACGCTGGGGCTGGAGGACGTGCGGCGCGCGCTGTGCATCATCCCGCAGGACCCCGTGCTGTTCTCGGCGTCGGTGCGGTTCAACCTGGACCCGTTCAACGAGGCGAGCGACGAGGACATTTGGAGCGTGCTGGAGCAGGTGGAGCTGAAGGACGCGATCGAGCGACTCCCACGGGGCCTGGACGACGACGTGCAGGAGGGCGGGTCGAACTTCAGCGTGGGCGAGCGTCAGCTGATCTGCATGGCGCGCGCGCTGCTGAAGCACCCGAAGATCCTGATCATGGACGAGGCGACGGCGTCGCTGGACAACGAGACGGACACGCACCTGCAGCACATGATTCGCAAGCAGTTCGCGACGTGCACGGGGCTGACCATCGCCCATCGACTGAACACCATCATGGATGCGCATCGCGTGTGCGTGATGGACAAGGGCGTGGTGGCGGAGTACGACACGCCCGCGAACCTGCTGCGCAAGGAGGGCGGCATCTTTAGAGGCATGGTGATTGCCGCGAACGACCCGACTCTGTTCGACATGGTGCCTGGCTGTGAGGACATGAAGGAGTTGCTGAAGAAGGAGGATGCGGAGGAGTCGCCGAAGGTGGAGAATATATAGTCTTTGGGTGTTTGTTGGGATAACGGAGTTGAAGAATCAGACAATTGCTTCTTTTGACGTGCCAATGAGCGATCTGGTTGTGATTGGTGATTATGAGTTGTTGGAGAAGCAGAAGGAAGGGTATGAGACGAACTGAGGGAATGAAGCACAGAGAATGGTTTGACGAGTACAAAGCACGCAATCGAAATACCCATGAGATTGTATTGATGGCAAGAGTGAAGAATGGATTGGATGTGAAGAGAATCGAATCACGCTTTATACAACTGAAAGAATGCAGCAATGAGCATCTTGTGAGGTATATAGATATTGTGAAGAAGGATGACGAGTTGTGGGTAGTAATCCCTTCCAGAGTTGACAGAATAGATTGTAATGGAGAATTGTGATTGCTATCCTCTCTCACAGTTCATGGAGCATAGGGATTACCTGACAGAGGAGCAAGTGCGTGAGATCGCCTATGGTTGTTTATTGGGATTGCAGTATCTTCATGAGAGAGGCATTATGCATGGAGTAAGCATTCCGAAGTAAGAATGATTGAATAGGATGTGAGACCAGTGAATCTGTTTCTAACTGAAGATGGTGTGTTGAAGTTGGGTTACTACGGACTAACAACACAAGCAGAGTGTTATTCCATCAAGAGGATGGATTGTGAAGGAATTCGTAGTTTTGGTCCTGAAGTGTTTAAAGGAGAGTATGAGATGAAGAGTGATGTGTGGTCGTTTGGAATTGCTTTGATCGAAATGATGGGAATAACGCCATACGTTAAGTATGAGAACAACTGTTTACCTACAATGGGCCGCTATTATAAGTATCCATTTAATGAATATGACATGGAAACATCAGAGATTTTGATTGATTTCCTTCAGGATTGTTTTGAGTGTGTTCATGCAAGACAGGATGTGAAGTGGTTGCTGAATGTGAGTGTGCTGTGAAGGAGAATGATGAGTAGCATCCATTTGTGAAGGAGTGTGAAGGAGAAGTGTTGATTCCATTTGTGAAGATCCTGAAGTATCAAGAGTACTGTGAATGGATACTGAAGAACGATGTGAAAGATTCTCATCTAGTGTTGTGTGAGAATGGATTGTGTTGGTATGATGAAGGCGTGATCGAGAAATCCCATTCTGTTGTAGTGGAATTGTGTTTGAATCGAGTGATCGAAGTGAGTGTTGACTCGCATGCGTTGCTTAGAGTGAATGGAGAGGATGTGAATGGAATGGAACAGGCTCAAGTGTTGGACTTGAATGATGATGGAGAGAGATGGGAAGGCGATGTGATGAACAATGAACCCTATGGTTGGGGTGTGGTGTATGACAGTGAGAACAGAAAGACGTATGAGGGATTCCGAATTGGAAGTGTGAATGTATGCTATGGTACTCGATACTATTCTGACATCCAGAAAGTGGAGTATGAAGGAGGATGGTTTGAAGGAAGACGATATGGCAACGGTATTCTGTATGACCGCAATAGAAGAGTAGTGTTTGATGGAGAGTGGATGGATGATGAACCAGTAATCAAGAGAGTAGTGCTGAATGAAGAGAATCAACTGCTTCACAATCACATTAAAGAACTGTTCATTCAAGACAGCAGTTGCAATGGATCAGAATGGACTGCATTAGATTTGTCTTTCATACCCAGTTTGCGATTGTTTGAAGTGGGATCTCACTGTTTTACGAGTGTGAATGAAGTGAAGGTGATTGGATTGAATCAATTGGAGAGAGTGGTGATTGGAAGGGATTCCTTTTGGCACCTTAGTGATTCATGTATAAATGGTCATTTCTATGTGAAGAATTGTGAGAGACTGAGAGAATTGAAGATTGGTTGTTATTCCTTCAATCATTATGGAGCGTGTGAAATTGAGAATCTGCCTTCTTTGGAAGTGATTGAAATGGGACAAGTGAATGAGTATAATCGCAGTTTCCTTTGTGCTTCATTGGGAATAAAGAGTGATCATGAAAGAATGAAATGATGAATAGACTTGCCCCGTTTAGAATCACTTCTATTTGGTGATTATACATTCGCTAAGTGTTCTCGTGTAGTGTTTGAGAGTGAATCTGCAAGCAGGAGAATGATGACTAGATTTGCCTGAATTGATTTCCATTCAAGTAGGAGAGAATGCATTCCAATTCAGGGATGATGAATCAAGTGAATTGATCATGCGAAGTGATGATGGTGAAATGAACTGACAAATAGACTTGCCTAAACTCACTTCACTCACTACTGTTAAAGACAGCAATTCGTTCCGCTATCCTTGTTCCATCATTTTGGAGAGTACTTCCTATAACCCAATCCTCACAACCAGATATGACCTCTCTCACCACTGTCTTTCTCCCTTATGCATTCGAGATGAGATATCAATCGTCTCTTAGCAGTATTCACCATCGGAAAGAATGATAAATAGACATTGGTGAATTGATCAATCATCCAAACATACCTAAACACAACCCCAGTTCAAATATTCATTCGATTGATGAATTCATGTCGATGAAAGAAAGTGTTGAAATGCTGATTGTGGATAGTAATACATGTAATGATACACGCTTTATGGCATTGGATTTGTCATCCTTCTCAAATCTGAAGGTGTTTGAAGTGGGAGACTATTCCTTTGTGTATGTAAATGAAGTGAAAATGATTGGATTGAACCAATTGGAGAGAGTGGTAATAGGAAAGCGTTGCTTTAGAAAGAAAAAGGAGAAGAATCCTGAACGTCATTTCTATTTGAAGAATTGTGAGCGAGTGAGAGAATTGAAGATGGGTTGTGGTTCCTTCTCTGATTATTCCGTGTGTGAGATTGAGAATGTGCCTTCTTTGGAAGTGATTGAAATGGGAGAATTGAATGAAGAGAGTTTCAATTTCAATTGGGCTTCATTGGAATTGAAGAGTGATTCTCAAAGAATGAAATGATGAATAGACTTACCCCGTTTGAAATCTCTTCTGTTTGGTGATGATGCATTCTACTATTGTTCTCGTGTGGTGCTTGAAAGTGAATCTACCAGAAAGAGAATGATGACTAGACTTGCCTGAATTGATTTCCATTCAGTTGGGTACTAGTGCATTTCGATTCACTGATGATGAATCAACTGAATTGATCATACGAAGTGATGACGATGAAATGAACTGATGAATAGACTTGCCTAAACTCACCACACTCACTGCTAATGGAAACCGCAGTTATTCATTCCAGTATCCTCGTTCCATCACTCTGGAGAGTGCTTTCTGTCTCTTTATCCTCACAAGCAGATATGCCCTCTCTCACTGATGTGTCTTTCTTTCGTGCGTTTCATTACCGGGACAACGCTGCAGTTTCTGGAGGTTTGTTTCATTTCACCTTGTTCACTCCTAGATATTGGTGATCTTTCTAATTATGTTATGCCATTTCCATAATGAGACGGTTATCAATTCTTCTTTCTTCCAACACGCAGTATCAATTCTTCCTCCATATGAGGGTCATCCTATTCATTTTGATACACCCTTGCTCTTAAAGGAAACAGTATGATTCAGAGAGTATGATAGAAATACGATTCAAGTCCCATCTGTTCATGAATCAGCAATACTCTCCATTCACAACTTCCGATGGTTCATACACCCACACAACACCATCCACCAATCTCCACCTCTCTACACCCCACGCAACACACTTCCATGCAACCCGCACCACTTTTTCGTGCATCGAATCACCTTCATTTTCCCATTCAACCGCTTCCATGCAGCGCAATCCTATCCTCTTCCTGCTGCTCCTCCTTGTTTCAATCGGCTCCTGCGCATCAACGCATGCAATTCGCGTGATGGATCATCTCGGCTTCTCTCTGACCTCCTACACCGCCTATCAACACGAGGGAGACAAACGGATCCATTGCAGCACGGATGCAGCGAAGGCAACGTGGTCCCTCTCTCCCGTTGTCGATCAAGTCGTTATCAGCGAAGAAGGAGTGCTAACCATTCATACCAATGCACTCATGCCTCGGACTGTGTTTACAATTCGCGCTGTTGCAGAAGGCGAGGAATTCGTTCTCCCCTTCGAGATTGCTGTCCAGGAGTGCGAATTCGGCAGTACGACTACCCTGGAGTTGATAGCGAAGAGCACGATGAACCTGTTTCAGTTGTACAATGACACGGCTCTCGTTTACAATGATACGCTAACGACGCAAACGCTCTGCATCCCCCACACGCACTACCGCTACACCTACAAACCGCTGCTGGACACCTATCTTCGCGTGTATCGCGACGAGAACGCTCTCTACCACACGGGCTTTCTGGGCCGCGACAAGCCATGCGAAGGGTTCTTTTCCAACGTGGAATCGGATCCCATCGTCATTTCCTTCCCTTCCGTGGTGTCCATTGCTCCTGACGCCGAGAAGAAGCTGCTGGTGTCCACGTCCGGCCTCGTGGCGTCCATCTCCATCGATCCTCCTCTCCCCTTCGATTCCAGCACCAACACCGTCACCATCACGGGCAACGAGTCGGGAAAAGCCACCTACACCATCACAGCTGTATCTCCCGATGACTCAAACAAAGCCACCTTCACGGTGTACCACGGCGAGTGCCCCGAGCACTACCGCCGAGTGAAGGCGCGCGTGTTCGACAGCTACACCGCCTACGCGCTGCCCGACGTGGAGACAGCCCTGAGCTACAACACGGAGCAGACCTTCTGCATTGCCGCCTACGCCTTCCGCGTCGAGTACTACAACAAACAGTCCACCGATGCCTCCACACTGCTGCTGGAGGAGGAGGGGGCCCCCATTTTCCGATTCCTCCCCGAGACCCAAACGCCCTACTTCTACTCCTTCGCCTTCACGCACGCGCCGGCGATCGCCTTCAACTCCACACTCTCCTTCTTCGTGGGCTCTGCCTCCAAGCACTGGGCCGATCTCTCCTTCAAACCCAAACATTGGCGGCAAGGCGTGGCTGGCGACTGGGGTGCCTTCGACCGCCACGGCGCGGCGTATTTCCGCGGGAGTTTCGCGGTGGAGAGCGTGGCGGCCTTCTCGTATGTGCTGCTGAAGCTGGCGGGCGAGGGCGAGGCGACGGTGTTTCTGAACGGCGCGGAGCAGGGCACGCAGACGCTGCGTCTCACGACGAGTGTCACACGCGTGGTGCTTCTGGCCTCTGCCCTGCAGCAGGGAACCAACTGTCTGGCGGTGCGACTGCGTGGCTCGGCCAATGCCGCCATTCACTTCGCGATGCAGGCCGAGCCGACCAACACGCCGCCCCTGCCGCTGACTGAAGGCGTGGCTTCCGCCGTGCAGGAGCACCCGAACCCGGATTACCCGCCCGAGAACGCCTTCGCCGACTCCAAGACGAAGGCGTGGCGCGCGATGAGTTTTCCCGCGGAGCTGATCTTCACCTTCACCGACACGGAACAGATCGTGAACCAAGTGGTGATGCCACAACCCCGCGGGAGCCAGACGTTCTCTCTGCAGATCTTCGGTGTGACGAACAACCGTCGCGAGCGTCTGGCGGCCTTCAACGACGCGATCTTTGAGGGCGGCGAGTGGGGCGACATCCCACTGTCCTTCGGCAACGTGCGGGCCTTCCACGCCTACCACCTGCGCTTCGACAGCAGCGCCAACGCCACGCTGGACGTGAAGCGCGTGAAGTTCTTCTCTCGCCCTCTGTTCGCCTGCCCCGCGCGCCGCAGGCTGGTGGGCGTGCTGGAAGGAACCGATGTGACACAACACTGCCCGTGGGGCTTCACGGGCCGCAAGCTGCTGCACTGCGAGCGTGACGAGGCGTCGAACGACAGAGCGGTGTGGCGAGAGGACGTGACGCAGTGCTTCGAGACCAACCCCGACAGCGGGCTGGACTTCGTGGACTGGTCGTTTACCATCAAAGGCATGTCGGCGGGCGAGTGGGAGCGCAGAGAGAAGCAGCTGACGGAGATGCTGGTGGCGAACACGTACCTGCGCGAGAAGAACATCCGCTTCCTGTACCAGGACTGGAACGCCGAGCAGGAGCAGACCGAGGTGACGGTGGCCGTGCGCTGCACGCTGGACACGCTGTTCGGCGAGCTGATCCAGCGGGACCTGAAGCGACTGGCGCCCGTGTTCGACGCGGCGGTGAAGGAGGCGGTGAGTCCCTCCTTCGACGCACACATCCTGTCCGTGCACATCCGCCACCACGTGAACTGGGTGGCAGTAATCGTCGTAACGATTGTTGTGGCACTGCTGTCTTCAATGGCGCTTCTGTACTACAAGGTGCGCAGCAAGAACACGACACTTCGCCGCCTGAAGAAAGACGCGCTGTTGGCTTGTCCTGTTTGTAACAAACACTCCAGTTGAACGCGTCGTCCCGCTCCTGCACGTTGTCCTCGCCCTCCGCCTCCTCCAGCGCGCAGAAGCTCGCGAAGTGCTCCGGTCTGTGACTCTATTCCTCACACGCCACACCCACAGCCCTACCGCATCGTAGTACTCCTTCGGCACGTCGGGCATCACGTCGTACGGGTCGCTCGCGCGGAACTGGATGCCGCGGAAGTTGTAGTTCCAGCCGTTCTCGGAGGGCACCAGGAAGAAGCCCAGGTACTTGTCGCTGAACAGCACCGGACAGCCCGTGAACATCGTGTTGGCGTCGAAGCCCGTCTCCGACACACCACCGTCCTTGCACTGGCGACCCCACTCGTAGCCCTCCTTCGTCACCGTGTAGCCCGACACGCGCACCGACCCGGGGATAAACGAACACACCACCACCGCTGTCTTCTTCCCGTCCCACTCGGGGTGCTTCTCCAGGAACGCCGCGTGCGTCGCCACGTCGCGCGTGCTCAGCCCGTGCAGGTCGGTCGGCTGCGTGTGGATCCAGCCAAGCGGCTCCAGACCCTCCAACAGCTCGTGCTTCGGCAGCGCGTCGGGCAGCTTCACGCACTGCGAGGAACCCATCTGAGGCGGCAATACGATCACACGCACCTCCTTGATGTGCGGGTCGTCGGGCAGCGACACGCCGTACAGGAACCCGCCGATCTCCACGCGCAGGCCCGCCACGCACACGAACTTCTCCAGCAGGTTGCTGGGCAGCACGTAGGTGTTCTCGCCCTCCAGGCAGGGCTGCACGCTCAGCTGCTTGACGCGCATCGCCAGGTTGGCGGCGGACAGCGCGCGCGTGCGCCAGTCGGTCTTGGAGGCGAAGGTCTGCTGCTCGTACTGCGAGGTGGTGGTGACGGTCATCTCCTCGCCCAGGATGTTGGTGCTGCGCGTGGTGACCGACACCATCTGACTCTGGTCGCGGCTGTTCGTCTCGATCTCCGCCATCTGCTGGCGTTGCTGCGAGGGCGGCGTGATGGGCATGCCCAACACGATGTCGCGGATCTCCGAGTCGGTGAGCGAACTCACGGACACATTGTTGGCCTTGCAGTACTCCGCCAGAATCAGGTCCGTCAGGTGGCTCTCCACCTCCTTCCATTCCTCGTCGGTGAACGAGGGCCAGATGTGGTGTGGCTGCGTGATCGTGTTCGCGGTCGGCTTCATGATGGCCGACGCCTGCACGGGACTCATGCGGAAGGCGCGGAGAATCAGCACGAGACGCGAGAAGGCGGTGTAGGAGGAGATGGACTTCAGCCAGTCGTCGTACAGGTTGAAGAGGTCGTTGGAGGGTCCCGTCGCCTTCAGCACGTGGTCGGCGATCTTCTCCACCTTGGCCAGCGCCATGAAGGGCAGGTCCAGCTCGCTGTTCTTCAGAATGGTGTTCGGGAAGTCCACCAGCTGGCTCTGCATCGCGTCCATCAGGTTCTTGCGCGTCACGATGATCTGTCGGGGCAAGTCCTCCACCGGCGTAGAGTGCATCAACGCACTCACCTCCTCCGCCGTCTTGAACTTGGCCAGCTGCGTGAGGCGCTTCTGGCCCGCCCACACGGACGTGTGGATCACCTTCAGGAACAGCTGGCCGGTGCGCGGGTTGATCACCGCCACGAAGCCGTTCATGGGCTTGGTGGTGGTGTTGCCCTCGAAGGTCTGGTGCATCGTCACGCGGTACACGTTGCTGTCGTCCACGAACCACGTGATCTGGTTGTTGAACAGCTCCTGGTAGTTCTGGCTGCTCAGCATCGGCTCTGTCGGCTCGCTCGAGTACAGTTGCAGTCCGCTGCGAATGCGATCGCGCAGCACCGTCAGCGCAGGGTTCGCCTTCATGATGCGCGCCATGGCACGCTGCAACACGTTCTTGGCGCCGGGGATGTAGTGTCCAAAACCGCTGTACATGTTGTACGCCAGATCGATGCCGAGCAGCACGCCGGTGGGCGACGCGTACTGCGTCATGGAATCGGCGATGTAGTCGTTGAACTTGGCGCGGCAGTAGCGCTCGATGTCGTGCGAATCGTAGTCGCCCCAGCGCAGCTGCACGTCGAACCAGTACTCTTGCGCGGGCTGCTCCGTGAACTCGTCCTTGTCGTCGTGCAGCAGAGAGGGCTTGCAGGTGTTCCAGCGATGTGCGGCGCGCAGAATCACGTCGGAAGCGGAGCTGTTCATCTTGTACGACTTGCGCGGGTGCACCGTCACCTTCTCCACACTCTCGATCGCCAGGTTGTCCAGCTCCTGATCGAACACCTGACACAGATCGGTCACCACGTTCTCGTGGATCTTCTGCCATAGGTGCGCGCGGAAGATCTGGATCAAACTGATCTTCAGCGTGGGGATCTTGCCGTGCATGAAGATGCCCGTCAGGTCCAGCTGCACCTGGAAGCCCACGTACACGTTCGCGCGGTTGATGGTCGGCGACCACCACAGCGTGAAGCGACGGTTCGGGATCTGGTTCAGACCGCTGCGCTGCGCGTTGGTCAGCTTCTTGTACTTCATCTGCTCCTCGAAGCCCGACGCCTTCTCCCAGAACAGACCCTCCCATGTGGGGAACGCCGTCGCCTTGAACAGCGTGTGCTCCAGAATCGTCTCCACGCCACCCAAGTGCTGGATCACATCCGTGCGGTAGTTGTTCAGGTTCCACAGGCGGCCGTCGTGGCTCTGGTGCGTCCACCACAGCTGGTTCCAGCGCATCAGCGTGTACTGCTTGAACACCAGCCGCGTGCGGTAGCCCTTGTCGTACGCCAGCGTGTGCCGGTCGCGCTGGAACAGCGTGTTGATGCGCGGCAGACCCAGCTCCCACGAGTCGTTCAGGTCCTCGTAGGTGAGTCGCCGGTTGCGCGCGTTCGCCTCCGCCTTCTTCAGCGCGTACTCCGCCCAGACGGCCTGAGAGGACTGGATCTCGCTGAGCCAGGGGGTGATGTAGCGGAACAGGTTGGGGATCAACTGGTCCTCCTCGTGGCTCATGCCATTGCGGAAGTGGGTGATGCCCGCACTGGTCTGCTTGGCCACGTTCAGGTCCGACTGCGGAATCAGGATGTGGCCCATACTCATCATGCCCAGTCCGCCCAGCTCCTTCGGCGTGTAGAACACCACGGGCGGGAAGCGCGAGGGCATCTTGCTGTTGAGGCCCACCTTGATGCGCGTCTGGATCTTGTTCTCGCACTTCACCAGAATGTCCAGCATCTCCTCCGTGTTGATCACCGCCTCGCGGAAGTACGTCATCAGCCCGATCAGCGCCGTGTTCCACTTGTTCGCCACCTTCGTGAACGTTGTGCCGCCGCTGCTCATCAGAATTTGACGCACGTGGTTCTCGAACGCCTTCATCTCCTCCTCGCTCACGCGCAGATACGCCAGCGCCGTCTGCTCCTTCGTGCTCTCGTTCTGCAGCGGCCACGTCCCGTCGCGCGCCTGCACCTGCTCCTCGCGCGGCGTGCGCACCTTCGGCAGGATGCGCACCTCGAAGCCGCACATGTCGAACAGCAGGTTCGGGTTGTCGCGCGAGTACACGCACACGAACGATCGCTCCCACTCGAAGGTGGTCAGCGACCGCGGCAGGCGACTCTTCATGTTCCAGAACACGGCACGGCCCAGGTTCACGTCGTGCTTCATCAATCGCATGCGCGCGTCACGCGGCCAGCACTTCTTGTTGTTGTAGCCCACGATGTTCTCGTTGTTGGGGTCCGGGTGCTCCGTCAGGAAGCGTTGAATTAAATCCTTCGCCTCCTCCGCCGTGAACCGGAATACGATGTACACCTTGTCCACATTGCGCGTGTACAGCCGGATCGGGTGCCGCGTCTCCGTCTCCGTATCGTGGAAGGTCAGATACTTGTTCGGGAGTGTCGGCGGACCGGCCAGCTCCGACGCGCGCGTCATGCCAAGCAGCAACAGATCCAGAATCAGCCCGTAGTACTGGAAGATGAAGCCCGCGAACTGCAGGCCGGGAATCAGCCCGTAGTGATTGACGTGCTCCATGTCCTTGAAGGTGATCTTCACGTTGCTCTTCTTCGACATGTAATCCGCCAGGTTCGGGTCCACGATCAGCCGCAGCAGACGCGACAGCAGCGTCGGGTCGATCTTCTCGAACACCTTGTCGAACGGCGCCTCCATCAGCACGTCGCACTCGCCGTTGTCGCAGGACCAGAAGTCCGTCAGGTTGTTGATGCCCTGGCAGAACTTGTACACCAGGTACGGCTGCGGCTCCTCGTCGCTCGGCTTCACCCAGTTGGGGAACAGCTTGCGCTTGTCCGCCTCGTACCACAGATACTGGTCCAGGTACGCGTCCGTGATCTTCTCCAACGGGTCGATCTCGTACACGGGCACCAGGTGCGAGTACAGGTCCAGGAACTGCAGCCCCACGTCCTTGAACACGTGCTGCGACATCAGGTACCGCTTGATCTGCTGCAGCGTCTCGTGCGGGTTGTCGAAGCCGTGCTCGATCAGCGCCAGCTCGTCGCGCTGCAGCTGGTTCATGCGGCTCGCGCTGTTGTAGTTCTCGCGCAGCCGCTCCAGCGCCAGCGTCAGCAGCTTCGTGTCGTGCTTGTACTGCACGGGCGGGAACGGGATCGGCGAGAAGTGCCGCGACTCCAGCCAGTTGATCGCCGTGTTGTAGATGGCCGCGCCCTCCTCCGCCGACACGTACGGGCCGTCCTTCAGGTAGTTCTGCTGGCGCTCCTGCTCCTTCTTCAGGAAGAGACGCGTCAGCCGGCCCACGTTCTTCTTGCACACCGTCTTGTCCACCGTCGCGCCGCGGCGGATGCGCTCGCGCACGTAGTGCGCCACGTTGGTCCACCAGTCCGCCTTCGCCTTCACGTACCGCTGAATGAGCGACTCCACGGCGGGCGGCATGCCCGGCACCTTCCACGGGATGTTGGCCTTCCAGCAGCGCCACGCCTCGGAGAGGTGCTGCAGGATGGTGGCGGCCTTGTTGTTGCGGATGCCCTCGGGCATCATGTCCGTGATGTCGTGGATCACCGACTGCCTCAGCTCCAGATCGTAGTGGCTCTCCACGCGCTGCTTCGTCACCGTGTGCGGGACCGCGTCGCTGTGTCGGCCCTCGAACTGACGCGCCAGCAGGTTCTGCAGCCAGCGCTCCAGTAGCGGGACAATGCCGCGCAGGAAGAAGAGCCACACGCGCCAGCCGGGGAACCAGAAGCCGCAGCCGGGGCCCTTGCCGACGGGCCCGGTGTTGAAGCGGTAGTAGATGAGGTGCTTGAGGTCCTTGCACATGCGCACTTGGCGCATGAGCCGGTACTTGTAGCGGTACATGCCCGTCAGCTGCCCGATGTGCGCGAAGCAGTACTGCAGCCCGTCCGCCAGCTGGTACGCGTCGATGTTGCCCAGGCGGAACTGTACATTGCAATCCACGATGATCTTCGTCAGCCGCAAAATCTCGCGCGTCAGGTGGAACGCGTTGCCGAAGCGGCTCTTCTTGCGCTCCTTGGTCGTCAGCGTCTTCACCGGCTTCAGGTTGAAGTTGTAGTCCAGGTGCAGGTAGTTCAGCCCGCGCCGGTGGATCATCAGGTTCAGCGTGTTGAAGCCCTGCCGCACCACCTGGATGCCCGCCTCCACCCAGTCCTCCTCCGTCGTCTGGAAGAACTTCGTGCTGCGCAGCGAGCGGATCAGGTCGCGTCGCTTCTGCGCCTATTCCTCAGTAAGACTTTCAGCAGGCACCTTCGGCGGGCGGCGGTGGAGCTGGTTCATCACCCAGCACTTCAGCAGCTTTTGGTAGGACACCTTCACCTTCGTCGGCAGCTCGAACGACACGTGCTCGCGGAACCACGTGTTCACCAGCGGCACGTCGAAGCACCGTCGCGTGCGACCCGACCGCAGGTTGAACGGCCGCGGCGCGTTGTACAGCGCGATGCCGTCCGCCGTCGTCTCTATGTGTTATGAGAGGGTGACGAGACAACCGGTGAACAGCGGCGCGCCTGCCAGCAGTGGCAACACGCCCTCGGGCAGCACGAACTCTTCTTCCAGATCCACGTCCTGTCCGTCAGTTCCCACTCTGACACTCACCACACAACTGTGACTCTTCTCGCTGATGAAGGCAGGAATCGGGTTGATGATGGGATCGTAGAAGAAGGCGGGCTGATCAGGATCATCGCTCTTGATGTACGCCGACGCGGGCAGGTGGTACGTAGGGATGGCGCAATGCTTCGTGCGGTCGTTGTACATGTACGGGTACGCGATGCGGTACTCCGTGCGGATCGGGTTGCGCTGGATGATCTTGTTCACGTCGTTGAACTCGTTCCAGTCCTCGTCCACCTCCACGTCGCGGTCCAGCGGCTCGTACTTCGGACCACCGGGGATCGCCACGTTCAGCGCCTTCGCCGTGAAGAAGGACTTCTTGTCGAACAGGTAGAAGTAGTTCTGGTCCGTGATGTCCGTCAGCAGCTGGTTCGACAGCCGGTACAGGTTCGCCATGATCGCGATCGACAGATGCCAGCTCTTGTACGACGGACCGTTCGTGTAGGCCCTGTCGTCGGACAGCGGGCGGTGGTCGTACAGCCAGTCGATGACCGCCGCGTCGTCCTCGGGCGACAGGTCCAACATCTGGATCGCGTCCAGCGGCTCCACGTCCAGGATGTTGTCGCCGTAGTCCAGCGGGGGTTCTTCGTCGTCGAAGGGCGGGAAGCGCATTCGCTTGAAGTTGCGGCGATCGCGCTTCTCCTTGCGCATCATCACCCACATCGTCGACCACTGCGCGATGAACACCGGCTCGATCACCATCGGCACCTCGTTCACCAGCGTGATGGCGCCCGTGATGTGATATGCAGAACCTTCACCATGCGCACCTGCTCCCACGGCATCGGCATGTTCTCCAGCAGCTTTAGGATCGCGTGTGGCATAAATCTACGCGTGAAATGACGTATAAGGCGCGTACTTCAGTGCGCCCAGATACACGCGCTTGTCATTTCGGAATTTGCGGGACGAGAGGTCGCCGTGGTCCTTCACGATCTTGCGGAGGTGTTCCACAGGCATCTCGATGGTTTGCATGTTCACGATGGTTTTCTTCTCCACCTGGTTGAACTTCTTCATTCGCCGCTGCTGCCACTTCCGCGAGCGAATGATCAGCGCCTCATCGAGCTTCTCCTTCTCCTCCTGCTCGATGTGCATTTGGATGTCCTCGTCTTCTTCCCTTTCAATCTCGTTGGCACTCATTGAAAAGGAATGGGTTCAAATGGGAGTTGCACGGCGGAATCTGGAGTGAGTGGGAATTGGGGAGGGTTGTTTGTTTTGTGTGTTGTGTTGGATGTGTTGGAGTGTGTGAAGATAGGAGAAAGGGGAAGGAAGGGAGAGAATGGATGGGAGGGAATGAGTGTGAAAAGTGAGAAATGAATAAAGGAGGGTGATGAAAAGAGGAAGGAGAGTCGATGGCTTGATTGTCGTCATTACGAAGTCAACCTCGTTTCCCTTTACCAATCAAACATACTCGGAATGACCTTCACAACGGCAGTCCCAACCATTCCATCCGCTGTGCCATCCCTCAAACAAATCCTCCTCAAACGGCAATACACATGTTTCCATACTCTGACAAGATTCTAGTATGCGATAACGGAACGGGAGTACGAAGAAATCCACACACGATGATTCTCTAGATTGTGAAAGCGGGCTACGCGGGAGACAATGTGCCCAGAGTCCAGTTCCCTTCGCTGATCGGTCGGCCAATGCTTCGGGCGGAAGAAGACTATGTTGGCGACATCACGCTGAAGGTGCGTTTCATAATGGATCCATGACATCTCTAGGATTTGTTGGTGGGAGACGAGTGCAACGAGGCGATGCGCGCGTTGAACATCACCTACCCCATCGAGAACGGCGTGATCACGCGCTGGGACGATATGGAGGCGCTGTGGAAGTACACATTCGAGACGAAGCTGGGCGAGCACACATACGACGACAAGCGAATCATGTTGACAGAAGCGCCGCTGAACCCGCGCGAGAACCGGCGGAAGATGGCGGAGATCATGCTGGAGAAGTTTTGCTTCGGAGGCATGCAGTGCAAGCCCCAGGCCATGCTGACGCTCCATTCGCGCGGATCCAACACGGGCGTGGTGGTGGACAGTGGCGACGGCGTGACGCACGTGATGTGCGTGTACGAGGGCTACGTGCTGAACCACCTGACCCGGCGATTGAACATCGCGGGTCGTCACGTGACGCGGCACCTGCTCAGCCTGCTGCAGCAGCGCGGCTACGCGCTCAACGCGACGGCGGACTTCGAGGTGGTGCGCGAGATGAAGGAGCGCCTGTGCTACGTGGCGTACAGCTTCGAGAAGGAGATGCGCCTGGCGGACAACACGACGGTGCTGATGAGCGAGTACCAGCTGCCCGACGGGCGGGTGGTGAAGCTGGGAAGCGAGCGCTTCGAGGCGACGGAGGCGCTGTTCAAGCCGGAGCTGATGGGCCTGGAGTGCATGGGCCTGTCGGAGATGGTGTTCGACGCGATCCAGAAGGCGGAGGTGGACCTGCGGCCGATCGTAGGGAAAAATGGGGGGAGTGAGGGGTAGTTCTACAAGAACATTTTGTTGTCGGGCGGCACGAGCATGTTCCCCGGCCTGCCGTCACGTCTGGAGAAGGACATCCGCGAGATGTACGTGAATCAGATCTCGAAGGGAGAGATCAACCACGTGGCGAAGTCGATCAACGTGATCGCGCAGCCGAACCGGAAGCACGCGGTGTTCACGGGAGCGGCGGTCTTCGCGAAGTACATTGCGAATCGTGTGGACGAGTGGATCAGCAGAGCGGAGTGGGAGGAGAGTGGCGCGAGAGTGTTGGATAAGATGTAATCTGTGTGAGTGTTTTCATACTCTGAAAGCGAACTAAAACATGAAAACCTACAGAAGAGTGTTTACGGCAATCTCAAAGTGGAAGTGCTAATAGAACCACTTGTGGCTTGAGCAGTCTTATCACAGTTTGGCATTTGCTGCCATGCCAAGTGCCCCTCTAACAGACCCCGTATCGAATAGGGTGGCAGCATGGCTTGGACGGGCTTTTCAGGTGTTTCATCCTATTCTTCCCTTTTTCGTCATAGACACACAGTGCTTACCTTGTTTTAGTACTGCAACATGTAGATTAGATAGTCCTCTATCCATTCACACTACCAGTTTTGGAATACACTACTTGGCTATGATGATAATAATAGAGAAAGATAAAGTGGTCACATCGAGAATAGACCCCGTACTTGTTGGGGATAATATGAGATATACTTGATTCGAATACAGACAGGTATCTATTGTCAAGGGATGAAATAAGGGTGTGAACAGGGTCATTATTATTCTGAGTGTTTGCAGTGTGATGCGAGCTATATCCTTGCTTTGTGTGCTTATTCTTACTCTTGCGTTGGCAGAGAAGTATGCCATGGTTTTCGGAACTGCTGATGGGTGGGGTAATTACTCCATCACTAGTGTAGTCATTTGTATAGAGGAATAATACAAAGGAACCTTGCCGTGTGTACACTGATTTGGTGAAGGCTGGAATCAAGCCCGAGAACATCATTTACATGACCTACGCTACGAATGTGAACTGGAAATACAACCCTTACCCCGGCAAGATGTTTACGGAATCGAGCGACACAACGGACGGCGATTGGGCTCAGTATGGTTGCTTCAACCATGTGGATTACATCAACAGCACCATCATTGTCGATGTGTTCCTTGGCATTCTTTCTGGTGATAAGGAGGGTGTGGCGAAATTGACTGGAAAGGAGAATCCGAAGGTCCTCAATGCTGGGCCGGAGGATACTGTGTTTACGTATTTCATTGATCATGGTGGTAATGATATGATTATTGTTGGTGGGGATCCCGTTCATAAAAGCCAGCTGATGGACGCTTTCAAGACTGCTCACGAGAAGAAGCTCTACGGCAAGTGGGTGTGGTACATGGAGGCTTGCCACTCTGGTTCCATGTTCCGTGATCTTCCCTCCGACTGGAACATTTATGTGATGACCTCTGCCGATGCAACCCACGATGCCGACATGGCCTTTTGCCCTCCTCATGATACCGTTGCTGGTAAGAACCTTGGTGTTTGCCTGGCGGGCCTGTGGGACAACTCCTTCCTGGATTACGTGGAGAAGCACCCCAAGGCCACGATCGGCGAGATCTTCGACGTTGTGCACGAGGACGTGGCGAAGACCTCCGTCCAGAACGTGTCCGAGTGGGGCGACAAGACCTTCCGTGAGCTGCCGCTGAGCGACTTCTTCGGCGAGCTGCCCTCGCCTGTGTTCCGTGAGGAGAAGAAGGAGGCGAAGGGTGTGGTGCCTGTGGACATGGTGCCCAAGCATCTGGCGATGTGGAGAGCCATTCGCGCGGACAAGAGCGAGCTGGCGGAGGCTCTGAAGGAGTATCAGGAGGAGATGTTCAAGGCGGCGAAGAAGGAGGTGGAGGTGATGCGGCTGGCACGTATGGTGATGAGCGAGAAGGCTGCCGAGAAGGCGATGAAGATGCCTGCTGGTGAGTACTCCGCTGATTGCGTGAAGGAACTGACCATGGCGTTTATGAAGAAGTGCGGTCACTCCTCGCTTATGGGTGCTTCTGTGAACAATATGCTGAGAAACATCTGCCTTCCGGGACTGCATGCTCCCCAATGTTGACTTTGACGAGGTGTGCCTGTAAGTCATTTGTGTTTTTTACAGTCAGTTGTGGCTACTGAAGAGTATTCTTGTTTCCACCTGCACTCTTCTGAAATGACTTCAAAAGTGATGGTCATTGCTTTCCACCAAAACCAAGGCTTTGCTCTTCACAAACACCACATAAATGCTTGTTCCACAAACACCACATAAATGCGTGTTTCACAAACACAACACCCTAAAACTACTAATCCTCGTCCTCGTCATCATCCGCCGCTACCTCCTGGTTCTCCAGCTCCATCTTCTTCATCAGACCCTCCAAGTCCGCGTCCTCCTGCTTGTGCGCCACACGCGGCTATGCCTCACACTTCCCCCTTACGCCCACCTCGTTCTTCACCGCCATGGCCCCGCCGTTCTCCTTCAGCACACGCTCTAGCTCCGCAATGGCCTTGTTCAGCAGTTCCACGCCCTCGCGCTCCTGCAGCGCCATGGTGGTCATGACGTACAGCGGCTGTGCAATCAGGCTGATCTAGTCATCACCCTTGCTCACCACGCTCACCGAGATTTGCATGATCCCATTCCGAACGTTCTTTCCAGCCTTGAAGGTGCCAGAGCACTTCGGCAGAAGTGCGGTTGGATTGCCACGAAGACTATTACTCTTGTTGAGTATCACTCGAATCGTACGATTCCTAACAGGATGGACAGATTTGGCTATTATGTAGTGTGCATATTGGAGAGAGACTGTGTTTGCTGCGGATGGCATACTCATCCGAGGAATGGAACAGTGGATGGGGATGGGCGCTCTGGGGTCCTCCTTCAAGGGAATGCTCTGCTTTCGTAGGACTGGAGTGAATACGTGTTAACTCAGTTATACAAAACTGAGAAACTCCCATGATAACGAAAGACCATTCACTTTTTCTTTGAGGTTAAGGATGTCAAGCCTTTCTTTCTGCCTTATGTTATGTAGTTGTAGTGTGGAGGAGTGACGTGTAGTGTCCGCTGCTGTGAGTGCGCTCACTTGTTCCGACGGAGATGTGTATGTGGCGATCACCAAGCAGTGTAAGGCGTATGGACATGAGGATTCATACCGGATTTGGGATGGGAATACTCTCCTGAGAACAAGTTCCGGTTTCTCCAACAACGAACGCCGAACCGATGAATACTGCCTCCCCGCTACTGCCAACAATCAGTACAGCATTACCATGACTGATTCTGCGGGTGACTCTTGGGGAGACTCAAGAGGCGGTGCCTGGATGAGTGTGGCGGGTATGTACGGCAACGTGTTTTTCAAGAACTACATGACTGAGAGACAAGATGAACGATTCAAGTTGTCTCTCTACTATCCCATCATGAAGAACCAGCAGTGGAAGATGATCACATCGACTGTGAGTCTTCCTAGAGATTGGACTCTCCATAACTACCCCACTTCCACTTGGAATGATGTTACTCTGGGAAGCGTCCCTGCTGCTATGGGTTCTCAGTTCTTCCGCAAAACCTTCACGGGCATTGCGGGCATGGCCGCTTATGAGGTTCGTTTCAACTACCGCTACGGTATTGTTGCCTATTTGAACGGTTTGGAGGTGTTCCGTGACAACATGCCTTCTGGTATTGTGAGAGCCACTACCGCTTCTGTTGGGGAGTACGATCATTATGACTACCACGGTGTGATTCGTCCGAGTGCTGAGATTGAGGAGTCTAACAGTGTGCTGGCTGTGGAGCTGCACTTCCCTGAGGCTGGAGAGCATGCTGTGGAGTTTGATGCGTTCATGGCGGCACTGGCTTCCACTGCCCCTGTCACCGAAGAGACCAAGTGCTTCATCTATCCCTATGCCGTGACTCTGAATTCCGAGAGTGTGAGGAACCCCAATTCCATCTTCAATTGGGGCAAAGCCGACTCTCCGTCCGTTCTTTCTTCTCCTTCCAGTGTCGAGTACGCCTTCCAGAGCGTTAAGCCGTACATCAATGGTCTGAGACACTACAACGGTGCTCCCACTGCCTTCACCTGGCAGGGATCCAACGACGGTGCTGCATGGATGGATCTGTTTGGGATGGAGAACCCTCAGACCTATGGCCTTTACACTGTGGTGAAGGGAACGCCGGTCGGACTCTTCTTCAACTCCTACAAGTACACTTACCAGTCCTCCAGATCTCTCTATGAAGTGCAACCCATGACGTGTTCTCACGCCATGCCCTTCATTTGCAGTGCCACGGATAAGCTGCCTGAGGGAAACTTCGGCGCGGTGGAGTACACAGACTGCGGCGAGAAGAGAATGGGTTCCGTCCAGTACACCTGTTTGAAGGAAGGCAACCGAGGCGTGTGGAGAAAGGATGAGGAGGAATGCGTCACTCGTGTACCTCCGAAGGCCTCTACCTTCGTCTTCTCGACGCTGAAGATCGCGAATTTCAACATGGATAACTCTTCCATCGCACTTCCCGTGGTCCGCAGAGTGCTGAGCGAGGTGCTGAAGATCCAGGAGGAGGATGTGGTACTGATCATCAACCGCTACACGAAGGCAAGAAGACTGGAAGACGCCCTTCTGGTGGATGTGCGCATCACCACTACTCCCGAGGCGCGTGCCCACTTGGTCGATTTGCTCGCCCAGTCTTCTGAAGCGATCTCCGCCTTGCTGATGGAGGAGGATGCAATCCTGTTCCCCAACCCATCCACTGAAGTGACTCTGGAGGCTGATCCGGTGTTTGAGACGGAGTGCGACGAGGGTTTCATGGAGGTCCATTTCTCCAGAGTGTCCGGCGATGCTCGCTGCCAGGTGCGCCTGAGCGACGAGGCGATGAAGACCGACGGTCTGGTGCTGGTGGACAAGTTCACCGCCACCCCCATGGCCTACTGCCTGAACCCCGGCTACTACTACATTGGCTGCAACGGTGCTGCTACCGTGAACGTGAAGTATCTGACCTACAACAAGGATCACGATCTGACGGCTGCTCCTCACTACAAGGTGCTGAAGCTGGGTCAGGTGATGGAGAAATGGACCAGCGTTCCTTCTGACCATCATACGAAGGACTTCGACAAGAGCAAGCCCATCACTGGCAAGCCCGCCTACCCCAAGGACCCCACCACCAAGGGCTCTGACTTCACCTGCGACCAGGCTGGTTATCTGAGCTACCTGAACAAGTGGACCCCCGAGATGAAGTGCACGTCCCGTGATGTGAACTCGGAGGAGTTCCAGAAGCGTCTGGAGTACTTCATTGATTCGTGCGAGAAGATCCACGACTGGAACATGCGCGACAAGTACAGAATGGAGTTCACCTTCTACGCCGACTGGCATCCTGACGAGTTCGAGGAGATCACCACCACGAAGCAGAGATACTCGGGCATCAAGACCCCCGTGCCCTCTGTGATCCCCGTGTACAACAACTCCAACCTGCGTTACCTGATGCCTTCGCTGGACCCTTGCGACGACGTCTTCGAGGACCGCCGTCTGGCTGAGAACACGCTCCGCTCGACCATTTGCAAGCCCCAGAACTGCTCTGTGACCTGGGCCTTCGCCATTACCACCTCCATTGAGTACGCCATCAAGAAGTTGTACCTGGAGGAGTACGACCAGATCGTGGAGGTGGCTCTGTCCGCTCAGGAGCTGATCGACTGCGTGGGCAAGGAGCACGGGGTGGAAGGTAAGGTGTGCGACGGTCTGCCTCTGGCGTGGGGCTTCGATTATGTGTTCGAGAACGGTATTGCCTACAGACAGTACTACCACCACACGAACACCGAGGACGAGTGCCAGGTGGTGGACGACGAGAAGAAGTACCACATTGCTGGTTACGAGAAGCCGACCGCCTACAACAAGCTGGGTCTGTTCGATCTGGTGATACGTGGTCCTACTGCTGTGACGCTGGGTCTGGACCCCGAGTTCTTCCAGTACTACCGCAACGACCGCGAGGAGGGTCCTTACTTCGACACTGCTTCTGGAGACCTTCGGTCTACGGTGTGGTGGTGGAGTACCTGCAGTACGCCGTGGAGGGTGAGCCCGAGTTCGCTGAGTGGCCGTTCTTCGCCATTGAGTCGAGACTGCGCGCCTGTGACGCCTTCGTGTTCAGACTGCCCATCCGTGAGACCACTGCTGATGCCAACATCGCTGGTATTGCTGGTTTCGCCATTCGTCCCATCGTGAACGAGCTGCTGCCCACGCCTGAGCCTCCCACTGTGCCTGCTACTCCCACTCCTACTGGCACTCCTACTCCCACTCCTACTCCTACTCCTACCCCCACTCCTACCCCCGAGCCCTGGTTCCCCATCTACGATCCCTTCATTCTGGGTGATAACTGCAACTTCGAGAAGCAGACCACCTGCTACTGGGATGTGCTAAAGGATGATGATGTGACCCGTCTATACCTGTCTGTGCGTGACGCCTACCCCACGAAGGCTCTGGCTCACACTCGTGTGCTGGCTCTGTCTGGTATGACTGCCCTGTCTCTGGAGCTGTGGCACGAGTCGCTGTCCAAGCAGAGAAAGAACGCAGCTCCCATCGATACCTACTTCTACTCGGATGTGCTGCTGGCCCGTGGTCTGGATGTGGCTCTGATTCCTCGTCTGATGGAGCTGCTGCAGTACACGCATCCTTCTCGTCTGGTGTTCATTCAGGGAACCTTCAAGCGTGACGGTTTCAGAAGCATGTTGGACTGGATGGTCACCAACGCGGGTCTGGGCTACTTCAAGAACCTGAAGTACTTCCAAGTGTCCGAGCACAACATCCAGTCGTGTGTGGATCCCGCAAATGCTGAGACGCTGCAGACTGCCATTCTGGCGGATCTGAAGGCGATTTGTGAGGACAAGGTGAACTTCCCGCTGCTGAAGGACATCAACCTCGATAACAACGGTTACAACGAGGGTGGTGGTAATAGAATATCTGAGTTCGCCATGCACCTGATGGGTGCTTGTCCTGCCAGCACTGGTGTGAGTGTGTCTGCTTGGACGAATCTGGGAAGATCCTACACGAAGATGTGCGGTTCTGTGAACAATAGCTACTACTACTACGATTTGGAGGACGAGAAGGAGAGAGAGCAGTGCCGCTTCACGTGGAACTGGGAGTTGAAGTCCAGTGAGAGAGAGTATGGCACAGCGGGTCCGTTCCCCAACTCGGGTAACATGCAGTACTGCACTACTACGGATAATTAATCACCGTTTGAGTGATTGGTGTGTTTGTTATGCAGTCATTGTAGCTGACGAAGAGTATTCTTGTTTCCACCTGCACTCTTCTGAAATGACTTCAATAGATGGTCATTGCTTTCCACCATGCCAAGGCTTTGCTCTTCACAAACACCACATAAACACTTGTTCCACAAACACCACATAAATGCGTGTTTCACAAACACAACACCCTAAAACTACTAATCCTCGTCCTCGTCGTCATCTGCCGCCACCTCCTGGTTCTCCAGCTCCATCTTCTTCATCAGACCCTCCAGGTCCGCGTCCTCCTGCTTGTGCGCCACACGCGGCTACGCCTCACACTCCCCTCCCACGCCCACCTCGTTCTTCACTGCCATGGCCCCGCCGTTCTCCTTCAGCACACGCTCCAGCTCCGCAATGGCCTTGTTCAGCAGTTCCACGCCCTCGCGCTCCTGCAGCGCCATGGTGGTCATGACGTACAGCGGCGGTGCAATCAGGCTGATCTAGTCATCACTCCCGCTCACCACGTCCACCGAGATCGGCATGTCCTTCGTGCCCACGGCCTCCGCGGCCTTCTAGCCCTCACCGCCGCACGCCACACCCACCATCGCCGCACGCAGTCCGTCCACGCCCTGAATGCTGAAGCACGTCGCTTCGATGTCCGCACGCACCTTCTGTGCCTGCGGCGCCATGCGCGCGTGGCGATGAGCTCCTGCAGCTGTTTGCGCACCGCTTCGTCCACGTCGCACTCCTGCAGGATCTCCGGCGCTGCTAGGGTGATTCGGCGATTCGGGGCCCACCTGACGGAGATCATGAAGGCGTTGTAGCCGCTCTGGTACTTCTCGGCCAGCGGCCAGATGATGCGTGTGTAGATGTCGTCAAGCGAAATGTCGCTGCGATTTGCCAGGACGCTCGCGATGTTGTGCACCTTCTTCGCCTCCTGATATTTGCGCTCCGCCTTGTCCACATCGTCCTCCGCCACACGGCGTTTCGACAGGTCCACGTATCCTACGCCGTGAGTTATACCGTCGAAATCACCAACCCTTCCTCCTCATCAACACGGGTGACCACGCTGGGCTCCACCTTGCCAATCTGGACAAGCTGGGGATGGAGCGGATACGGCGACGTGACAGCTCCGAAGCGGGAATGAAGCCCTGATGCGGTTGAGCTCGAGCAGAGTGACGTACACGCCACTGTCGGTGATTCTTAAAGAGGATGAAAGGAGGAAGAACGCGGCCCACTTCATTACCTTCACCATCACGACGTCATCCACCTTCGGGAATTCGTTCGCGTAAAAGCGGTGACTGCTCACTTCAAAGGTATCTGCAGCCCGTTAGACGGAACTCGCTCTCTCATCACTCCACTACCTTCTTTCGGCATTCTGGGTGCTGTCGAACTGGTATTTGGTGAGCGTCGTTTTTCGCACAAAACGGGGCGATTTTCGGTCGCAGAGAAGAAGTGGGTTATTCTGGGCGAATCGGAGCCATGCAAGATTCTGTTATTGAGAACAGAGATTATTACGCAATTCTGGGTCTTCCCAGAACGGTTGGGTCAGCTTCTTCTTGCTTATTTATAGGGGAAGTGCGGACGAAATAAAGGCAGCAAAAAAAAGTACCGCGTGCTATCAAGACAGTTCCACCCGGACAAGCAGTCCCCGGAGCTGCAGGATTATGCAAATGAGTTCTTTTACCAAATTGATCGCGCCTACCAAGTGTGAGCGACGAGAAGAAGAGGGAAATTGTACGATTCATATGGTGAGAAGGTTTCGGCGTGAAGTGTGCGTAATGCGTGGGGAGTGCATGCTCTCGAGAACAACGAGGAAATTGTGAAGCGCGATGCTGTGAAGTTTCCATCTTCGCTTCATGAGTAGAGCGTCGACACGATCGACGATTTGATCCACACATTTTACCAGCGAGAGCTGGAGGTGAAGCCGGACAGAGCGGCTCCTTCACCATGACGGTGGACGCGTCGAGTCTCCTCCACCCCGCGCCCGTGCGCCCATTCCCTCATATGTGGCAGCACCCCCCCACCGCGCGGTCCGCACATCTCATCCATGCAGATCGTGCAGAGCATCCAGCGCGCCTGGACGCCTCCAACACCTTGTCGCTGACGGGCACGGCAACGGCGCAGGGCGGTCAGGGCTACGGCGTGGGCGTAGTAGCGTGGCAACAGATGCTGTCACCCGACCAGGTGGTGACGCTGACGGCGCTGTGCGGCGCGCGGAACAAGGTGGTGGTGGAGGTGGCGCAGTCGTTCACGAAGACGCTGCAGGGCGTGGTGTCGGCGAGCTACGGCAATGAGGGCGTGGAGAGGGCGTGAAGGTGGTGAACAACTGAGCGACGAGTTTGCTGGGCATGGCGGAGGTGCAGCTGGCGGAGGCGGTGGAGTGCGCTGCTGCGCGGGGAGTACGCGACGGCCAACTCAAAGACCACGGGCGAGGTGTTCGTGGGGCAGGATCTCGGCGCGCGGTGAGCCACCTGCACACGCTGGGCGGCGAGCACGGGCACAAGGTAAAGGGCGAGCGGTGGTGAGCATGACAGACCTGGCCTTCACGGGTACGGTGGGTTAGAACCCGTCGGCGTTCAGCAAGGTGAACCTGAGCGTGGAGTGCGGCCTCCGCGGCGTGACGTTACGCGGCAAATACCAGCAAGCGGAGCATGACCTTCTCGCTGCCCGTGCAGCTGAGTCACTTCGCGTTCGACCTGCCGGCCCATCGCGATCGGCTACGGCGTGATGACCGTGGCGTGCCTGGGCGAGTGGCTGTGGTGCCGGTCGAGCGCGGGCGAGGTGCGCAGAAGAAGAAGGCGGCGGAGGAGGCGAAGCGGCGCGCGTTCGAGAGCGAGCACGAGCGGTTGGCGGCGGTGTCTCAACAAGAGATGATAGGGCTACGCGGCGCGCGTGCGGGAGCAGGAGGCGAAGAAGAAGGGGCTGGTGATTCTGCGGGGCGTGTACGGGTGTGCGGAGAGCGTGAGGTGCCGGGGAAGGTGCAGCAGATGGAGGGCGCGCTGGAGGTGACGACAGGCGCTGCAGTTCATGGTGAAGGAGTCGAGGCATGCGACTGTACGCGGGGAGCAAGAAGGAGTACATGGGCTTCTGGAGACCGGCGGAGGCGGAGAAGGTGCGATTGCTGGTGCGGTACCAGTAGGGGGACAAGGTGTACGAGGTGGAAGTGGGCGACGCGGAGCCGCTTATTTGCCAGCGTTCAGAGCTACGCTGATTGGGGAGCGGATTCTGTGAATTGAGTTCCTTTTGGGTGTTTCCTTTTTCATAGCTGTGCATATCAATTCAGTGAGGATAATCGCTTTGCTCTCCATTCAAATTGAGAGCACTTCCTTAGCAAATGAAAGACACCAATCTGGCAACAAAAACAGGCAGCAACATGTGCGTTTTCTGGATTGTCTGTACTGTTTCTACGCATAAGCACGTCTGGAGAGCGCGCACATAAACGAAGAAGAACACGATGGACAACATGACGGACAGGAGAAGGAAGGGGAGGATCCAGCTCGCTCTTCTTCTTCACCTCCTGCTTCAGACTGTTATCCAGCATCTTCTCCAGAACGGGATACGATTCCTGAATCTGCTCCGTCAGCGACGATCCCACGTGGTTTTGCATTCTCGATTCGAGCTCCGAGATGCGCTCTCCGACATCGCCCCTCTGCTGCAGTTTGGGGATCATGTTGTTGATACTATCATCGATGGCTACAGTCTCACAACTCGCAACCAAGGCTCTCACCCGCCATCGAGTGCTCCAGCTCGCCTCAGCTACCTGCAGCTCCTCGCCCTGCTTGTCGTTCAGTTCACCTTCACCAGTGCAAATAAAGCCATTTCTTTTGGAGTCAGCGTCTCCACCCTCCACGCCCTCCGTGTTCAGCAGATTCCCTTCAAGCTCTCCTCGCGCGCCAC
>JANPWL010000053.1:0-123555 GCA_027406405.1 Blastocystis sp. subtype 1 | reverse complement strand
CGGCGACCGCGGCATCAACGTGTCGGGTGGGCAGAAGGCGCGCATTTCGCTGGCGCGCTGCTGCTACTCGGACTCGGACATCGTGGTGATGGACGACCCGATCGCCGCGGTGGACTCGCACGGGCAGGCGCTGTTCCACAAGTGCATCGCGTCGTACCTGAAGGGCAAGACGCGCATCCTGGTGACGAACGCGACGCAGTACTTGCACAAGTGCGACTTCATCATCGTGCTGGAGAACCAGACCATCTCCCCGCAGGGCACCTACGAGGAGCTGAAGGCGCAGAACATCGACCTGATGGCGCTGCTGACCGAGGGGGCTGCTCTCGTCCTTCAGCGCGGCGCGCCGCTCGGCCAGCAAGAGAGGAGGAGGAAAGAAGGAAGGCGGAGAAAGAGCGAACGAGGCGGAGGAGGAAGGAGGGGGCTCACTGACCACGACGGAATCCAAGAAGACGGGCAAGATGGACTGGGGTCTGTACAAGTACTACTTCCGCTGCGTGGGCACCTGCCTCGTGGTCGTGATCGTTCTGTGCTACGCTCTGGCCATGGTCTGCTCCCGTCACCCTCCAATGCGATTCTCTCCATCTGGTCCGAGGACAAGACCTGTCTGACCGACTCCGGACCAAGTGCACCACCACCACCAATCGCTTCATTCTTCTCTACGCTGTCGCCATTATCGTCTATTCTCTCTTCACCATCGCGCGAACGCTCATGGCCGTGCCCGCGCGCATTCGCGCCGCACAGACCATTCACGACGATCTGACCAGTATCATTCTGGACGCGCTTGTGTCCTTCCACGACGTGACGCCCGTGGGCCGCATCACCTGAATTCAACCGCGACATCTCGCTGATCGACGATGAAATGCCGCGCAGTCTGTTGATGTTCCTCGTGCAGTTCTTCCTGCTGGTGGGCGGGAGGCTGGTCAACATCCTCTGGTCCACGCGTGGCATCATGATCCCTGTGATCATCATCGCCTTCGTCATTTACTACTTCATCCAACACAACTTCCGCCGTGCCAACACCGACATCCAGCGCATCGAGGGCCGTCACGCGCTCGCCCATCTACACCGACTTCCAGTCCGTGCTGCTGGGCTCGCCCTCCATCCGCGCCTACGGCCACCAGCAGCGCTTCATCGGGGGCATCGAGAAGAAGCTGGACACCAACAACAACTGCCTTCTGATGTTCCAATGGGCGTCTGCCTGGCTCACGGTTCGCTCCGACGCCATCGCTGCCTGCATCCAGTTCCTCACGGCCGCCATCTCCAACGTCGCCACGTCCATCATCTCGCCGGGCCTGCTGGGAAACGCGCTGTCGTCGTGCTCGGGCCTCCAGCAACTTCATGAAGCAGATGGTGAAGATGCTGGCGCAGGCGGAGAGCGCAGATGAACTCCGTGGAGCGTGTTAAGGAGTACATCGACAACGTGAAGCCCGAGCCGCCCATGATCACGGATGTGCGGCCGCCAGAGGGCTGGCCGAGCGGGCAAGATCGAGTTCAAGGACGCGAAGCTGCGATACCGCGACGGCCCGCTGGTGATGAGGGCGTGAACCTGACGGTGGAGCCGCACGAGAAGGTGGGCGTGGTGGGCCGCACGGGCGCGGGCAAGTCGACGATGATGATCGCGCTGTTCCGCATCACGGATCTGTGCGAGGGGCTCCATCACCATCGACGGCATTGACCTGGCGACGCTGGGGCTGGAGGACGTGCGGCACGCGCTGTGCATCATCCCGCAGGACCCCCGTGCTGTTCTCGGCGTCGGTGCGGTTCAACCTGGACCCGTTCAACGAGGCGAGCGACGAGGACATTTGGAGCGATGCTGGAGCAGGTGGAGCTGAAGGACGCGATCGAGCGACTCCCACGGGGCCTGGACGACGACGTGCAGGAGGGGCGGGTCGAACTTCAGCGTGGGCGAGCGTCAGCTGATCTGCATGGCGCGCGCTGCTGAAGCGCCCGAAGATCCTGATCATGGACGAGGCGACGGCGTCGCTGGACAACGAGACGGACACGCACCTGCAGCACATGATTCGCAAGCAGTTCGCGACGTGCACAGGGCTGACCATCGCCCATCGACTGAACACCATCATGGATGCGCATCGCGTGTGCGTGATGGACAAGGGCGTGGTGGCGGAGTACGACACGCCCGCGAACCTGCTGCGCAAGGAGGGGCGGCATCTTTAGAGGCATAGTGATTGCCGCGAACGGCCCGACTCTGTTCGACATGGTGCCTGGCTGTGAGGACATGGAAGGAGTTGCTGAAGAGGAGGATGCGGAGGAGTCGCCGAAGGTGGAGAATATATAGTCTTTGGGTGTTTGTTGGGATAGCGGAGTTGAAGGATCAGACAATTGCTTCTTTTGACGTGCCAATGAGCGATCTGGTTGTGATTGAGTGATTATGAGTTGTTGGAGAAGCAGAAGGAAGGGGTATGAGACGAACTGAGATAGAGCACAGAGAATGGTTTGACGAGTACAAAGCACGCAATCGAAATACCCATGAGATTGTATTGATGGCAAGAGTGAAGAATGGATTGGATGTGAAGAATCAATCACGCTTTATACAACTGAAAGAATGCAGCAATGAGCATCTTGTGAGGTATATAGATATTGTGAAGAAGGATGACGAGTTGTGGGTAGTAATCCCTTCCAGAGTTGACAGAATAGATTGTAATGGAGAATTGTGATTGCTATCCTCTCTCACAGTTCATGGAGCATAGGGATTACCTGACAGAGGAGCAAGTGCGTGAGATCGCCTATGGTTGTTTATTGGGATTGCAGTATCTTCATGAGAGAGGCATTATGCATGGAGTAAGCATTCCGAAGTAAGAATGATTGAATAGGATGTGAGACCAGTGAATCTGTTTCTAACTGAAGATGGTGTGTTGAAGTTGGGTTACTACGGACTAACAACACAAGCAGAGTGTTATTCCATCAAGAGGATGGATTGTGAAGAATTCGTAGTTTTTGGTCCTGAAGTGTTTAAAGGAGAGTATGAGATGAAGAGTGATGTGTGGTCGTTTGGAATTGCTTTGATCGAAATGATGGGAATAACGCCATACGTTAAGTATGAGAACAACTGTTTACCTACAATGGGCCGCTATTATAAGTATCCATTTAATGAATATGACATGGAAACATCAGAGATTTTGATTGATTTCCTTCAGGATTGTTTTGAGTGTGTTCATGCAAGACAGGATGTGAAGTGGTTGCTGAATGTGAGTGTGCTGTGAAGGAGAATGATGAGTAGCATCCATTTGTGAAGGAGTGTGAAGGAGAAGTGTTGATTCCATTTGTGAAGATCCTGAAGTATCAAGAGTACTGTGAATGGATACTGAAGAACGATGTGAAAGATTCTCATCTAGTGTTGTGTGAGAATGGATTGTGTTGGTATGATGAAGGCGTGATCGAGAAATCCCATTCTGTTGTAGTGGAATTGTGTTTGAATCGAGTGATCGAAGTGAGTGTTGACTCGCATGCGTTGCTTAGAGTGAATGGAGAGGATGTGAATGGAATGGAACAGGCTCAAGTGTTGGACTTGAATGATGATGGAGAGAGATGGGAAGGCGATGTGATGAACAATGAACCCTATGGTTGGGGTGTGGTGTATGACAGTGAGAACAGAAAGACGTATGAGGGATTCCGAATTGGAAGTGTGAATGTATGCTATGGTACTCGATACTATTCTGACATCCAGAAAGTGGAGTATGAAGGAGGATGGTTTGAAGGAAGACGATATGGCAACGGTATTCTGTATGACCGCAATAGAAGAGTGGTGTTTGATGGAGAGTGGATGGATGATGAACCAGTAATCAAGAGTAGTGCTGAATGAAGAGAATCAACTGCTTCACAATCACATTAAAGAACTGTTCATTCAAGACAGCAGTTGCAATGGATCAGAATGGACTGCATTAGATTTGTCTTTCATACCCAGTTTGCGATTGTTTGAAGTGGGATCTCACTGTTTTACGAGTGTGAATGAAGTGAAGGTGATTGGATTGAATCAATTGGAGAGGTGGTGATTGGAAGAGGATTCCTTTTGGCACCTTAGTGATTCATGTATAAATGGTCATTTCTATGTGAAGAATTGTGAGAGACTGAGAGAATTGAAGATTGGTTGTTATTCCTTCAATCATTATGGAGCGTGTGAAATTGAGAATCTGCCTTCTTTGGAAGTGATTGAAATGGGACAAGTGAATGAGTATAATCGCAGTTTCCTTTGTGCTTCATTGGGAATAAAGAGTGATCATGAAAGAATGAAATGATGAATAGACTTGCCCCGTTTAGAATCACTTCTATTTGGTGATTATACATTCGCTAAGTGTTCTCGTGTAGTGTTTGAGAGTGAATCTGCAAGCAGGAGAATGATGACTAGATTTGCCTGAATTGATTTCCATTCAAGTAGGAGAGAATGCATTCCAATTCAGGGATGATGAATCAAGTGAATTGATCATGCGAAGTGATGATGGTGAAATGAACTGACAAATAGACTTGCCTAAACTCACTTCACTCACTACTGTTAAAGACAGCAATTCGTTCCGCTATCCTTGTTCCATCATTTTGGAGAGTACTTCCTATAACCCAATCCTCACAACCAGATATGACCTCTCTCACCACTGTCTTTCTCCCTTATGCATTCGAGATGAGATATCAATCGTCTCTTAGCAGTATTCACCATCGGAAAGAATGATAAATAGACATTGGTGAATTGATCAATCATCCAAACATACCTAAACACAACCCCAGTTCAAATATTCATTCGATTGATGAATTCTATCGATGAAGAAAGTGTTGAAATGCTGATTGTGGATAGTAATACATGTAATGATACACGCTTTTATGGCATTGGATTTGTCATCCTTCTCAAATCTGAAGGTGTTTGAAGTGGGAGACTATTCCTTTGTGTATGTAAATGAAGTGAAAATGATTGGATTGAACCAATTGGAGAGAGTGGTAATAGGAAAGCGTTGCTTTAGAAAGAAAAAGGAGAAGAATCCTGAACGTCATTTCTATTTGAAGAATTGTGAGCGAGTGAGAGAATTGAAGATGGGTTGTGGTTCCTTCTCTGATTATTCCGTGTGTGAGATTGAGAATGTGCCTTCTTTGGAAGTGATTGAAATGGGAGAATTGAATGAAGAGAGAGTTTCAATTTCAATTGGGCTTCATTGGAATTGAAGAGTGATTCTCAAAAGAATGAAATGATGAATAGACTTACCCCGTTTGAAATCTCTTCTGTTTGGTGATGATGCATTCTACTATTGTTCTCGTGTGGTGCTTGAAAGTGAATCTACCAGAAGAGAATGATGACTAGACTTGCCTGAATTGATTTCCATTCAGTTGGGTACTAGTGCATTTCGATTCACTGATGATGAATCAACTGAATTGATCATACGAAGTGATGACGATGAAATGAACTGATGAATAGACTTTGCCTAAACTCACCACACTCACTGCTAATGGAAACCGCAGTTATTCATTCCAGTATCCTCGTTCCATCACTCTGGAGAGTGCTTTCTGTCTCTTTATCCTCACAAGCAGATATGCCCTCTCTCACTGATGTGTCTTTCTTTCGTGCGTTTCATTACCGGGACAACGCTGCAGTTTCGGAGGTTTGTTTCATTTCACCTTGTTCACTCCTAGATATTGGTGATCTTTCTAATTATGTTATGCCATTTCCATAATGAGACGGTTATCAATTCTTCTTTCTTCCAAACGCAGTATCAATTCTTCCTCCATATGAGGTCATCCTATTCATTTTGATACACCCTTGCTCTTAAAGGAAACAGTATGATTCAGAGAGTATGATAGAAATACGATTCAAGTCCCATCTGTTCATGAATCAGCAATACTCTCCATTCACAACTTCCGATGGTTCATACACCCACACAACACCATCCACCAATCTCCACCTCTCTACACCCCACGCAACACACTTCCATGCAACCCGCACCACTTTTTCGTGCATCGAATCACCTTCATTTTCCCATTCAACCGCTTCCATGCAGCGCAATCCTATCCTCTTCCTGCTGCTCCTCCTTGTTTCAATCGGCTCCTGCGCATCAACGCATGCAATTCGCGTGATGGATCATCTCGGCTTCTCTCTGACCTCCTACACCGCCTATCAACACGAGGGAGACAAACGGATCCATTGCAGCACGGATGCAGCGAAGGCAACGTGGTCCCTCTCTCCCGTTGTCGATCAAGTCGTTATCAGCGAAGAAGGAGTGCTAACCATTCATACCAATGCACTCATGCCTCGGACTGTGTTTACAATTCGCGCTGTTGCAGAAGGCGAGAATTCGTTCTCCCCTTCGAGATTGCTGTCCAGGAGTGCGAATTCGGCAGTACGACTACCCTGGAGTTGATAGCGAAGAGCACGATGAACCTGTTTCAGTTGTACAACATTGGCTCTCGTTTACAATGATACGCTAACGACGCAAACGCTCTGCATCCCCCACACGCACTACCGCTACACCTACAAACCGCTGCTGGACACCCCTATCTTCGCGTGTATCGCGACGAGAACGCTCTCTACCACACGGGCTTTCTGGGCCGCGACAAGCCATGCGAAGGGTTCTTTTCCAACGTGGAATCGGATCCCATCGTCATTTCCTTCCCTTCCGTGGTGTCCATTGCTCCTGACGCCGAGAAGAAGCTGCTGGTGTCCACGTCCGGCCTCGTGGCGTCCATCTCCATCGATCCTCCTCTCCCCTTCGATTCCAGCACCAACACCGTCACCATCACGGGCAACGAGTCGGGAAAAGCCACCTACACCATCACAGCTGTATCTCCCGATGACTCAAACAAAGCCACCTTCACGGTGTACCACGGCGAGTGCCCCGGAGCACTACCGCCGGTGAAGGCGCGCGTGTTCGACAGCTACACCGCCTACGCGCTGCCCGACGTGGAGACAGCCCTGAGCTACAACACGGAGCAGACCTTCTGCATTGCCGCCTACGCCTTCCGCGTCGAGTACTACAACAAACAGTCCACCGATGCCTCCACACTGCTGCTGGAGGAGGAGGGGGCCCCATTTTCCGATTCCTCCCCGAGACCCAAACGCCCTACTTCTACTCCTTCGCCTTCACGCACGCGCCGGCGATCGCCTTCAACTCCACACTCTCCTTCTTCGTGGGCTCTGCCTCCAAGCACTGGGCCGATCTCTCCTTCAAACCCAAACATTGGCGGCAAGGCGTGGCTGGCGACTGGGGTGCCTTCGACCGCCACGGCGCGGCGTATTTCCGCGGGAGTTTCGCGGTGGAGAGCGTGGCGGCCTTCTCGTATGTGCTGCTGAAGCTGGCGGGCGAGGGCGAGGCGACGGTGTTTCTGAACGGCGCGGAGCAGGGCACGCAGACGCTGCGTCTCACGACGAGTGTCACACGCGTGGTGCTTCTGGCCTCTGCCCTGCAGCAGGGAACCAACTGTCTGGCGGTGCGACTGCGTGGCTCGGCCAATGCCGCCATTCACTTCGCGATGCAGGCCGAGCCGACCAACACGCCGCCCCTGCCGCTGACTGAAGGCGTGGCTTCCGCCGTGCAGGAGCACCCGAACCCGGATTACCCGCCCGAGAACGCCTTCGCCGACTCCAAGACGAAGGCGTGGCGCGCGATGAGTTTTCCCGCGGAGCTGATCTTCACCTTCACCGACACGGAACAGATCGTGAACCAAGTGGTGATGCCACAACCCCGCGGGAGCCAGACGTTCTCTCTGCAGATCTTCGGTGTGACGAACAACCGTCGCGAGCGTCTGGCGGCCTTCAACGACGCGATCTTTGAGGGCGGCGAGTGGGGCGACATCCCACTGTCCTTCGGCAACGTGCGGGCCTTCCACGCCTACCACCTGCGCTTCGACAGCAGCGCCAACGCCACGCTGGACGTGAAGCGCGTGAAGTTCTTCTCTCGCCCTCTGTTCGCCTGCCCCGCGCGCCGCAGGCTGGTGGGCGTGCTGGAAGGAACCGATGTGACACAACACTGCCCGTGGGGCTTCACGGGCCGCAAGCTGCTGCACTGCGAGCGTGACGAGGCGTCGAACGACAGAGCGGTGTGGCGAGAGGACGTGACGCAGTGCTTCGAGACCAACCCCGACAGCGGGCTGGACTTCGTGGACTGGTCGTTTACCATCAAAGGCATGTCGGCGGGCGAGTGGGAGCGCAGAGAGAAGCAGCTGACGGAGATGCTGGTGGCGAACACGTACCTGCGCGAGAAGAACATCCGCTTCCTGTACCAGGACTGGAACGCCGAGCAGGAGCAGACCGAGGTGACGGTGGCCGTGCGCTGCACGCTGGACACGCTGTTCGGCGAGCTGATCCAGCGGGACCTGAAGCGACTGGCGCCCCGTGTTCGACGCGGCGGTGAAGGAGGCGGTGAGTCCCTCCTTCGACGCACACATCCTGTCCGTGCACATCCGCCACCACGTGAACTGGGTGGCAGTAATCGTCGTAACGATTGTTGTGGCACTGCTGTCTTCAATGGCGCTTCTGTACTACAAGGTGCGCAGCAAGAACACGACACTTCGCCGCCTGAAGAAAGACGCGCTGTTGGCTTGTCCTGTTTGTAACAAACACTCCAGTTGAACGCGTCGTCCCGCTCCTGCACGTTGTCCTCGCCCTCCGCCTCCTCCAGCGCGCAGAAGCTCGCGAAGTGCTCCGGTCTGTGACTCTATTCCTCACACGCCACACCCACAGCCCTACCGCATCGTAGTACTCCTTCGGCACGTCGGGCATCACGTCGTACGGGTCGCTCGCGCGGAACTGGATGCCGCGGAAGTTGTAGTTCCAGCCGTTCTCGGAGGGCACCAGGAAGAAGCCCAGGTACTTGTCGCTGAACAGCACCGGACAGCCCGTGAACATCGTGTTGGCGTCAAAGCCCGTCTCCGACACACCACCGTCCTTGCACTGGCGACCCCACTCGTAGCCCTCCTTCGTCACCGTGTAGCCCGACACGCGCACCGACCCGGGGATAAACGAACACACCACCACCGCTGTCTTCTTCCCGTCCCACTCGGGGTGCTTCTCCAGGAACGCCGCGTGCGTCGCCACGTCGCGCGTGCTCAGCCCGTGCAGGTCGGTCGGCTGCGTGTGGATCCAGCCAAGCGGCTCCAGACCCTCCAACAGCTCGTGCTTCGGCAGCGCGTCGGGCAGCTTCACGCACTGCGAGGAACCCATCTGAGGCGGCAATACGATCACACGCACCTCCTTGATGTGCGGGTCGTCGGGCAGCGACACGCCGTACAGGAACCCGCCGATCTCCACGCGCAGGCCCGCCACGCACACGAACTTCTCCAGCAGGTTGCTGGGCAGCACGTAGGTGTTCTCGCCCTCCAGGCAGGGCTGCACGCTCAGCTGCTTGACGCGCATCGCCAGGTTGGCGGCGGACAGCGCGCGCGTGCGCCAGTCGGTCTTGGAGGCGAAGGTCTGCTGCTCGTACTGCGAGGTGGTGGTGACGGTCATCTCCTCGCCCAGGATGTTGGTGCTGCGCGTGGTGACCGACACCATCTGACTCTGGTCGCGGCTGTTCGTCTCGATCTCCGCCATCTGCTGGCGTTGCTGCGAGGGCGGCGTGATGGGCATGCCCAACACGATGTCGCGGATCTCCGAGTCGGTGAGCGAACTCACGGACACATTGTTGGCCTTGCAGTACTCCGCCAGAATCAGGTCCGTCAGGTGGCTCTCCACCTCCTTCCATTCCTCGTCGGTGAACGAGGGCCAGATGTGGTGTGGCTGCGTGATCGTGTTCGCGGTCGGCTTCATGATGGCCGACGCCTGCACGGGACTCATGCGGAAGGCGCGGAGAATCAGCACGAGACGCGAGAAGGCGGTGTAGGAGGAGATGGACTTCAGCCAGTCGTCGTACAGGTTGAAGAGGTCGTTGGAGGGTCCCGTCGCCTTCAGCACGTGGTCGGCGATCTTCTCCACCTTGGCCAGCGCCATGAAGGGCAGGTCCAGCTCGCTGTTCTTCAGAATGGTGTTCGGGAAGTCCACCAGCTGGCTCTGCATCGCGTCCATCAGGTTCTTGCGCGTCACGATGATCTGTCGGGGCAAGTCCTCCACCGGCGTAGAGTGCATCAACGCACTCACCTCCTCCGCCGTCTTGAACTTGGCCAGCTGCGTGAGGCGCTTCTGGCCCGCCCACACGGACGTGTGGATCACCTTCAGGAACAGCTGGCCGGTGCGCGGGTTGATCACCGCCACGAAGCCGTTCATGGGCTTGGTGGTGGTGTTGCCCTCGAAGGTCTGGTGCATCGTCACGCGGTACACGTTGCTGTCGTCCACGAACCACGTGATCTGGTTGTTGAACAGCTCCTGGTAGTTCTGGCTGCTCAGCATCGGCTCTGTCGGCTCGCTCGAGTACAGTTGCAGTCCGCTGCGAATGCGATCGCGCAGCACCGTCAGCGCAGGGTTCGCCTTCATGATGCGCGCCATGGCACGCTGCAACACGTTCTTGGCGCCGGGGATGTAGTGTCCAAAACCGCTGTACATGTTGTACGCCAGATCGATGCCGAGCAGCACGCCGGTGGGCGACGCGTACTGCGTCATGGAATCGGCGATGTAGTCGTTGAACTTGGCGCGGCAGTAGCGCTCGATGTCGTGCGAATCGTAGTCGCCCCAGCGCAGCTGCACGTCGAACCAGTACTCTTGCGCGGGCTGCTCCGTGAACTCGTCCTTGTCGTCGTGCAGCAGAGAGGGCTTGCAGGTGTTCCAGCGATGTGCGGCGCGCAGAATCACGTCGGAAGCGGAGCTGTTCATCTTGTACGACTTGCGCGGGTGCACCGTCACCTTCTCCACACTCTCGATCGCCAGGTTGTCCAGCTCCTGATCGAACACCTGACACAGATCGGTCACCACGTTCTCGTGGATCTTCTGCCATAGGTGCGCGCGGAAGATCTGGATCAAACTGATCTTCAGCGTGGGGATCTTGCCGTGCATGAAGATGCCCGTCAGGTCCAGCTGCACCTGGAAGCCCACGTACACGTTCGCGCGGTTGATGGTCGGCGACCACCACAGCGTGAAGCGACGGTTCGGGATCTGGTTCAGACCGCTGCGCTGCGCGTTGGTCAGCTTCTTGTACTTCATCTGCTCCTCGAAGCCCGACGCCTTCTCCCAGAACAGACCCTCCCATGTGGGGAACGCCGTCGCCTTGAACAGCGTGTGCTCCAGAATCGTCTCCACGCCACCCAAGTGCTGGATCACATCCGTGCGGTAGTTGTTCAGGTTCCACAGGCGGCCGTCGTGGCTCTGGTGCGTCCACCACAGCTGGTTCCAGCGCATCAGCGTGTACTGCTTGAACACCAGCCGCGTGCGGTAGCCCTTGTCGTACGCCAGCGTGTGCCGGTCGCGCTGGAACAGCGTGTTGATGCGCGGCAGACCCAGCTCCCACGAGTCGTTCAGGTCCTCGTAGGTGAGTCGCCGGTTGCGCGCGTTCGCCTCCGCCTTCTTCAGCGCGTACTCCGCCCAGACGGCCTGAGAGGACTGGATCTCGCTGAGCCAGGGGGTGATGTAGCGGAACAGGTTGGGGATCAACTGGTCCTCCTCGTGGCTCATGCCATTGCGGAAGTGGGTGATGCCCGCACTGGTCTGCTTGGCCACGTTCAGGTCCGACTGCGGAATCAGGATGTGGCCCATACTCATCATGCCCAGTCCGCCCAGCTCCTTCGGCGTGTAGAACACCACGGGCGGGAAGCGCGAGGGCATCTTGCTGTTGAGGCCCACCTTGATGCGCGTCTGGATCTTGTTCTCGCACTTCACCAGAATGTCCAGCATCTCCTCCGTGTTGATCACCGCCTCGCGGAAGTACGTCATCAGCCCGATCAGCGCCGTGTTCCACTTGTTCGCCACCTTCGTGAACGTTGTGCCGCCGCTGCTCATCAGAATTTGACGCACGTGGTTCTCGAACGCCTTCATCTCCTCCTCGCTCACGCGCAGATACGCCAGCGCCGTCTGCTCCTTCGTGCTCTCGTTCTGCAGCGGCCACGTCCCGTCGCGCGCCTGCACCTGCTCCTCGCGCGGCGTGCGCACCTTCGGCAGGATGCGCACCTCGAAGCCGCACATGTCGAACAGCAGGTTCGGGTTGTCGCGCGAGTACACGCACACGAACGATCGCTCCCACTCGAAGGTGGTCAGCGACCGCGGCAGGCGACTCTTCATGTTCCAGAACACGGCACGGCCCAGGTTCACGTCGTGCTTCATCAATCGCATGCGCGCGTCACGCGGCCAGCACTTCTTGTTGTTGTAGCCCACGATGTTCTCGTTGTTGGGGTCCGGGTGCTCCGTCAGGAAGCGTTGAATTAAATCCTTCGCCTCCTCCGCCGTGAACCGGAATACGATGTACACCTTGTCCACATTGCGCGTGTACAGCCGGATCGGGTGCCGCGTCTCCGTCTCCGTATCGTGGAAGGTCAGATACTTGTTCGGGAGTGTCGGCGGACCGGCCAGCTCCGACGCGCGCGTCATGCCAAGCAGCAACAGATCCAGAATCAGCCCGTAGTACTGGAAGATGAAGCCCGCGAACTGCAGGCCGGGAATCAGCCCGTAGTGATTGACGTGCTCCATGTCCTTGAAGGTGATCTTCACGTTGCTCTTCTTCGACATGTAATCCGCCAGGTTCGGGTCCACGATCAGCCGCAGCAGACGCGACAGCAGCGTCGGGTCGATCTTCTCGAACACCTTGTCGAACGGCGCCTCCATCAGCACGTCGCACTCGCCGTTGTCGCAGGACCAGAAGTCCGTCAGGTTGTTGATGCCCTGGCAGAACTTGTACACCAGGTACGGCTGCGGCTCCTCGTCGCTCGGCTTCACCCAGTTGGGGAACAGCTTGCGCTTGTCCGCCTCGTACCACAGATACTGGTCCAGGTACGCGTCCGTGATCTTCTCCAACGGGTCGATCTCGTACACGGGCACCAGGTGCGAGTACAGGTCCAGGAACTGCAGCCCCACGTCCTTGAACACGTGCTGCGACATCAGGTACCGCTTGATCTGCTGCAGCGTCTCGTGCGGGTTGTCGAAGCCGTGCTCGATCAGCGCCAGCTCGTCGCGCTGCAGCTGGTTCATGCGGCTCGCGCTGTTGTAGTTCTCGCGCAGCCGCTCCAGCGCCAGCGTCAGCAGCTTCGTGTCGTGCTTGTACTGCACGGGCGGGAACGGGATCGGCGAGAAGTGCCGCGACTCCAGCCAGTTGATCGCCGTGTTGTAGATGGCCGCGCCCTCCTCCGCCGACACGTACGGGCCGTCCTTCAGGTAGTTCTGCTGGCGCTCCTGCTCCTTCTTCAGGAAGAGACGCGTCAGCCGGCCCACGTTCTTCTTGCACACCGTCTTGTCCACCGTCGCGCCGCGGCGGATGCGCTCGCGCACGTAGTGCGCCACGTTGGTCCACCAGTCCGCCTTCGCCTTCACGTACCGCTGAATGAGCGACTCCACGGCGGGCGGCATGCCCGGCACCTTCCACGGGATGTTGGCCTTCCAGCAGCGCCACGCCTCGGAGAGGTGCTGCAGGATGGTGGCGGCCTTGTTGTTGCGGATGCCCTCGGGCATCATGTCCGTGATGTCGTGGATCACCGACTGCCTCAGCTCCAGATCGTAGTGGCTCTCCACGCGCTGCTTCGTCACCGTGTGCGGGACCGCGTCGCTGTGTCGGCCCTCGAACTGACGCGCCAGCAGGTTCTGCAGCCAGCGCTCCAGTAGCGGGACAATGCCGCGCAGGAAGAAGAGCCACACGCGCCAGCCGGGGAACCAGAAGCCGCAGCCGGGGCCCTTGCCGACGGGCCCGGTGTTGAAGCGGTAGTAGATGAGGTGCTTGAGGTCCTTGCACATGCGCACTTGGCGCATGAGCCGGTACTTGTAGCGGTACATGCCCGTCAGCTGCCCGATGTGCGCGAAGCAGTACTGCAGCCCGTCCGCCAGCTGGTACGCGTCGATGTTGCCCAGGCGGAACTGTACATTGCAATCCACGATGATCTTCGTCAGCCGCAAAATCTCGCGCGTCAGGTGGAACGCGTTGCCGAAGCGGCTCTTCTTGCGCTCCTTGGTCGTCAGCGTCTTCACCGGCTTCAGGTTGAAGTTGTAGTCCAGGTGCAGGTAGTTCAGCCCGCGCCGGTGGATCATCAGGTTCAGCGTGTTGAAGCCCTGCCGCACCACCTGGATGCCCGCCTCCACCCAGTCCTCCTCCGTCGTCTGGAAGAACTTCGTGCTGCGCAGCGAGCGGATCAGGTCGCGTCGCTTCTGCGCCTATTCCTCAGTAAGACTTTCAGCAGGCACCTTCGGCGGGCGGCGGTGGAGCTGGTTCATCACCCAGCACTTCAGCAGCTTTTGGTAGGACACCTTCACCTTCGTCGGCAGCTCGAACGACACGTGCTCGCGGAACCACGTGTTCACCAGCGGCACGTCGAAGCACCGTCGCGTGCGACCCGACCGCAGGTTGAACGGCCGCGGCGCGTTGTACAGCGCGATGCCGTCCGCCGTCGTCTCTATGTGTTATGAGAGGGTGACGAGACAACCGGTGAACAGCGGCGCGCCTGCCAGCAGTGGCAACACGCCCTCGGGCAGCACGAACTCTTCTTCCAGATCCACGTCCTGTCCGTCAGTTCCCACTCTGACACTCACCACACAACTGTGACTCTTCTCGCTGATGAAGGCAGGAATCGGGTTGATGATGGGATCGTAGAAGAAGGCGGGCTGATCAGGATCATCGCTCTTGATGTACGCCGACGCGGGCAGGTGGTACGTAGGGATGGCGCAATGCTTCGTGCGGTCGTTGTACATGTACGGGTACGCGATGCGGTACTCCGTGCGGATCGGGTTGCGCTGGATGATCTTGTTCACGTCGTTGAACTCGTTCCAGTCCTCGTCCACCTCCACGTCGCGGTCCAGCGGCTCGTACTTCGGACCACCGGGGATCGCCACGTTCAGCGCCTTCGCCGTGAAGAAGGACTTCTTGTCGAACAGGTAGAAGTAGTTCTGGTCCGTGATGTCCGTCAGCAGCTGGTTCGACAGCCGGTACAGGTTCGCCATGATCGCGATCGACAGATGCCAGCTCTTGTACGACGGACCGTTCGTGTAGGCCCTGTCGTCGGACAGCGGGCGGTGGTCGTACAGCCAGTCGATGACCGCCGCGTCGTCCTCGGGCGACAGGTCCAACATCTGGATCGCGTCCAGCGGCTCCACGTCCAGGATGTTGTCGCCGTAGTCCAGCGGGGGTTCTTCGTCGTCGAAGGGCGGGAAGCGCATTCGCTTGAAGTTGCGGCGATCGCGCTTCTCCTTGCGCATCATCACCCACATCGTCGACCACTGCGCGATGAACACCGGCTCGATCACCATCGGCACCTCGTTCACCAGCGTGATGGCGCCCGTGATGTGATACAGAACCTTCACCATGCGCACCTGCTCCCACGGCATCGGCATGTTCTCCAGCAGCTTTAGGATCGCGTGTGGCATAAATCTACGCGTGAAATGACGTATAAGGCGCGTACTTCAGTGCGCCCAGATACACGCGCTTGTCATTTCGGAATTTGCGGGACGAGAGGTCGCCGTGGTCCTTCACGATCTTGCGGAGGTGTTCCACAGGCATCTCGATGGTTTGCATGTTCACGATGGTTTTCTTCTCCACCTGGTTGAACTTCTTCATTCGCCGCTGCTGCCACTTCCGCGAGCGAATGATCAGCGCCTCATCGAGCTTCTCCTTCTCCTCCTGCTCGATGTGCATTTGGATGTCCTCGTCTTCTTCCCTTTCAATCTCGTTGGCACTCATTGAAAAGGAATGGGTTCAAATGGGAGTTGCACGGCGGAATCTGGAGTGAGTGGGAATTGGGGAGGGTTGTTTGTTTTGTGTGTTGTGTTGGATGTGTTGGAGTGTGTGAAGATAGGAGAAAGGGGAAGGAAGGGAGAGAATGGATGGGAGGGAAATGAGTGTGAAAAGTGAGAAATGAATAAAGGAGGGTGATGAAAAGAGGAAGGAGAGTCGATGGCTTGATTGTCGTCATTACGAAGTCAACCTCGTTTCCCTTTACCAATCAAACATACTCGGAATGACCTTCACAACGGCAGTCCCAACCATTCCATCCGCTGTGCCATCCCTCAAACAAATCCTCCTCAAACGGCAATACACATGTTTCCATACTCTGACAAGATTCTAGTATGCGATAACGGAACGGGAGTACGAAGAAATCCACACACGATGATTCTCTAGATTGTGAAAGCGGGCTACGCGGGAGACAATGTGCCCAGAGTCCAGTTCCCTTCGCTGATCGGTCGGCCAATGCTTCGGGCGGAAGAAGACTATGTTGGCGACATCACGCTGAAGGTGCGTTTCATAATGGATCCATGACATCTCTAGGATTTGTTGGTGGGAGACGAGTGCAACGAGGCGATGCGCGCGTTGAACATCACCTACCCCATCGAGAACGGCGTGATCACGCGCTGGGACGATATGGAGGCGCTGTGGAAGTACACATTCGAGACGAAGCTGGGCGAGCACACATACGACGACAAGCGAATCATGTTGACAGAAGCGCCGCTGAACCCGCGCGAGAACCGGCGGAAGATGGCGGAGATCATGCTGGAGAAGTTTTGCTTCGGAGGCATGCAGTGCAAGCCCCAGGCCATGCTGACGCTCCATCGCGCGGATCCAACACGGGCGTGGTGGTGGACAGTGGCGACGGCGTGACGCACGTGATGTGCGTGTACGAGGGCTACGTGCTGAACCACCTGACCCGGCGATTGAACATCGCGGGTCGTCACGTGACGCGGCACCTGCTCAGCCTGCTGCAGCAGCGCGGCTACGCGCTCAACGCGACGGCGGACTTCGAGGTGGTGCGCGAGATGAAGGAGCGCCTGTGCTACGTGGCGTACAGCTTCGAGAAGGAGATGCGCCTGGCGGACAACACGACGGTGCTGATGAGCGAGTACCAGCTGCCCGACGGGCGGGTGGTGAAGCTGGGAAGCGAGCGCTTCGAGGCGACGGAGGCGCTGTTCAAGCCGGAGCTGATGGGCCTGGAGTGCATGGGCCTGTCGGAGATGGTGTTCGACGCGATCCAGAAGGCGGAGGTGGACCTGCGGCCGATCGTAGGGAAAAATGGGGGAGTGAGGGGTAGTTCTACAAGAACATTTTGTTGTCGGGCGGCACGAGCATGTTCCCCGGCCTGCCGTCACGTCTGGAGAAGGACATCCGCGAGATGTACGTGAATCAGATCTCGAAGGGAGAGATCAACCACGTGGCGAAGTCGATCAACGTGATCGCGCAGCCGAACCGGAAGCACGCGGTGTTCACGGGAGCGGCGGTCTTCGCGAAGTACATTGCGAATCGTGTGGACGAGTGGATCAGCAGAGCGGAGTGGGAGGAGAGTGGCGCGAGAGTGTTGGATAAGATGTAATCTGTGTGAGTGTTTTCATACTCTGAAAGCGAACTAAAACATGAAAACCTACAGAAGAGTGTTTACGGCAATCTCAAAGTGGAAGTGCTAATAGAACCACTTGTGGCTTGAGCAGTCTTATCACAGTTTGGCATTTGCTGCCATGCCAAGTGCCCCTCTAACAGACCCCGTATCGAATAGGGTGGCAGCATGGCTTGGACGGGCTTTTCAGGTGTTTCATCCTATTCTTCCCTTTTTCGTCATAGACACACAGTGCTTACCTTGTTTTAGTACTGCAACATGTAGATTAGATAGTCCTCTATCCATTCACACTACCAGTTTTGGAATACACTACTTGGCTATGATGATAATAATAGAGAAAGATAAAGTGGTCACATCGAGAATAGACCCCGTACTTGTTGGGGATAATATGAGATATACTTGATTCGAATACAGACAGGTATCTATTGTCAAGGGATGAAATAAGGGTGTGAACAGGGTCATTATTATTCTGAGTGTTTGCAGTGTGATGCGAGCTATATCCTTGCTTTGTGTGCTTATTCTTACTCTTGCGTTGGCAGAGAAGTATGCCATGGTTTTCGGAACTGCTGATGGGTGGGGTAATTACTCCATCACTAGTGTAGTCATTTGTATAGAGGAATAATACAAAGGAACCTTGCCGTGTGTACACTGATTTGGTGAAGGCTGGGAATCAAGCCCGAGAACATCATTTTACATGACCTACGCTACGAATGTGAACTGGAAATACAACCCTTACCCCGGCAAGATGTTTACGGAATCGAGCGACACAACGGACGGCGATTGGGCTCAGTATGGTTGCTTCAACCATGTGGATTACATCAACAGCACCATCATTGTCGATGTGTTCCTTGGCATTCTTTCTGGTGATAAGGAGGGTGTGGCGAAATTGACTGGAAAGGAGAATCCGAAGGTCCTCAATGCTGGGCCGGAGGATACTGTGTTTACGTATTTCATTGATCATGGTGGTAATGATATGATTATTGTTGGTGGGGATCCCGTTCATAAAAGCCAGCTGATGGACGCTTTCAAGACTGCTCACGAGAAGAAGCTCTACGGCAAGTGGGTGTGGTACATGGAGGCTTGCCACTCTGGTTCCATGTTCCGTGATCTTCCCTCCGACTGGAACATTTATGTGATGACCTCTGCCGATGCAACCCACGATGCCGACATGGCCTTTTGCCCTCCTCATGATACCGTTGCTGGTAAGAACCTTGGTGTTTGCCTGGCGGGCCTGTGGGACAACTCCTTCCTGGATTACGTGGAGAAGCACCCCAAGGCCACGATCGGCGAGATCTTCGACGTTGTGCACGAGGACGTGGCGAAGACCTCCGTCCAGAACGTGTCCGAGTGGGGCGACAAGACCTTCCGTGAGCTGCCGCTGAGCGACTTCTTCGGCGAGCTGCCCTCGCCTGTGTTCCGTGAGGAGAAGAAGGAGGCGAAGGGTGTGGTGCCTGTGGACATGGTGCCCAAGCATCTGGCGATGTGGAGAGCCATTCGCGCGGACAAGAGCGAGCTGGCGGAGGCTCTGAAGGAGTATCAGGAGGAGATGTTCAAGGCGGCGAAGAAGGAGGTGGAGGTGATGCGGCTGGCACGTATGGTGATGAGCGAGAAGGCTGCCGAGAAGGCGATGAAGATGCCTGCTGGTGAGTACTCCGCTGATTGCGTGAAGGAACTGACCATGGCGTTTATGAAGAAGTGCGGTCACTCCTCGCTTATGGGTGCTTCTGTGAACAATATGCTGAGAAACATCTGCCTTCCGGGACTGCATGCTCCCAATGTTGACTTTGACGAGGTGTGCCTGTAAGTCATTTGTGTTTTTTACAGTCAGTTGTGGCTACTGAAGAGTATTCTTGTTTCCACCTGCACTCTTCTGAAATGACTTCAAAAGTGATGGTCATTGCTTTCCACCAAACCAAGGCTTTGCTCTTCACAAACACCACATAAATGCTTGTTCCACAAACACCACATAAATGCGTGTTTCACAAACACAACACCCTAAAACTACTAATCCTCGTCCTCGTCATCATCCGCCGCTACCTCCTGGTTCTCCAGCTCCATCTTCTTCATCAGACCCTCCAAGTCCGCGTCCTCCTGCTTGTGCGCCACACGCGGCTATGCCTCACACTTCCCCCTTACGCCCACCTCGTTCTTCACCGCCATGGCCCCGCCGTTCTCCTTCAGCACACGCTCTAGCTCCGCAATGGCCTTGTTCAGCAGTTCCACGCCCTCGCGCTCCTGCAGCGCCATGGTGGTCATGACGTACAGCGGCTGTGCAATCAGGCTGATCTAGTCATCACCCTTGCTCACCACGCTCACCGAGATTTGCATGATCCCATTCCGAACGTTCTTTCCAGCCTTGAAGGTGCCAGAGCACTTCGGCAGAAGTGCGGATTGGATTGCCACGAAGACTATTACTCTTGTTGAGTATCACTCGAATCGTACGATTCCTAACAGGATGGACAGATTTGGCTATTATGTAGTGTGCATATTGGAGAGAGACTGTGTTTGCTGCGGATGGCATACTCATCCGAGGAATGGAACAGTGGATGGGAATGGGCGCTCTGGGGTCCTCCTTCAAGGGAATGCTCTGCTTTCGTAGGACTGGAGTGAATACGTGTTAACTCAGTTATACAAAACTGAGAAACTCCCATGATAACGAAAGACCATTCACTTTTTCTTTGAGGTTAAGGATGTCAAGCCTTTCTTTCTGCCTTATGTTATGTAGTTGTAGTGTGGAGGAGTGACGTGTAGTGTCCGCTGCTGTGAGTGCGCTCACTTGTTCCGACGGAGATGTGTATGTGGCGATCACCAAGCAGTGTAAGGCGTATGGACATGAGGATTCATACCGGATTTGGGATGGGAATACTCTCCTGAGAACAAGTTCCGGTTTCTCCAACAACGAACGCCGAACCGATGAATACTGCCTCCCCGCTACTGCCAACAATCAGTACAGCATTACCATGACTGATTCTGCGGGTGACTCTTGGGGAGACTCAAGAGGCGGTGCCTGGATGAGTGTGGCGGGTATGTACGGCAACGTGTTTTTCAAGAACTACATGACTGAGAGACAAGATGAACGATTCAAGTTGTCTCTCTACTATCCCATCATGAAGAACCAGCAGTGGAAGATGATCACATCGACTGTGAGTCTTCCTAGAGATTGGACTCTCCATAACTACCCCACTTCCACTTGGAATGATGTTACTCTGGGAAGCGTCCCTGCTGCTATGGGTTCTCAGTTCTTCCGCAAAACCTTCACGGGCATTGCGGGCATGGCCGCTTATGAGGTTCGTTTCAACTACCGCTACGGTATTGTTGCCTATTTGAACGGTTTGGAGGTGTTCCGTGACAACATGCCTTCTGGTATTGTGAGAGCCACTACCGCTTCTGTTGGGGAGTACGATCATTATGACTACCACGGTGTGATTCGTCCGAGTGCTGAGATTGAGGAGTCTAACAGTGTGCTGGCTGTGGAGCTGCACTTCCCTGAGGCTGGAGAGCATGCTGTGGAGTTTGATGCGTTCATGGCGGCACTGGCTTCCACTGCCCCTGTCACCGAAGAGACCAAGTGCTTCATCTATCCCTATGCCGTGACTCTGAATTCCGAGAGTGTGAGGAACCCCAATTCCATCTTCAATTGGGGCAAAGCCGACTCTCCGTCCGTTCTTTCTTCTCCTTCCAGTGTCGAGTACGCCTTCCAGAGCGTTAAGCCGTACATCAATGGTCTGAGACACTACAACGGTGCTCCCACTGCCTTCACCTGGCAGGGATCCAACGACGGTGCTGCATGGATGGATCTGTTTGGGATGGAGAACCCTCAGACCTATGGCCTTTACACTGTGGTGAAGGGAACGCCGGTCGGACTCTTCTTCAACTCCTACAAGTACACTTACCAGTCCTCCAGATCTCTCTATGAAGTGCAACCCATGACGTGTTCTCACGCCATGCCCTTCATTTGCAGTGCCACGGATAAGCTGCCTGAGGGAAACTTCGGCGCGGTGGAGTACACAGACTGCGGCGAGAAGAGAATGGGTTCCGTCCAGTACACCTGTTTGAAGGAAGGCAACCGAGGCGTGTGGAGAAAGGATGAGGAGGAATGCGTCACTCGTGTACCTCCGAAGGCCTCTACCTTCGTCTTCTCGACGCTGAAGATCGCGAATTTCAACATGGATAACTCTTCCATCGCACTTCCCGTGGTCCGCAGAGTGCTGAGCGAGGTGCTGAAGATCCAGGAGGAGGATGTGGTACTGATCATCAACCGCTACACGAAGGCAAGAAGACTGGAAGACGCCCTTCTGGTGGATGTGCGCATCACCACTACTCCCGAGGCGCGTGCCCACTTGGTCGATTTGCTCGCCCAGTCTTCTGAAGCGATCTCCGCCTTGCTGATGGAGGAGGATGCAATCCTGTTCCCCAACCCATCCACTGAAGTGACTCTGGAGGCTGATCCGGTGTTTGAGACGGAGTGCGACGAGGGTTTCATGGAGGTCCATTTCTCCAGAGTGTCCGGCGATGCTCGCTGCCAGGTGCGCCTGAGCGACGAGGCGATGAAGACCGACGGTCTGGTGCTGGTGGACAAGTTCACCGCCACCCCCATGGCCTACTGCCTGAACCCCGGCTACTACTACATTGGCTGCAACGGTGCTGCTACCGTGAACGTGAAGTATCTGACCTACAACAAGGATCACGATCTGACGGCTGCTCCTCACTACAAGGTGCTGAAGCTGGGTCAGGTGATGGAGAAATGGACCAGCGTTCCTTCTGACCATCATACGAAGGACTTCGACAAGAGCAAGCCCATCACTGGCAAGCCCGCCTACCCCAAGGACCCCACCACCAAGGGCTCTGACTTCACCTGCGACCAGGCTGGTTATCTGAGCTACCTGAACAAGTGGACCCCCGAGATGAAGTGCACGTCCCGTGATGTGAACTCGGAGGAGTTCCAGAAGCGTCTGGAGTACTTCATTGATTCGTGCGAGAAGATCCACGACTGGAACATGCGCGACAAGTACAGAATGGAGTTCACCTTCTACGCCGACTGGCATCCTGACGAGTTCGAGGAGATCACCACCACGAAGCAGAGATACTCGGGCATCAAGACCCCCGTGCCCTCTGTGATCCCCGTGTACAACAACTCCAACCTGCGTTACCTGATGCCTTCGCTGGACCCTTGCGACGACGTCTTCGAGGACCGCCGTCTGGCTGAGAACACGCTCCGCTCGACCATTTGCAAGCCCCAGAACTGCTCTGTGACCTGGGCCTTCGCCATTACCACCTCCATTGAGTACGCCATCAAGAAGTTGTACCTGGAGGAGTACGACCAGATCGTGGAGGTGGCTCTGTCCGCTCAGGAGCTGATCGACTGCGTGGGCAAGGAGCACGGGGTGGAAGGTAAGGTGTGCGACGGTCTGCCTCTGGCGTGGGGCTTCGATTATGTGTTCGAGAACGGTATTGCCTACAGACAGTACTACCACCACACGAACACCGAGGACGAGTGCCAGGTGGTGGACGACGAGAAGAAGTACCACATTGCTGGTTACGAGAAGCCGACCGCCTACAACAAGCTGGGTCTGTTCGATCTGGTGATACGTGGTCCTACTGCTGTGACGCTGGGTCTGGACCCCGAGTTCTTCCAGTACTACCGCAACGACCGCGAGGAGGGTCCTTACTTCGACACTGCCTTCTGGAGACCTTCGGTCTACGGTGTGGTGGTGGAGTACCTGCAGTACGCCGTGGAGGGTGAGCCCGAGTTCGCTGAGTGGCCGTTCTTCGCCATTGAGTCGAGACTGCGCGCCTGTGACGCCTTCGTGTTCAGACTGCCCATCCGTGAGACCACTGCTGATGCCAACATCGCTGGTATTGCTGGTTTCGCCATTCGTCCCATCGTGAACGAGCTGCTGCCCACGCCTGAGCCTCCCACTGTGCCTGCTACTCCCACTCCTACTGGCACTCCTACTCCCACTCCTACTCCTACTCCTACCCCCACTCCTACCCCCGAGCCCTGGTTCCCCATCTACGATCCCTTCATTCTGGGTGATAACTGCAACTTCGAGAAGCAGACCACCTGCTACTGGGATGTGCTAAAGGATGATGATGTGACCCGTCTATACCTGTCTGTGCGTGACGCCTACCCCACGAAGGCTCTGGCTCACACTCGTGTGCTGGCTCTGTCTGGTATGACTGCCCTGTCTCTGGAGCTGTGGCACGAGTCGCTGTCCAAGCAGAGAAAGAACGCAGCTCCCATCGATACCTACTTCTACTCGGATGTGCTGCTGGCCCGTGGTCTGGATGTGGCTCTGATTCCTCGTCTGATGGAGCTGCTGCAGTACACGCATCCTTCTCGTCTGGTGTTCATTCAGGGAACCTTCAAGCGTGACGGTTTCAGAAGCATGTTGGACTGGATGGTCACCAACGCGGGTCTGGGCTACTTCAAGAACCTGAAGTACTTCCAAGTGTCCGAGCACAACATCCAGTCGTGTGTGGATCCCGCAAATGCTGAGACGCTGCAGACTGCCATTCTGGCGGATCTGAAGGCGATTTGTGAGGACAAGGTGAACTTCCCGCTGCTGAAGGACATCAACCTCGATAACAACGGTTACAACGAGGGTGGTGGTAATAGAATATCTGAGTTCGCCATGCACCTGATGGGTGCTTGTCCTGCCAGCACTGGTGTGAGTGTGTCTGCTTGGACGAATCTGGGAAGATCCTACACGAAGATGTGCGGTTCTGTGAACAATAGCTACTACTACTACGATTTGGAGGACGAGAAGGAGAGAGAGCAGTGCCGCTTCACGTGGAACTGGGAGTTGAAGTCCAGTGAGAGAGAGTATGGCACAGCGGGTCCGTTCCCCAACTCGGGTAACATGCAGTACTGCACTACTACGGATAATTAATCACCGTTTGAGTGATTGGTGTGTTTGTTATTCAGTCATTGTAGCTGACGAAGAGTATTCTTGTTTCCACCTGCACTCTTCTGAAATGACTTCAATAGATGGTCATTGCTTTCCACCATGCCAAGGCTTTGCTCTTCACAAACACCACATAAACACTTGTTCCACAAACACCACATAAATGCGTGTTTCACAAACACAACACCCTAAAACTACTAATCCTCGTCCTCGTCGTCATCTGCCGCCACCTCCTGGTTCTCCAGCTCCATCTTCTTCATCAGACCCTCCAGGTCCGCGTCCTCCTGCTTGTGCGCCACACGCGGCTACGCCTCACACTCCCCTCCCACGCCCACCTCGTTCTTCACTGCCATGGCCCCGCCGTTCTCCTTCAGCACACGCTCCAGCTCCGCAATGGCCTTGTTCAGCAGTTCCACGCCCTCGCGCTCCTGCAGCGCCATGGTGGTCATGACGTACAGCGGCGGTGCAATCAGGCTGATCTAGTCATCACTCCCGCTCACCACGTCCACCGAGATCGGCATGTCCTTCGTGCCCACGGCCTCCGCGGCCTTCTAGCCCTCACCGCCGCACGCCACACCCACCATCGCCGCACGCAGTCCGTCCACGCCCTGAATGCTGAAGCACGTCGCTTCGATGTCCGCACGCACCTTCTGTGCCTGCGGCGCCATGCGCGTGGCGATGAGCTCCTGCAGCTGTTTGCGCACCGCTTCGTCCACGTCGCACTCCTGCAGGATCTCCGGCTTGCTAGGGGTGATTCGGCGATTCGGGGCCCACCTGACGGAGATCATGAAGGCGTTGTAGCCGCTCTGGTACTTCTCGGCCAGCGGCCAGATGATGCGTGTGTAGATGTCGTCAAGCGAAATGTCGCTGCGATTTGCCAGGACGCTCGCGATGTTGTGCACCTTCTTCGCCTCCTGATATTTGCGCTCCGCCTTGTTCACATCGTCCTCCGCCACACGGCGTTTCGACAGGTCCACGTATCCTACGCCGTGAGTTATACCGTCGAAATCACCAACCCTTCTCCTCATCAACACGGGTGACCACGCTGGGCTCCACCTTGCCAATCTGGACAAGCTTGGGGATGGAGCGGATACGGCGACGCGACAGCTCCGAAGCGGGAATGAAGCCCTGGATGCGGTTGTACTCGAGCAGAGTGACGTACACGCCACTGTCGGTGATTCTAAAGAGGATGAAAGGAGGAAGAACGCGGCCCACTTCATTACCTTCACCATCACGACGTCATCCACCTTCGGGAATTCGTTCGCGTAAAAGCGGTGACTGCTCACTTCAAAGGTATCTACAGCCCGTTAGACGGAACTCGCTCTCTCATCACTCCACTACCTTCTTTCGGCATTCTGGGTGCTGTCGAACTGGTATTTGGTGAGCGTCGTTTTTCGCACAAAACGGGGCGATTTTCGTCGCAGAGAAGAAGTGGGTTATTCTAAGCGAATCGGAGCCATGCAAGATTCTGTTATTGAGAACAGAGATTATTACGCAATTCTGGGTCTTCCCAGAACGGTTGGGTCGCTTCTTCTTGCTTATGTGCATAGGCAAGTGCGGACGAAATAAAGCAGCAGTACCGCGTGCTATCAAGACAGTTCCACCCGGACAAGCAGTCCCCGGAGCTGCAGGATTATGCAAATGAGTTCTTTTACCGAATTGATCGCGCCTACCAAGTGCTGAGCGACGAGAAGAAGAGGAAATTGTACGATTCATATGGTGAGAAGGTTTCGGCGTGAAGTGTGCGTAATGCGTAGGCAGTGCTGCTACTCGAGAACAACGAGGAAATTGTGAAGCGCGATGCTGTGAAGTTTCCATCTTCGCTTCATGAGTAGAGCGTCGACACGATCGACGATTTGATCCACACCATTTACCAGCGAGAGCTGGAGGTGAAGGCCGGACAGAGCGGCTCCTTCACCATGACGGTGGACGCGTCGAGTCTCCTCCACCCCGCGCCCGTGCAGCCCATTCCCTCCTTCATGATGGCAGCACCGCCCCCACCGCGCGGTCCGCACATCTCATCCATGCAGATCGTGCAGAGCATCCAGACGCGCCTGGACGCCTCCAACACCTTGTCGCTGACGGGCACGGCAACGGCGCAGGGCGGTCAGGGCTACGGCGTGGGCGTAGTAGCGTGGCAACACATGCTGTCACCCGACCAGGTGGTGACGCTGACGGCGCTGTGCGGCGCGCGGAACAAGGTGGTGGTGGAGGTGGCGCAGTCGTTCACGAAGACGCTGCAGGGCGTGGTGTCGGCGAGCTACGGCAATGAGGGCGTGGAGACGGGCGTGAAGGTGGTGAAACAACTGAGCGACGAGTTGCTGGGCATGGCGGAGGTGCAGCTGGCGGAGGCGGTGGAGTGCTCGCTGCGCGGGGAGTACGCGACGGCCAACTCAAAGACCACGGGCGAGGTGTTCGTGGGGCAGGATCTCGGCGCGCGCGTGAGCCACCTGCACACGCTGGGCGGCGAGCACGGGCACAAGGTAAAGGGCGAGGCGGTGGTGAGCATGACAGACCTGGCCTTCACGGGTACGGTGGGTAAGAACCCGTCGGCGTTCAGCAAGGTGAACCTGAGCGTGGAGTGCGGCCTCCGCGGCGTGACGTTACGCGGCAAATACCAGCGCGGGAGCATGACCTTCTCGCTGCCCGTGCAGCTGAGTCACTTCGCGTTCGACCTGCCGGCCATCGCGATCGGCTACGGCGTGATGACCGTGGCGTGCCTGGGCGAGTGGCTGTGGTGCCGGTCGAGCGCGGGCGAGGCGCAGAAGAAGAAGGCGGCGGAGGAGGCGAAGCGGCGCGCGTTCGAGAGCGAGCACGAGCGGTTGGCGGCGGTGTCTCAACAAGAGATGATGAAGGGCTACGCGGCGCGCGTGCGGGAGCAGGAGGCGAAGAAGAAGGGGCTGGTGATTCTGCGGGGCGTGTACGGGTGTGCGGAGAGCGTGAAGGTGCCGGCGAAGGTGCAACAGATGGAGGGCGCGCTGGAGGTGACGACGGCGCTGCAGTTCATGGTGAAGGAGTCGAGGCTGCGACTGTACGCGGGGAGCAAGAAGGAGTACATGGGCTTCTGGAGACCGGCGGAGGCGGAGAAGGTGCGATTGCTGGTGCGGTACCAGTACGGGGACAAGGTGTACGAGGTGGAAGTGGGCGACGCGGAGCCGCTGTATTTGCCAGCGTTCAGAGCTACGCTGATTGGGGATGCGGATTCTGTGAATTGAGTTCCTTTTGGGTGTTTCCTTTTTCATACCTGTGCATATCAATTCGAGTGAGGATAATCGCTTTATACTCCATTCAAATTGAGAGCACTTCCTTAGCAAATGAAAGACACCAATCTGGCAACAAACAGGCAACAACATGTGCGTTTTCTGGATTTGTCTGTACTGTTTCTACGCATAAGCACGTCTGGAGAGCGCGCACATAAACGAAGAAGAACACGATGGACAACACGACGGACAGGAGAAGGAAGGGGAGGATCCAGCTGCTGCTCTTCTTCTTCACCTCCTGCTTCAGACTGTTATCCAGCATCTTCTCCAGAACGGAGATGCGATTCTGAATCTGCTCCGTCAGCGACGATCCCACGCGGTTTTGCATTCTCGATTCGAGCTCCGAGATGCGCGTCTCCGACACATCGCCCCTCTGCTGCAGTTTGCGGATCATGTTGTTAATGCTGTCATCGATGGCTACGTCTCACAACTCGCAACCATTCTCACCCGCCATCGAGTGCTCCAGCTCGCGCTTCAGCTTCTGCAGCTCCTCGCCCTGCTTGTCGTTCATTTCCTTCACCAGTGCAAATAAAGCCATTTCTTTTGGATTCAGCGTCTCCACCTCCACGCCCTCCGTGTTCAGCAGATTCTTCAAACTCTCCTCGCGCGCCACCTCCAACTGCTCCTCCTCCTTCGCCTGCAGCGACGAGTCCGTGGCGGTGATGCCCAGCATTGTCGACACTTCAATCAGGTCGTGGTTGTCCGCAAGATCGCCGGTTGAGGCGCTGATGCCGATGTGCGCCTTCTTCCACCAGCCCTCTGGCAACGTCAGCGTTTCGGTCAGGCAGTCCACGTAGTGACCGTGGTTCTGCGGATCGATCTTCACCTCCACGCGGTTCAGATCACCATCGTAGGAGACCTGGATGCGGGCGTAGTTGTCCACCTATGCGTTGGTGTGAGTTTAGAAAGGTACGGAGAAGTCCTGGCGACCCTCGAAGTAGCGATAGTTGGAGTAGCAGCCAGGATGCGCCGCGCCAGGCTGGTAGGCGCTGCCGTCGGGGGAGCTGCTCGAGTAGAGGCTGATGTCCTTGTGGAAGCGGTAGTACTAGCGGGGAGGAGGAGGAAAAAGGAATACGTCCGGGTTGCGGAAGGTGCTCAAGTCAATGGCGAATCCGATGAAGTGATCGCTCGATCCATGCATCGTGCCCTATAGTTGAGCGGATGGAGGAGCGAGGCACATCCTCGTGGGACTCCTTGTCCGTGAAGAAGATGGTCATGCCGTCGCCAAATAAATTCTCTCCCTACGCGTTAGACGCGGGTTGAGACCGAAACCGCGCCGCTGATGCGGAACTTGATAGTGGTGACCCACTTGTTGCTGTTAAGAGCAGCGTCGTTCCAGCAGTAGCCCTGCTTGCTCTGGCGATCGGGCGTCAGGCGGATAAAGTACTCCTTGATGGAGCTGTCTCCGGTGCACAGCCATCCCTTCAGCTTTCTGTTCCCTACGTTGTAACTGGAAGTGCGCAGAGGATACCGGACCAGGTGAAGGAGTTGAAGGGGGGAGACAGGGAATGAATAGGACTCACCGTCTGGGACATGGCAACGGCCGCGAGTGCAATCAGGAAAAGGGCAATCGGTTTCATCTTGCTTGTAATGACGACGCTGAGCCATTCCAGAAATCGGGCCGTTCCCGAGTTCGGAATCGGTCCTGTTTTCGGCATTCGTCCGTCAATCGCGTAGTGAGGGTTATGAGAATTGCGTAGTAAGGGTTATGAGAATCGTACGGTGAGTGTTATGAGAATCGTACGGTGAGGGTTATGAGAATTGCGTAGTGAGGGTTATGAGAATCGCGTAGTGAGGGTTATGAGAATCGTACGGTGAGGGTTGCGAACAAACAGAACACTTGGCCTCCTCTAGCACGTTCTCGTAGTCCTTTAGGTCAAAGTCCTCCACATTCACCTCCGTCCCATCTTCACCGCCGGCCACTACGCATCATCAGTCCTCTCTTCGTGCACAGTTGAGATCCTTTTCATACGACTGAAGAATCGTGTCCAAGTCCATCGTCTCCTCCTCCGCTGGGGGCTGCTCCGCCGGCGGCGCCTCCTTCAGCTGGTCCTCCAGCTTGGAGAGCTCGTTCACATACTACGCGTCAACCGCTCTTCCCTCCATCACATCGCGATTCTCCGTCTTGAACACTACCCATCAATCCCCTCTCTCATTCTCACTTCCAGAGTCACGCTTCGAGGATCGGATGTTCCCCACCACGAAGGCGTTCTTTCTGCCCTCCACCTGGACGCCTCGCGACTCCTTCTTCTTCAGCACCTCGCTCCACAGCGACGAGGACTCCGACACGATCAGCTGCTCGTACGGGTCCTCCACCTCCGCCTGCTCCGCCGCTGGCGTGAAGGTGGCGTTGCACTTGAGTTCCGCAGGAAGCGCGACAGAAGCGTCGAGGTCGTTTGCGTTGAGATTCAGCTGGAACAGCTTCACGAAGCCCGTGTAAAACTGGCAGCGGAACAACGTGACCGGCTTGCCCTGCGCCGCGGACAGGTGCCTGCAGCGGATCATCACGTTCCCGCGGACGGTCACGGCGGGATGGAACACGGCGGAATCCTTGGCGTTGAGTGCCGTGATGGTGCCCTTGGTCTTGCTGCCGGGAACGAAGGAGGAAAACACGAGCTTGTTCTGGTTGTACACCTTTCCATAAGAAAACCCGTAATGGATCACTTCGATGAAGGGAGAGCAGGAGCCGTCCTCCGCGTCGGGCAGCACGGCGACCTCCACCGCGGAGAGCACCATGGCGTCGGGCGAGGGCTTGTTGCCTTGCAGCAGACTCTCGAAGTAAAAAAGATAGCGAAGTTGAGAAGGACACATCACGCTCTCGGGCAGGCCGCGGCGGTCGAGGCAGACGGCGAGGGCTTCGGTGGGGGAGTTGAACCAGCCGAGCCACGTCATCACGCAAGCACACACCAGCATTGTGCGACCTTTGCCGTCCTAGCGATGAGGAGAGATGAGGAAGAAAAACATAGCAATGGATGACGGCGACGTTGTCGGCACTGCTGGAGAGCCAGGATTCCACGTCAGTGCAGATCCGGACGAGGAGGCCCAGACCCGGTGCGGGATACCCGCAGAGATTATAGTTTACAACACGATCGTGGAAGAGAATGGTATCGTACGGTTCTTCGGCAAGGTTGAACAACTTGTAATGATCCGCGTGCTTTGCTTCCAAGTAGTACGCAGTGGCGTCTCCCTTGTTCATTGCAGACTTCAGATTGCGTGTCTTGGGGTTTCCCGGATAGCCCATCGCTGAAATGTCACAGAAGAAGAGCAATCGTACCGATAAGATTTGGAGTAATGTAGGTCAAATCGTCCGGCGCTCTGATCATATTCTCGCGGATGTAGGTGTTGGCTTTCTCATTCACTACGCGTCATATCCACGCAGCGTTTCGCACGCTCGTTGGTGGCTGTCGAAATGGTTTCGATAGACTAGTCGTGAAAGGAGGGAGGAAGAAGTCACATCTTGTAAAACGCTCTTGCCCATGGAGTACAGCTTGTTCGCAGAGTCCTTCGCCGTTTCGAGCCATTTTGAGAACATGGTACAAAGCAGTTGGTTCGATATGGTCATTGAAAAGAGCCGAGCGAAATCGGAGCGATTTGCGCCATCTTGCGTTGCGCCGCAAAGCACCACAAAAACCATGCAGCACAGTCACAAGGCCGGCGCTTTGAAGCAGGTGAACAAATCGCACAAGCAGTCGAAGGCGTCGAAGCGCTCCATCAAGTTGAAATCGGGAGGACGCGTCGAAGCCGGGGAAAAGATGAGCATGAAGATGAAGTGGGTATGAACTAAGACAATAACTCCGCTAGCATCCAAAACCGCAAGGATAGAGCCAACAATTCGAAGCAAATGCGCGACAACAAGCGAAAGACGCTGATGGAGAAGAAGAAAGCCGGTAGGAGTGGAGGTGTCGCGTCACTACGTAGGAGCGGGTTCTGCGTTCCCCTCCATCGTGGCGCTCATTCCCATGGGCGAGAATGTCGACACGCGCGCTCTCCTCAAGCAGATTCTCGATATGTCGTCAGATTGCCCCGTTCGCTACTCGCCTCTGGGAGCGGTCTTTCCTACTGCTTATAGTCATCGCTAGGATGGAATCGCGCAGCCGGTGACGGTGGTGTTCCCGAAGAGCAAGAGTCGCATGACCTTCGTGTGCTGCACGCAGAACCTGGAGAACGTGCTGGACGTGTGCAAGGTGGCGGACTGCTGCGTCTTCGTGTGCAACACGGCCGATGGAGAGGAGGCCGTGATGAATGCCCAGACGGATTTGGTTCTCACTTGTCTGCGCACGCAGGGCCTTCCCACGAGTATCGGATTCATCGGGGGCATGGCGAGCGGCATGGCGCCGAAGATGAAGACCGCGATGAAGAAGTACGCTACGCGGTATGTGCTCTTCACTCTCTCTCACGCGACAGTCTGATGCAGACGGAGCTCGGAGCGGATGTCAAGATCTTCGATGACGAGCACGTCGAGCCGATGCTGCGTTGCATCAGCGACATGGCGCTCCAGGTGATCCACTGGCGCCAGATGCGGCCGTACCTGCTCGCCGAGGAAATCGACATTCTCCCCTGCGACGCCTCCGCGCCCACGCGCGACCTGATCGTGCGCGGCTACCTGCATGGCTCCGCGCTGTCCACCTACGACTTCGTGCACCTCACGGGCGAGGGCTCCCACCCGATTCGCGGCATTCGCGTGGTTCCCGACCCGTCGCCGCTGAAGCGCGCACACGACGCTACGGAGCGGCTGGTGGAGGCGGACCCCGCGCGCCTGCGGCCGGTGGAGGAGGAGTGCGCGGTGGACCCGAGTACGGTGGAAGCGCCGCACTGGGCACAGCCGGTGGTGGTGCGCGGTGGAGTGATGAATAAGGCATAGGAGGACGGTACGGGCGTGATGAACACCGAAGCCGTGTGGCGCGAGGTGGTGGGCGACGAGTTGTACGAGGACGAGGAGGACCGCCGCGCGCACGAGCAGCTGATGGCGCTGGACGCGGAGGCGAACCTGAGCGACTCGGACGCGGATATGGACTTCGATGCGGAAGATTACGAGGATTTCAACCGCCAGCGCAAGCTCGCCAATCCCAAGGTGCAGTCGGGTGGTCGTCCTGCGAGGAAGTGATGGATAGACGAACAGCGCGTGGAGGAGGAGGCGGAGTACTTCGAGGCGCCGGACGAGGTGGAGGTGCCCTTGGACCAGCCGGCACGTTACCGCTTCATCAAGTACCGCGGCCTGCAGAGCTTCCGCAGCTCGCCGTGGGACCCGAAGGAGAACCTGCCGGTGGAGTACGCGTCGCTGGTGGAGGTGGAGAACTATGGCGCACTGCAGAAGCACGTGGCCGAGGAGGCGGACGAGCGCAACACCGTGGGCGAAGAGTGGACCCACGAGTTGGAGGATGGCACCATCGTGCGTGACGGACTCGCCACCATCGGCAGTTTCATCGAGGTGCACGTGACGGGCGTGTCGGCGGCGTGGGTGGCGCAGCACGCGGCGGCGCAGCCGGTGCTGCTGAGCGGGCTGCTCCCGTACGAGGAGAAGCTGACCGTGATGCACTCGACCTTCCAGCGCTCCTCCTCCTGGAGCCCGGCGCCGCTGAAGTCGCGCGACCTGCTTGTGGCGCATCTCGGATTCCGCCGTGTGCTGATCCACCCGCTGTTCGGCGACTCGGGAATTCGCTGCGACAAGCTGAAGTACATGAAGTACGTCCCGCCCACAGGCTTCGTCACCTGCTCCTTCTACGCGCCGCTGTGCTTCCGCCCGTGTCCGCTGCTGGCGTTCAAGCCACGTCAGAATAATGCAGAGGTGGGTGTAGTGAACGGAATTGAGACGTAGACGCTGACGCTGGTGGGTCTGGGCGCGGTGACGAAGGCGTCGGCGGACGACGTGGTGCTGAAGAAGATCGTGCTGACGGGCACGCCGTTCAAGGTGCGCCGCAAGATCGCGACGGTGCGCCACATGTTCGTGGACCCGAAGGACGTGCTGGTGAGTGTGTTGTGGGCGAGTGAGGCGTAGTGGTTCAAGCCGGTGGAGCTGCACACAAAGCTGGGCTGCGTGGGCCACATCCGCGAGCCGCTGGGCACACACGGGTACATGAAGTGCATCTTCAACGAGCAGGTGGTGATGAATGACGAGGTCCGTTTAGCGCTGTACAAGCGCGTGTATCCTCACAAGTGCACCGAGGAAGAGAAGCAGGCGTTCTTTTGGTGTGTTTGTTGATGAGAAGTGTCTTTCTGGGGATGAGAAATGGTGTTTCCGTTCATAGCTGGTTATTACGGTTTCAGTTGATGAGAAATGGTGTTTCCGTTCATAGCTGGTTATTACGGTTTCAGTTGATGAGAAGTGCTGTTTCTGTTCATAGCTAGTTATTACGGTTTCAGTTGATGAGAAATGCTGATGAGACGTGTTGACCCTTTCAATAACGAGAATCACTGACTCCTTTCCTAAAAGGATGCACCAACAAACAAAAACTACTCTAAATCGTATCAATACGCTTCATCTCGGGGTGGTGCTCCTTCGTGAAGGTCCGCTGCATGGACACGTTGGGAATGCCCACGTGCATCGAGTTGTTCGGACGCAGCTTCGCCCACGCCGACTCGCCCACCGCCTTGTTTCCACCCACCTCCGTGAACAGGCGGGGCGGCACGGTGCGCGCCAGCTGCTGGAAGAGCAGGCAGAGCACGCCGAGGAAGAGCGACACGCCGATGAAGGCCCAGTTGAGCGAGGCGGTCTTCATGATCTCGCCGCCCACCTCCACGATGATGAGCTGCACGACGATGGTGCCGATCACGATGAACCAGAACATGTTGTTGTCGAAGATGTTCGCGAAGACGTTCGCCTCGTTGTTGATCTTGCGCGAGTTGAACTCGTTGAACACCTGCAGCATCACGAACACGTTGAACACCAGCGTGTAGTGCACCGTCGGCGCCGCGCTCTCGCCCAGGTCAATGCCGTTCGGCAGGTTGAACATCTTGTGCCCGTTGAACACCAGGAACATCAGCAGCGTGAACTGGTAGAACACCTGGCCCAGGATGTTGCGCAGCATCGTCTGGCTGATCAGCGACTCCTCGCGGCGGCTCGGCGCGCGGTCCAGCAGCTTCGGCGTCGGCAGCTCCGTCGCCAGCGCCAGCGCCGCGAACGTGTCCATGATCAGGTTCACCCACAGCAGTTGCACGGCGGTCAGCGGCGACTCGTTGATGATGCAGGCGGAGACGAACGCCAGCAGCAGCGCGCCGACGTTCACGGTCAGCTGGAACTGCAAGAACTTGCGGATGGAGTCGTAGACGTTGCGGCCCCACATCACGGCCTTCACGATCGACACGAAGTTGTCGTCCATCAACACGATGTCCGACGCGTCCTTCGCCACCGACGTGCCCGTGATGCCCATCGCGAAGCCCACGTTGCTCTTCGCCAGCGCGGGGCCGTCGTTCGTGCCATCGCCCGTCACGGCCACCACCTGATGTCGCTCCATCAGGCCCGTCACCAGCAGGTGCTTGTCGGTGGGCGCCGAGCGCGCCATCACCTGAAGGGTGTCCACGAACTGGTCGAACTGACCCTGGTTCTTCACCACGTAGTACTGCTGCAGCTGGCGCGCGTCGTGCGGGTTCTTCACCTGGTACATGCACCCGCGCTCCTTGCACTCCTTCGTGCACTGCGACTTGCCCTCGCCGCGCTTCGCCAGCGCCTCCGCCGTCCAGTCCTTGCAGTGCTCGTCCATGTGGCCCACGATCGACGGGTACCCGAAGTGCGTCGGGTACGCGGGCGTCTTGTAGTCCTTCACGAAGTACTTGTCCTTCGAGCAGTCCTTGCAGTGGCACTCGTGGTAGAAGTGCGGCGGCAGCACCAGTCCGCCCGCGATCTCGCGGAACTGCGAGCCCAGAATCGCGCGGCCCGCCGGGTACTCCTTGCCCTGCCCGTCCTTCCACGGGTGGTTCTGGTAGATGTTGCACTGGCGCGCGATCGCCTTCGCCGTCTCCATGTTGTCGCCCGTCACCATGCGCACGAAGATGCCCGCCTTCTGGCAGTCCGCCACGGCGCCCGGCACCTCGGGCCGCACGGGGTCCTGGAAGCCCAGCAGGCCGATCATCGTCAGCTTGTCCTCCACCGCGGGGCAGTCGCCCACGCCCTTCTGCTCCTCCGTCGCGTACTGCACCATGGCGTCCCAGTCCTGCGCCGCGTCGAAGTCGCGGTAGGCGAACGCGATCACGCGCAGCGCCTGGCGTGCCATGGGGTAGATGCAGCGCTCCACGATGTTGCGGCGCGTGCCCTTGCCCGTCACCGTGCCCTCCGCCTCCACGAAGTCGCCCGTCAGCGCCGTGAACTCCGTCGCGCTGGCCTGCAGCCGGTCGCACAGGCGGATCACCATCTCTGGCGCGCCCTTCACGAACAGACGGTAACGACCGTCCGGCAGGCGCACCAGGCACGAGCTGCGCTTGCGGTTCGAGTGGAACGGGTACATCTTGACGATGCCCGTCTTGTTCGTCTCCGCCGTCTCTCCCTTTTCTCCCTTCTCAGTCATTTCAGTGTCCTGCTCCGCCTCCTTCAGCTGCGGGCAGGCCTCGCGCTTCTGCGTGTAGTCCACGCCCAGCAGACGCGCCCACTTGAGCATCGCCACCTCGATCGCCGAGCCCACGCCCACCTCGCGGCCGTCGGCGTTGGTGGTCAGGAACGCCTCGTTGTTCAGCAGCGCGTCGTCCAACAGCAGCTCGCGCAGCGCCTCCGGAATCTCCTTGCACTTCTGGATGAAGGCGTCGTACTCCTTCTGGTCGCCACTCTTCAGCTCGTTCAGCAGCTGCGTCTGATCCTCCTCCGCGCGGCGGTACACCCAGCCCTGCACCACCGTCATCTGGTTCTGCGTCAGCGTGCCCGTCTTGTCCGAGCAGATCGTGTTCGCGCCGCCCATCGTCTCGCATGCGTTCAGGTGGCGCACCAGGTTGTTGTCCTTCATCATACGCTTCACCGAGTACGCCAGCGCGATCGTCACCGCCAGCGGCAGGCCCTCCGGAATGGCCACCACCAGAATGGTCACACCCGTGATGAACGCCTTCACCACGTACGACCAGTCGCTCACCGTCCACGACTGGTTGCCCTTGCCCGAGGCGAACGCGATCACGTGCTTCGCGATCATCACCACCACCGTCAGGATGCCGACCACCGCGCCCAGCACCGAGATCTGCGTCGCCAGCACCGACAGCTTCTGCTGCAGCGGCGTCGAGTCCTCGTTGTCGCCCTCGATCATCGTCTTCATGCGCCCGAACACGGAGTTGGGGCCCACGGCTGTCACCACCATCATGCAGGAACCGTCGTGGCACTCCGAGGAGGACACGATGAACGGGTTCTTCTCGCCCTTCTCCACCTGGTCCGACTCGCCCGTCAGCTTCGACTCGTCCATCTTCAGGTTGTTGCCGCGGATGTAGATGCCATCGGCGGGGATGGTGTCGCCGGCGCTGATCTGCACGATGTCGCCCACCACCAGGTCGTCCGTCACCACCGTGAGCATCGTGCCGTTGCGCAGCACCTTGATGTTGCGGCGATTGTTCAGCGCGTTCAGCGCGCGGAACTGCTTGTCCTTCTGCAGGTCGTTCACGGCCGTCACGTTCAGCACGATCACCACAGCAGCGAGAATGGCCGTGCCGTCGAACCAGCCGGTCTGGATGCCGTCGCTGTAGATTCCCAGCACGATGGACACGCACGCAGCGATGATCAGAATGATCAGCGTCATGTCGTGAAGACCGTCCCAGATAATCTCCCAATACGTCACGCCCTTGCGCTCTTCCGGCTTGTTCGAGCCGTAGATTTCGAGACGGCGAGGGTCACTTACCTGCTCGTCGTTCAGACCCTACCCATCAGAAAAATGCAAGGTACGCACCTTTTCGCTGTCGGAGCCCAGCGATTTGATGATTCCGTGGACGCCGCCGAAGCGCTCCAGGGTCTTGGGCCCGTCGTTTTCCATTTGCCAATCAAACAGGGAGTCCTTCTTCTCGGCCGTCGGAGCACCCAGATCGTCCGGAGTCCACTTGTACAGCTCCGCCGTCTAGCAATGAGCCGCCGTACGCACTCTTCCTACATCCACGTTCTTGTTCACATGCAGCTCCGTCATCTCGATCTCCTTGGGCTGCGCAGCCACCTCCGGGGCGGCAGTCGTCGGTTCGGCAGGTGCCGGAGAAGGAGCCGAATTGGGGGCTACAGCAGCGCCCTCCACGGGAACCGCGTTGTTGGTAGGATTCTCGTCCACCATGGTTGTTCTTCTTCAATCCTGAAACTGAATCTGAAAAGTCAGGATGAGCAGGTGGACATCGGACACTTCCGCGGGAATCTGCGATTCTTACCCACTCTTTCTGTACCCCCATTTCCACACTGGCACATGCTCAGGGAGGACAAAACCCTCGTGGCTGCTTGCGAATAGGCTCCTTTGGTGATACAAATGAGCGATCAATTCTGTTCTTCCCTTTTGAGCTGCATTTCACTGGTTTTCGTAAAAGGCGGACGTGTAGTCACGAGTTGATCCCTCACAGCAGAAGGAACACAATCGAAGATTCCCGAGGTCGATGTGAAGATTCTCTCCCGCTCCAGAAATCGAGGGTATTTCACAAACAGTCCACTTTTCAGATTCAAACAAGCTCGAATCGCTCTTTTCCTCTCTCCTCCTTTTTTTCTTCGAAGCACTCTTTCGTTTCTGCACACTGTGGCTCTTCTCCTCCTCTTCATGATTGGCTCCTTCCGTTCCACCCTCCGACTGCCCGATCGTAAACCGAATGGCATCGTCCACACCAAATAGACGCACGAAGAACGAAGCCAGTGTCCGGATCTGGCTCTGGTACTCCATCACCGGAATGGACCACTTGAACCACCGTTGGAAGCTAGGGTTGACTTTTGGAATTGCACATACGTTCCCTTCGCGATGTTCTTCTCCAAGATGAACAAACACGCCATTAGCTCCGATCCAGAATTCGCCCTTCGCACTACGCCTCACACTCTTATAGCACATTCACCCTTCATCTGCCATGCCGCCCGTTTCTCCGCCGTCCAGTACACCCGCGCCTTCTTCGTGAGGCAGGCAAAGGGGATTGCCAGTTCCAGTTGCATGAGCATTTGCCGTGCTGTGTGAATTGGTGATTGGGTTGTTGTTTGCTGTTGTGACTCTTCTGCCACGCACGCATGCTGAGCAAACAGCGAGTCGTCAAAGTCTAAGTGGCAGTGCGGACAGTGGCGGCAACTCTCACTGACGAAGGCGCCACACACCGCACATTGCGGAACCTTCTCGAACAGCTGCCGTAGCACCGCCTGTGCGCGCAGCGGCGCCACCTGCACGGCCTCCTGCGAAGCCAGCCGGTGCGAGCCGTCCCATGGGAGTCGCGTGGAAAAGTACATCGCCGCGTTCTCCACATTGCGCGCCAGCTCCTTCTCCTCCGGCTGCGTCAGCGCCTGCGCCAGCTGCGGCAAGCACGACGCCGCCATGCAGAACCACTCGCCGTCCAGCGACCGCGCGAACAGACGGTCCGGCGCGCCGATGAAGCAGAAGAACTGGCGGCCGTGGCGGTCGGCGCCCAGGAACACGCGGTCCAGACTGTACTCGATCTCGTAGGCCCAGAACGCCTTCTCCGCCTCCTCCTTCGCCTTCTCCGCCGCGATGCGCTTCCATCGCTTCAGCTTCTCGTTCAGCTCCGCCACCACCACGCCGAAGCACATCTCGTGGCACTTGATTTCGTGGGACACCACACAGCCCTGAAGCCCGTCCTCCTCCGCCTGCTGCGTCTGCTGCGCCTGCTGCTCTTGCTGCGCCTGCTGCTCGAAGCGCGCGAAGGACGCTTCCACGTTCACCATCGTTCGCACGCCCACGCGCTCGCTATCCTTCTCTACCGCTCACAGCACCTCCACACACTCACCCGGCATGCCGCAGATCTCGCAGTACGAGCACCGCGTGTCGGCGTACCCCATGAAAATGGGGGACCACTTCGTCACGTCGCACGCCCTGCCCGTCTCCTCCATCGCGTAGCCCAGACACGCGGGGTGCCACTGCGTCTTCAGCGTCGTCTCCTCCTCCACCACGCTCGTCACCACGTTCTGCCGCTCGCACCCCACGTAGCCCTTGAAGAAGCCCGCGTTCGGCAGGTTCGCGATGGCGATCGCCACCTCCTCGATCCCGAACCCGAACAGGTCGGGTCCGTTCACGCTCTCCAGCAGGCGGCGGCCCGTCTTCTCCGCCACGAACCGCACCGCGTCCTCCCACGCCGCCGTGGCCGTCCATCGGTGGAAGTCCAGCTCGGGCGAGGACACGCGGAAACTGGGTCCGCTCGGACCGCCGTCCAGGATCTGGCAGGTGTAGCGCACCCATTGCGCGGGGTCCGCCAGTGAGGGAAGCAGGCGGAAGGAGCAAAAGCCCACGGGGAAGATGAAGTGCTTGGAAGCGTAGGCGGCGTGCATTCGGATGGTACCCAACGACACGATCGTCACGGCGCCGTAGGTGGCGGGCAGGTGCAGCGACGTGCAGCGCAGCGGCTCACGCATCAGCAGCACGGGGTGCAGTGTCTTCCACTTCTCGCGGATGGCTATGCGTGAGTGGTGTGTGATGAGCGTACCGGGGATGGAGCGGTTGCCGAGGCGGTCGCCGTATTGGCGCACGATCTGCGTCCAGTGGCCCTCGCCGATCTGTGCCACGGCCTGCTTCAGCGTCTCCACCTCCTCGCGCGTCCACCCGCGCGCCTTGCCCTTTTCTGTGTGAGCGGATTTTGCTGTGTCGGTGGTTCTTGTTGTGTCGGTTGATTCGGTTGTTTGGGTGTCAGTTGCTTGGGTGTTTGTTGTCTCGGTATTGGAGGTGTCCGTTGCTTGGTTGTCAGTTGCTTGTGAAGAAAGGGTCTGCGACGGCGTTGTCTCCGCATCCTCCTTCTTCTCACCCACCTGCTCCTGCTCCTTCTTCGACCGTCGCCCGCCTCGCCGTTGTGTCCCGCGGTTATTCAGCACTCCCACGATGCTGTCGCAGAATCGCTTCACATCGGCCGTCTCACGGCCCTTGCTGCCATGCACCTCGCGCACCTTCGCCTCCGCCGCCTCCATCGTGCCCTCCACGAAGTGGCGGATCTCCGGCAGGTCGCCCGCCAGCGTGATCACGCCCGACACCACGGCGAACCGTTGCCGCAGGGACATGTCGTGCGGATCCTCGTGTGCCAAGAGAATGGCCAGGCGTTGGTAACGAAGAGGAGGAGGCAGAGAGAGAATGTCTTCCTCCTCTACTTCCTTCGTTGGTTTCATCTCTTCCTCCTTTGTTTCCACCTCATTCTCTTCTTCTCTCTTTACCTCCATTTCCACCTCATTCTCCTTCTTCACCTCCACCTCCATCTTATTCTCCTTCTCACTCTCCTTCTTCACCTCCACTTCCATTTCTTTCTCCTTCTTTGTTTCCACCTTCACCTCTTCCTTCTTCTTCCTCATCTTCCCTCCAATCTCCACGGACACGTCATACCCAAAGAACACAGGCGAGCGCGTCTCCGCGTCGAACAGCGCCTGGAAGTCGTACGGACTGCACGAGCTGCTGCCCACCACGCTCTTCAGCGACGTGGTGCCCAGCACCGCGGGGTTGAGCACCGCCGCGTCGAAGTCTGCCTTGTGCGCCTCCGCCTTCTGCTCCTCCCGCTTCCAGCGCTCCTGCGAAGAAAAGCCCTGACATAGTCCGCACACCCACCCGTCCTGTGGCACCTCGCGCAGCGGCGGTACTAAACACGACAGGTGGAAGGAGGCCTCGCACACGTCGCACGTCACCATCGCCTCCTCCGCCATCTCCTCGTTCGACAGCAGGCACAGCTTGCAGCCCTGCCCGATGTACGCCACCTCGTCCCACGGCCCGCGCTCGCCCTCCACGGCGTCCGCCACCCAGCGGTGGTACAGCGCGCTCACCGCCTCCTCCAGCTCCTTGTTGTCGCCGTGCCTCCAGAGCAGGCTCAGCTGCGCGGAGAAGAGGTCCTCGTCGAACACCCCGCCGCGCGTGAACTGGCCCGCCAGCAGCTCCTCGTCGAGTGTGTGCAGGTCCATCGTTTCTTCTGGCTCTTCTCTTGGCTCTTGTGGTTCCTCCTTCTCCATCTCTTCTTCCTTCTCTGCCTCCTTCTCTTGTTCCTCTTCCCTCACCTCCTTCACTTCCCTTGAATCCCTCTCCCTTTTCTCCTCCTTCACTTCCCTTGAATCCCTCTCCCTTTTCTCCTCCTTCACTTCCCTTGAATCCCTCTCCCTTTTCTCCTCCTTCACTTCCCTTGAATCCCTCTCCCTTTTCTCCTCCTTCACTTCCCTTGAATCCCTCTCCCTCTTCACCTCCTTCTTCACCTCCTCCCTCTTCACCTTGCTCGGCTCTAGCACGTCCGCACACTGCGGCAGCAATCGCAGTCGCTTGATTAGCGCCGCAGCGCGAATGCAGCGCAGCCGGTCCGGCTTGCTCAGCGGCGCCAGCACCTTCTCGAACTCCTCGCTGCGCAGCGAGGACGCCTTCAGCATCACGTCCTCCATCGGGTCCACCACCATCGCCGCCTCCACCGTCTTGCGACTGTCCTCCGTGAACACGCGCAGAATGCTGCCCGCGTCGCGCCCGTTCAGCGCCCACGTCTTGCACACGAAGAGCAGCCGCGCGAACTCCGGCCACGTCAGCAGGTTTGGCCGCCGGCCGGTGAACGGCTTCCAGCCGGGCACGCTGCAATCCTGCTGGGTCAGCACCGCCTTCAGCTGCGTGAACAGCTGCAGCAGGAGGATCGCCAGCGCCTCGTCCAGCGCGGGGCTCGCGCGCGGGTCCGCCAGGCAGGCGGCGAAGGTGTCGAAGGAGAGCCGCGGCACCTGCAGCACGCGCGCGAACACCGCCAGGAAGTGCCACAACGCCAGCGCGTCGTCCACCAGATCCTTCGGCAGTCGCGCCAGTGGTGCCAGTGGCTCCAATGATGATAGTTGCGGCAGATCCGGTTGCGAACGGAGGGACGTGGCGGCAGCTCCGTCGCTGCGGGCGGGCCGCGGCGCCTTCTCCACCACGAGACTTCGGATCATGGCGGCGCGCACGGGGAAGGAGAAGAGCTCGCGCGGCGAGGGGTGCGTCGCCACGTTCTCCTCCTCCTGCGTCTCGCGCTGCCGCTTGCGCGTGTTCACCTGCGGCTGCACCACACGCTCCTGCCGCTTGCGCGTGTTGTACCCGCCGTAGGGGGCTGCGCTCACATCGCCAGAGAAGTCCGCATCCTCCGACGCAGCACGTTTGTTGCCAGGCAGGCGCTGCGCTTGCAAAGCAGACGGCTCAGGAAGCGCCTCCAGCGCCTTGCGCTTGATGGTGATCTTGATGCCGCTCTTCTGCTTCTGCAGCGCCGCCAGCACGCGCTCGTTGTTCTTCCGCATGGCCTGCTCCCGCGCCGCGAACTCCTCCGCGCGCAACCGCGCGATCACGCGCCGGTTCTTCAGGATGTCGCGACACTTCGCCACTAGGATCTCCAGCGCGCCCTTCGAGATGAAGAAGTGCTGCTCCTCGAAGCAGCTCTGCACGATGCGCAGCCGCGACTGCACGTAGTCCTGCTCCTGTCGCGCCAGCTCCATCTCGTGCGCACTGATTGACTCCGCATGACCCAGTGCTGCACGCTGGGAGTAGAACAGGTACTCTCGGCACTGCAGCGCTTCCGGCTGCACCTCCAGCCCCATCTGCACCGTCTTGTTGGTCAGACCGAAGTAGTCCTCGCCCACACTCGCACTGGCGCGCAATTGCTTCTTCGTGTAGTTCAGGAGCACGCTCCTCTCGCTCACCATGTTGCGCAGCGCGTTCCACGTCTCGTTGATGTTCAGCCCGTAGCTCACCACCGTGTTGTTGAGGGAAATGATGAACAACGCCTTCCCCTGCTTCTCCTGGATCCAGCAGTCGTACCACACCTCTTCCTTCGGGTCGTTCAGCGACTCGTACTGCTTCCGAGAGTGAAATCCCACCGGGTAGAGGCAATTGTGCGTATAGAAGGACGGGGCCGCCTTTACCTTCCCCAGATCGATGACGATCACGTTACCCGTCGCGATGGGGATATCGATGGGCTTCTTGGAGAGCTTCTTCCGGACCAACGCCGCGGCTTCTTCGGCAGTCACCATATCGGGAGCACCATTGAACGCCATGAGCTGATCGCGATACTGCTGGATCAATTGGTCTGGCGGGAGAGGAGGCAGTTGATACCCCTCCAGAACATGAAACGCCTCGTCCACCATGCGAATGCGAGAAACGATATGGAGCTTGATGCGACATCCGCTCGTATCGATGCCGTGGGCTTTACACAACTCGATCAAGTCGTTAAACGGTAGCGTATACAACCCGTCGTAGGGAGACGGGGTGTAGGGTGGAATTGTATTCGCAGGTTGCTGATTCTCCAGCGTCATGAGATTTTGCAGCGCTGGCTGCAGCATCCTGTCGATATAGGCCGCAAACTCCTCCTGGCTGTGCAGCGGTGCACGCTGAGGGTTTGGTAACATTTCTCTGAGTGGCAAATTGGTGTGAAAGGGAGGGAGTGGATTTGTGAGTGTTGATGGAAGATAATGAGTGATGTATAGGGGTGTTTGAGGAGTGAAACGGAATCGGGGTTCATTTCGCGTTAGTGAAAGGAGGAATGGGTTGTGAAGCAATGCAGAGATGGAAGGAGAAGAATGGAGCGTGACAAGTGAATAGCATCAATCCAACCCTTTCAATACACCTCTTGTCTCCTCATCACACAAAATATCCAGACACACATCCAAAGGATGGATCGCTATCTTGAATCGGATACTGAAACAAACACGCCAGTTAAGAAGAAATCAATTCCTGCAGCTTACCCTGGTTGTACAGGCGCTCCGTGTCGTCTCCACCGCCAATCGACTTTCCATGCACGAACACGTTCGGGACGGTCCTCCGGCCGGTCATTTCGTAGAGGGCGTTCTGAATCACGGCTCCGTCCTCTCTCCTACAACCCTGAGGCGAGTGACGCAAACACCAACGTATCGAGGTTTATATTCAGGAACGGACATCCCACCAGCTCCATAATGCGAACGGCCTTCTTACAGTAGGGGCAGTAGGACTTGCCGAAGATGACAACGGGGTTCGCGGCGATCGTTTGCTTGATGAATTCCATGTGGATGAAAAAGAAAATGGGGAAACGCAGGAAAAGAGTGTCAGCTGCCACCAAGTGCGACGAAGCAGTGTGCAAGAAACAGAAGACAAAGATCACAGGAGGCCTTTTCGCTGGAGATAGCGCAGCTTGGCAGCCTCGATGTCGTCTACACGTCACATCCGCAATCAGCACCCTGCTTGACTTGATATTCGTCTCCGGCGCCGCCTCCTCCTTCCGCTTCTCCTCGATGTCGATCTTTTCCCCGCTCTTCGTGTAGAACACCAATTCGCTTCCGCCGCTGAGCGCCACGTCCTTCATCCCCTTGATCTTCTTCAGCACCTCCACCACGTCCTTTTCGTTCACCTCGCAGCAGTTGCGGTAGTAGCTGCGATTGCTCGCCACTAGCTACGCCTCACCTCCCACGCCCACGCCCACCTCCTGGAACACCAGGTACGGCGGGTAGTTCTCCAGCACGGCCAGCGCCGACGACGGGTGCACCTCTCCCAGCCGCGTGCCGCCGTTCTCGTGGATGTCGATCAGCGTGCGGTAGTAGTCGTTCGCGCACCGCCGCGCCAGGTTCAGCGTGCAGCCCTGCACCAGCACCTCCTGCAGCGCCGCCAGCACGTCCTCCGCAGGCGGGCCCACGGTCACGCGGTTCTTGCTCAGCACCTCCTTCAGCTGCTCGTAGATGCTCAGCGCGGTGCGCAGCGAGCGGAAGTGCACGCCGTGGTCCTCACACCACTCGCGGCTCTGCCCGTGGCTCAAAAACTTCTTGAACACGTTCAGGTACGTGAAGTGGTCGCCCAGGTCCGACATCAGTCGCCGCTGCCGCCGCTGCAGCGAGTGCTCGTGCCGCGACGGCGTGCTAGTCATCATTTAAACTGCCATGGAGCACGTGTAGAAGACGCGCTCCACGCTCAGCATCGCGCTCACGATCATCGCCTCGTCCACGCAGCCCTTCGCACACGCCAGCAGCAGCGTCTTCGCCTACCCCTCACGCCCCCCGTTTTCGACCACCAGCGGCGGGTCCAGCGGCAGCGCGGACATCTGCCGGCCCAGCTCGGTCACGGCGCCGTTGGCGTCCAGCGCGCCGAGGATGTACAGCTGCTTGAGCGCCACGGAGATGGCCTCGGGCGCGGGCGCGTCGAGGTAGTCGAAGGCAAGCACGTCGTCCACGCCCAGCACCTTCAGGTACAACATGGTGGCGACCAGCGAGCTGCGGCGGATCTCGGGCACGGCGCTCTCCTCCATCTGCGCGTACACCTCGCTGCTGTACAGTCGATAGCACTTGCCGGGACCCGTGCGGCCTGCTCGTCCCGCGCGCTGCTGCGCCGCCACCTTGGAGATGCGAACAGTGTCCAGCCCGTCGATGCCGGTGCGCGCGTTGTAGTGCTTCTCGCGGGAGAAGCCGGGGTCGATGACGAAGCGAATGCCGGGCACCGTCACGGAGGTCTCGGCGATGTTCGTGCAGACCACCACCTTGCGCACGCCCGCCGGCACCGGCTCGAACACGCGCGCCTGCTCCTCCGCGGGCAGCGCGGCGTAGAGTGGGAACACGCGCAGGCGCAGTCCATTGCTGTGATCGTTGCTGTGATCGTTGCTGTGATCGTTGCTGTGATCGTTGCTGTGATCGTTGCTGCGTCCATCACCACGCCCATCACCACACCCATCACCACGCCCATCACCACGCCCATCACCACACCCATCACCACGCCCATCACCACACCCATCACCACGCCCATCACCACACCACTCATCAATCAGGCGCACCGCCTTCTCGATCTCGTATTGGCCAGGCAGGAAGAGCAGCACGTGGCCCGGCTCGCGCTTGTGGATGCGTTTCAGCACGTCCACCGCCTTCTCCACCACCTCGTTCTGGTTCGAGGAGGGCACGTCCTTGCTGTGGTAGATCGCCACGGGGTACAGGCGGCCGGGGATGGACAGCGTCGCCGCGCCGGGGTAGAAGGCCGCGAACCGCGCCGTGTTCAGCGTGGCCGAGGTGATGATGAGGCGCAGCTCGGGGCGCTGCGGCAGTAGCTTCTTGCAGAGCCCGAACAGGATGTCGGTGTGGATGCTGCGGTCGTGCGCCTCGTCCAGCATGATCACCGTGTAGCGGCCGAGCTGGGGATCAGTGATGAACTCCTTCACGAGGCAGCCGTCCGTGATGTACTTGATTTGGGTAGCGGGAGACGACTTGTCATCGAAGCTACGCGTAATGAGATGAAGAGGGTAGCACCGGACCGTGTAGCCCACCTTCTCTCCGAACGCACAGTTCATTTCCTCGGAAACGCGACGGGCGAGGTTAATCGCGGCCACGCGACGCGGCTGGCTAATTGCGATGGCTCCCTCCTTTAGCAAGCTAGGTGTTACTGTATTGAAAAACAGAAACCCGTTTCGCCACAGAATCTGAGGCAGTTGCGTGGACTTGCCGGAGCCCGTTTCTCCGGTGATAATTACCACCTGGTGCGATTTGACACTCTCCACGATCTCCTTTTCATAGTCATTGATGGGAAGCACGTCTTCCACCTCGATTGTTGTGGAATTCCCCTCCTCCGATGGTTCTGTGTGAATTCGTCTACGTCCATTAGAGAACGAGTTGTGATTCCCACTTCTCCTCAACAGCGACTCTATTTCATTAGGCTCCACTGCCGTTCACCTACCTGTCCTCCGGTCCTCGCTTTTCCGTCATGGGGAGAGAAATGGTATTCAATCAGTGATCGCTGTGATTACTCTCTGAAAGGGAGCAGAGGGAGAGGAATAACGGTCGTAGCAAAGGGTATTATTCTTTTCATCGCCACACGGACCATCACTACGGATGGGGGAATCATCCGACGAGGAAGCCCTGCGTGGTTTGGTGAAGCAGTATGCCGATTCTGTGGAGTATGAGATGGCCCTCTTCTACAGCGAGCAGCTCGTCGTTTTGTTGATTTCAGTTGAGTTGTAGTTGTTGACTTCCAAGAATGCAAGCGATCTAGCCTTCCATATCCGCCTCCTCTTCGCCTCGCGTCGATTTGCAGAGTGCGCATCCTTTTACACGTAATGTAGATCGAGTTGGGTTAGGGATAGACGCAACTATTGCGATTCGGACCATCTCGCTCAACTCCCCTCCTTCTCCTTCTATATTCGATCTCTCGTCTTGGTTACCTTTGAGAATGAATTGTAGTGCCAGATGGGTGAGAAATCGCTTGCCCTGCACACTCTTCGTTCCTTCCTTGATGCCAAGCTGGAAATCACGTAATTGTGCTTTCTTGAGTGTCTAATGCGTAGATGCGTTGATCTGCAGGCTTCTCTTCTGTCGCAGCTCTATTTCACGTTGGGGCAATTGGAAGAGCCGGAGAATCTAGTGAATGCGATAAAGAGCTACGAGACGAGTGTGGCGCTGGATCCCACTCATCTGCTTTCCCAGCGTCGTCTGTTTGCTCTGCAGTCCTATACAGAGTCAAGGGGTGTTCTTTCTCAGCAGTTTCCGTCTAATGCTTCGTCATCCGTGAAGATGTCATCCGTTGCCGTTTCTGCAAAGCAGCCTACGTCGTCCACTGTCATTCCTGCTAAACAACCTACATCATTTTCCATTAGCACCACTGCACAACCACCCGCCTCATCCACTGCCATTCCTACAACACCACCCACCTCATCCACTGCCATTCCTACTAAACCACCCACCTCATCCACAACCACCACTCCATTCCCATCACCCGGAGTATCCCAACTTCTGCGGAAGACGCTTCTCCTCTCCCTGTGCGAGAACCACCCCTACCTCCTCTCGCGCCAGCAGTTGCTCGACTGCGCCGCCACACCCACCACCGCCATGGCGCTCTCCGCCAGCCACTGCCTACTGGCGCGCAACGCGCTGGAGGAGAGCGAGGCGCAGCTGCGGCGCCTGTACAACAACGGCGTACGGCAGGACGCGCTCTTTCTGGCGCTGGGCGCGGTGCTGTTCCTGAAGGAAGACAGCGACTCGCTGTTTGCGCTGCTGCACGGCCTCACGACCTACAGCGAAACGCTGGGCTACGGGTACCTGATGGGCCTGCACGCCCTGCTGCGCCACGACTTCTACGAGGCGCTGCGGCACTTCAACCTGCTGCTGACGCGGCACCCGGCCTGCTGGCAGGTGTGGGTGGCGATCGGCCTCACGCGGTCGGCGATGGTTCGTGCGGCGTGGCGGCGTGAAGCGTAGGAGGAGCACGAGATGGCGATCACGGCGCTGTCCTTCGCGGCGAAGCTGGAGCCGCAGAACAGCTGGATTCGGTACGGGGTGGTGAAGGAGTACAAGGCGATGGGCAAGACGAAGGACGCCTTCCGGGTGGGGCTGCAGTAGGGGCGTGAGGCGTAGGAGGTGGAGATGTGCCTGCAGCTGGACCCGGCGAACCCGCTGCTGGTGAACGAGCGCGGCGTGCTGCTGTACGAGCTGAAGCAGTACGAGAAGGCGGAGGAGGCGTGCGTGGCGGTGCTGCGCCTGATCGACGGCTACGAGCCCGCCGAGAAGCAGGCGTGGGTGTTCGTGTACCTGAACCTGGCGCACATCTACCGCCGGCAGGGCAAGGTGGAGCTGGCGTGGCGCATGCTTCACCAAGTGGAGACGATCGGCGGTCCGATGGCCGTAGGGTTGATGAGGCGGGTGCACTGTAGAACTCGTGCGGATTCTTCATGCTGAGCGGGATGCTGCACTTGATGGGCAGCAGCGCGCAGCAGGCGTGCGTCGCCTTGGAGAGGGCGCTGGCCTTCGACCCGCTCAACAGCCAGTGCCGCCAGCTATTCGAATATGCTTGTAGTTGCTTTGCTGATGTATGGAGTGTTTGTTTTGAGTGCTTGCTTTGTGGATTTGTGTTGAGTGGAATGCTTCATGTTGAATGGGATTCTACCTGCTGAGCGGGGTGCTTCACGCTTTATGGACACGGGTTTAGTGTGGGTTGATTCACTTGATGAATGATTGAGTGACAGGGAACTGTCAAACAAACAGCAGTAACGCCTTGATCGGTGATACGACGAGCGACTGCGGCTGCGATTGCGGTGTGAGGAGGGACTGCGATTGCGGTGTGAAGAACGGCTACGATGACGGTGTGAGGAGGGACTGCGATTGCGGTGTGAGGAGGAACTGCGATGACGACGCGAAGAACGGCTGCGATGACGATGGGATGAGGAACTGCGATGACGATGGGAGGAACGGCTGCGATGGCGATGCGAAGACGGGCTGCGGTCATGACGACTGCCTTGCTGCGACTGGATGAGCTCCTGCATTTGCTTCAGCATCTCCGGGTTGTTGATCAGATCCTGGTACTGCGATTGAATCGATGCAGGCAGCACATTGCTCCCAAACGAGGAGCTGTGCGAGGGACGTCGGCTGATGGTGCTGGCGTGACTGGCACTCGACGAATAGGGCATCTACGGTCCACATCCGACATTAACACTACGTAACTCGCCTGGATCGTCAGCGTATCACTCAGCCTCTTCAGCTCATCCACTCGCACGTGGCCACGGCGCTGCCGAATGATACTCGCGTAATCCTGACTGCTCAGCTCTCACAGCATGCTCCACCTTCCACATGGACTCCGTAAGGCCGTAGTTGAAGTAGTCGCTCTCCTCTCCGGTCATTTCCCACTTCTTGATCTTCAGTCGGTTTATGTCAATATCAAATGCAGAAATATTATCCTCGTTGGGGATGGATATCATACCGTCCACCTGCTCCTCCACCTTCGCCTGTCCATCTTGGAATGTGTCCGGCACTCCTTCCGGGTCGACAAACACCTGCAGCTCGGTGCTTTCGTCGGAGTAATCCTCGTACTCATATTCGCTGTCCCCTCCTTCCGAAGGGGCGGCTTCTCCCGTTCCGTTCGCTTTCTCCTTTTCTCTATGCGATAAGATTGGGAATTGGAGCCCAACGAGCCCTTCTCCTCGGGTCCCAACAGCCTATGTCGTAAACGCCATCCCCACACCGATTACATGGCCAGCAGTCCGTCCATCTGTTCTCCCTGGGCACTCGCAGCTACAGAAATCAAAAGGAGCAAGTGCCATTACGGGCCTCGTCTTCGTCTCCCTTCTTGGTGGTTGCTTCGCTCTACTCATAAGGATGCTAGTAGTGATAGTGCGAACCATTTTGGTGGAAGGAATGAAAATGAGTCTGACTCGATCTGCAATGGTGTGGAATGGTGTTGTAATGGGAAACTGCTGTGAAAGCGATCGAGTGTTTCATCGCCTCATTTCGAGTACTTCATTGGGGGAACGGGTTGCTGATGGTATGGATGCAGTGTGGTGCAGTATAGAGAGCAGAATGGCGTGCTTATCCGCTGCGAAAAGATGCAACCTAACACGAATGGAACCAGCATGCGTTGCGATCTATCGTGGAATGGACACATTCTCCCGCGGTTCTTTTTTGTTTCTACGGGGCCACGACGGAATCGAACACAAGGAATCTTCACGGCGGAACTCGTTCGCAAGTCTAGTTTCCTCTTTCTCTTTTCCATTAAAAACTACAATACTAAGTATGAAGTTCAATCTTTGCATCTGTGCCGTTTTGGGTAGGTGTTGTGACCGTGCTGAACGCCGCTTTGTGGTTGGATTTCTCTAATCGTTGATTAGTTGTTCTGGCTCTTGCTAATGCTGACTGCGCTGAGGACGGTATCTGGCCCGGTACTGTGGCTGGAAAGATCGCTGTTGTGGACTGCCAGGGAGAGACGATCGGAAAGATGACCCGTGAGTGCACTAAGGATGGTTGGAGAGACGCTGACTCCACCTACTGCCTTCCCAAGTACCACACGAACGAGAACAAGGGTTACGTGGATTGGGTCTACCGCTTCACCAACGCGAAGTACAGCGGCTTCAAGAACGACAAGACCAACCAGATGATGAAGGCCATCATCTCTGCCTACAACACTCTGCTGAATGACGGTGAGGTTGCCATTTACCGCATTTCTCAGGGCGGCATTCAGGACAGTGTGGATGTGCAGGTCCGTGTGGACTGCGCTAAGACTCGCGCCAACTCTCTGTACAAGATTCTCAGCCAGGAGACTTCTGAGACGGACAAAACCAAGAAGCCCGTTCTGCAGATCATGAAGAACAAGGAGGCTTTCATCCAGCCCCGCGACAAGAACGTGGCCGATCTGATCTACACTGTGAATCCCACCTACAACACCATCAAGCCCAAGAACACCACTGCCACCGTCGTGTGGATTGTGGTCATCATCATCGCCGTTATTATTCTTGCTTTTGTTGGCTTCTACGTGTGGCTGCAGGTGAAGCGCTCTGGCTCCAAGAACGGTTCCAAGCAGCTCAAGAACACGTCCAAGGTCTAAATTCTCGCTGCTTGTGTTTGTTGGAAGTCATTCTTGCTCTTGCTTGTGAATTGGAGTGTGGGTGATGTACTGGATTGTGAATTAGGGATTGCATTCGGCGTGAGTTACAAGGGGATTGCATTGGAAGTGGATCGCATTTCAGATGGTGCACAAAAACTCCTTGCATTAAGATTGAAGGCCCGCATACTCTTCATCACTTATGAAATTACAGAAACAGTGAAAGGATGGAAGAGAATCAACGCCTGGGGGTCGTTTGCTGGTTGTCCCGAGTAAGCATTCCATTACGCTTCCACAGACTGACATTCATTATGTGCTATCGACTGCCTTGCCGAGTGGCGGTATTTCATGCCCTTCATGAAACTCCCGTGCGACCAATAGGAATGGCAGTTAAGCAAGACCTGATGCGTACATTCCATATGACCATCCTATTATTGCTTGCTGTTTCGGTTTCTGTGGTGGCGACAACGACATCCTGCGCCGCTGGACAAGTCTACGTGGCGGTCACCAAGAAGTGCACAACGATGGCAGAGGAAGAGTCCTACCAGATTTTGCGTGAAAACACCGTTGTGATTACCAGCTCTCCCTTTGCAGAGAATGAGCAGCGCACCGACGAGTACTGCCTGCCGTCATCGGCACATACTCAGTATGTGCTGAAACTGAAGGACAGTGCCCGCAATTCGTGGATGGCCGGCGCCTGGATCTCCGTGGCGGGCCTGTACGGCAACATCGTGTTCAAGAACTACATGACGGAGGACGTGGAAGAGTCGTTCCCCCTCTCGCTGTACTACGCCATTTCCAAGCAGCAGCAGTGGAAGATGTTCGTGACCTTCAGCGAGATCGATGCGACGTGGAACGCGCTTGCGTTCGACGATTCGACGTGGCAGACGGTCGTCCCCGCCACGATCACCGCACAGCAGACCGGCACGCAGTACTACCGCAAGCAGTTCAGCGGCGTGGAGGACATGGCTGCCTACGAGATCCAGGTCAACTACCGCTACGGCGTCATCATTTACCTCAACGGCAAGGAGGTCTTCCGCGACCAGATGCCCTTCACCGGCGCCGTGAGGCCCTCCACTGCCTCCGTCGGCGGCTATGACGTCTACGCCTTCCGCGGCATGATCCGCCCCGCGACGGAGGTGCTTGCTTCGAGCCCCAACATCCTGGCGGTGGAGCTGCACTTCCGCTACCCCGTCGAGGCGTACGCGGTGGAGTTCGACGCGTACGTGGCGGCGGTGGCCTCCTCGATCTCCTCCGCGGCCGAGAAGTGCTTCATCTACCCCTACGCGCTGTCCATCAGCTCCTCCGCGGGTACGGACGCTGACGCCATCTTCGACTTTGACAAGGCGAGCGCCTATGAGGCGCAGCCCGCCAACCTGCCCGCCATGGTGATGCTGATGCTCTCCGGCCCGCGCTTCTTCTTCAACGGCCTGCGCGTCTGGCCCAACGCCGCGCCGACGTCGGCTCCCGGCTCGTTCGTGTGGTACGCCATGACGCTGGGCAACCGCTTCACGCCCGTGCTGACCATCTCCGACGCGCTGTACGGTGTCAGCGAGCACCGCGAGTTCTACAGCTACTTCAAGGCCGGCTCTTACTCCTCCTACCGTTTCCGCTTCCTCGCCGCCTCCTCCTCGTCCTCCTCGCTGCAGGCGTTCGAGATACAGCCGCTGATCTGCGCTCTGGAGCCCGTTAACGTCATCGCCTTCGCCGCCTCCTCCTACACCGTCTACGCCAAGTACCAGAACGTCAACATCGCGCCCTCCATCAATGAGTTCTCCTCCTGCACCATCCAGCCCGCACTGCCCACCGGTCTGCGTCTGGTCGCGCTGGAGTGCACGGTCACCGGCAAGGCGATGACCAGTCTGCCGCCCACGGTGTTCACCGTCACCTCGCGCATGACGAGCGCTTTGATCTCGGGCACGTTCACGCTGGAGGTGACGGAGTGCGCGCACACGCTGCTGTCCGTCACGCGCTCGTACCAGCAGTCGGCCTACGCGGAGTCCTTCGCGATCAAGGACGCGGCGACGGAGGAGGTACTGCTGAGCGTGGCGTACAACGCGGGCCAGCCGGACGAGCAGCTGTGGTCCACGCTGCTGTGCGTGGCCGCACCGAAGGTGGAGGTGGTGCTGGGCTCGCGCGGCACCTTCTGGCAGGAGAACTCCTTCCTCACGATCGACGCGCTGGTGAGCGGCGACAGCAGCGACACGGTCGCGCGCCTGCGCTACGACGCGCTGCTGGGCCTGCCTGAGAGGCACCAGCTCCGGGTGGACTGGGCCGTCGTGCCGCAGACCGCGTGGCAGTACAAGATGGGGAGCGTGTATGACGGCTGGCAGACGGATGCTGGCTGGGAGAGCGCTGTGATGGGCGCCTTCCCTGCATCTTCTAATCAGATTCAGCTGTACAAGAAGACGTTCACCGTGGCGTCGCTGGAGGGCGTGGCGGGCTTCGTGGTGTCGCTGCGCTATTTATATGGTTGTGTGGTCTATCTGAACGGCGTGGAGGTGTTCCGCAACGGCGTGGAGGGCGTTTTGAGCTCGGAAAGCGTCTCCACGAACAAGTACACCTCCACCATTTACCGCAAGATCTCGCTGCCCGTGCGAACGATGGGTGCGGCATACAGCCCTGTGAAAACGATGGGTGCGACATACAGCCCTGTGAACACGATGGGTGCGGCATACAGCCTTGTGAACACGATGGGTGCGGCATACAGCCCTATGAACACGATGGGTGAAACGGCGGTGAACTACTTGCAGGAGGGCGCGAACACGATCGCCATCGCGCTGGTGGCGCAGACGGCCTCGCAGAAGACGTCGTACTTCGACTGCGCGGTGCGGCTGGCGCTGGGGGGCTCGCGCGTGTTCGACTACGCGGCGAGCTACGAGCAGCTGACGGGCCGCCCCGAGCAGATCGCCGACCAGTTCTACTACAACTCCATGGGCCAGAGCACGTGCGGCGACAACCAGTGGACGATCGCCTTCGAGGGCAACCGCCGCGAGTGGATTTCGTCGGTGACGCTGTACCTGTACTACACGCAGGGCGTGCGCCAGCCGAGGCAGTTCGTGCTGAAGGCAAGAAACACCAATCTAGAGGCGTGGACGACGCTGAAGAACGTGACGGGCATGACGTGGTCGCTGGTGGGCGAGAAGAAGCGCATCTGGGTGGAGAACAACCAGCCGTGGAACCAGTACCGCTTCGAGAACTTTGGGACGGGCAATGATGCGGAGTGCGAGTGGAAGATTGGTGCGATCGACCTGGGCATGGAGGTACTGCCCGCTGTGGTGCCCGAACTGGCGTATAGTCCTGTGCTGACGCTGTTCAAGGACGTGGAGATGGGTGAGGTGTACCCCAACTCGGAGTATTTCTTTGACTTTGCCGTCACGCCCGCGCTGCCTGAGGGCATTACGGTGGATCCCACGACGGGCAAGATTTCGGGCACAGCGAGAATGGAGATGGCTGCCGCGAGCTACACGATCACGGCGAAGAAGGTGGGCGGTGGTTCCTCCACCGCGTCCATCACACTGTCCGTGGAGGTGTGCACGGGTGGCAAGTCGCTGATCACGCTGGTGGTGCGCACGGACTACTGGCCGCACGAGGCCTCCTACCAGCTGCACGCGGGTCGTGGCGTGAGCGGCGAGGTGGTCCAGTTCAGCAACGCGCTCGCCGTGCCGAACGGGCTGAACTATGCGGACTGGTGCCTGCCGCACGCGCTGTACACGGTGGAGCTGAAGGACGCGAAGAAGGACGGCTGGGCGAACCCCGCGGGCTGGTGGCTGAGCGTGGACCTGGGCGAGATGCTGTTCGAGATGGGCCAGATGCCGTCCAAGGTGGATAGGGTGTCCACCGTGTTCTCCTCGCTGCTGCCGTTCCAGGTGGGCTTCGGCGAATGGCGGCTGTTCAACAGCGAGAGTGCGGTGAGCGAGGACTGGAAGGCGGTGGAGTTTGACGATTCCGAGTGGCAGAGTGTGAAGGCAGAGGCCATGGGCAACCACATGGGCACCACAGCATACATCCGCCGTGAGGTGACTGTCCCCAGTCTGGAGGATTATCAGGTAATGAACGTGCGCGTGAAGTACGTGGGCGGCGTGGCTGTGTACTTCAACGGCAGACTCGTGGCGCGCTTCAACCTGGCGGAGGGGTTTGACAAGAGCACGGAGGCGCAAACGATGCACGACGCATCCCTCTTCTCCAAGTTCCACGTGATTCTGTCCACGGTGGGCGCTGTAGCTGGCAAGAACGTGATTGCGTTTGAAGTTCACCGCAGCGCTGGAGAGAGCGCGATCGTGTTCGACGCGACGGGCGTGTTCGGCGTGAACGACTGCTCGGTGGTGCTGGATACCTTCACCTCCATCGACGCCAGCCCTGTAAGTGGCTGCACGAAGGAGGACCTGCTGGATTTGAACCCGTCGACCTTCGGCTCTATCCCCAACCTCGTGGGCTCCTTCATCGAGTGGACGGTGGAGAATCTGGAGGGCTCCAAGTGGAACAGCTTCGGTCTGCAGACCAACGGCGTGCGGACCAACTACGGCTTCTCGCTGTATGGTCGCTGGGAGGAGGACGATGAGTTCACGAGCGCGCTGGAGGTAAGGGGGCAGGAGACGAAGGACCGCGCGCGGCTGGCGCTGGAGGCGCCGGTGGGTCTGGCGGGCTTCAAGACGCTCAAGTTCGTGGTGGAGCACTCGGCCTCCGACACGGTGAGCGTGAACGCGTACGTGCTGCAGTACTGCAGGGCTGCGGGCAGCGGGTCGTGTCCCGCGATCGATGACTTCCCTGCGGTGGGCGAGGGTCAGATCTCTCCTACCAAGTGCGCGGAGGGTTTCAGCGGATACGCGTACCGAGAGTGTGTGAATGGCATGTTGGGCGAGGTGAAGAACGACAAGTGCGAGTACAAGCTGCCGGCGGATCTGAAGTATGCGGCGAGCACGCTGGAGTTTGTGCTGAACACGGAGGTGAGCAGCGGCAAGCCCAGCTACAAGAACATCATCACGGAGTTCTACATGCAGGACAGCACGCCGCTGCCCGAGGGTTTGACGATTGATGGGAAGACGGGCGAGATTGCGGGCAAGCCGGTGAAGGAGATGGACGCCACGGCGTTCACGGTGCGCGGTAAGAACCCGCGTGGCGAGACATTTGTGGAGGTGATGATCGTGGTGCGCAAGGGCTTCTGCCAGCCGGAGGGCGTGTTCGAGAAGACGCCGGTGGACGAGGTAGCGGTGTACGAGTGCTCGCAGAAGGGCAGCTACGTGGGCACGCAAAAGAGAGCGTGCATTCTGGGTGTGAGAGATGGCGAGTGGCAGAAGGCGAGTGGGGTGTGCGTGTCTGTGGTAGTGATCGTGGTGCTTGTGATTGTTGTGGTTGTGATTGTGGCGGTGGTGGTGCTGTTGGCGATGAAGACGCACAAGAAGAAGGCTGTGGGAGGAGTGAAGGGGAAGGTTGGGAAGGTGTGGTGTGTTTGTTGGGAAACGGGTTTGAGAAGTGCGTGTTATGTGAGGAGGAGTGAATGGAGACTTGGGGAGTGAATAACAAATGATAAGTGTCGGGAAGAAATGGAGACGATCGGAAAACGCAGAGGGGAAACAAAGGGAGTTTCATCAAATGAAAAGAGAATCAAGTTTGAAAAGGGATTTGAAAAAAAACTGCAGTAATAGTGCACCTGACATTAACTACTACAAAAACAAGTACGCCATTTGTGTTTCCGTACATAATCCTACAGATTGTTTGTGTTTCCGTACATAATCCTACAGATTGTTTGTGTTTCCGTACATAATCCTACAGATTGTTTGTGTTTCCATCATTGAATTGTACAGAACATGTGATTCTGCATTGTATACCCTCACATTTTTCTTCTTTTGACATCAATGCCCCTAAACCACAGTAATATGATTAGGAATTGCAACGAGTTGAGTATCAACAGCCATTATTGCGTTTGTTTCCTCTTCTCTCAGTTTATCCTGTTGGAAAAGTGCTCCTAACAGCTGTCAATCACTCTCCTCATGCTCTTTCTCCACTGCTGCTCCCACTATCAACTGATTGTATTGCCTTAGGTATCCTCAACCTGCTTGGTGTCTCTTTTGGACAACACTGAAAAACAATAAAACTGGAAACACAATTGCTTCATCATTAACAATTATCTAAGATGGATTCTTGTTCTGATTGTGAAGTATCATTAGATGACACGTATCTCTTCAATGATGGGTTGTGTCCTATTCCGTGTAATTCCTACTATCAGTCATTATGCAGCAATGAAGACTTTAGTTGTATTCCTGAGTAACAGTAGTGATGACATTGTAGATATACAGAACGATTCAAAAGGGAGGGGAGTAGCACCAAGGAGGAGGGCTCGTAAACTACCGCCTATTGCAAAGAGTAATCTGTATAAAACCAAAATGTGCCGGAACTTTATGGAAACCGGTTCATGTAAGTATGGAAGAGTCTGTCAGTTTACCCACAGTAAAGCAGAGTTGAGGAAGTACAGCTTTGGCTGTATCAGTATTTCACTTAGACTAATGATTACTGTTCTTATTCTGTTTAACTTCATACTGTATTCCTTTTGCCAGATTACGATGGCTGTTAGCTCCTTATTCCCTGTGATACAACAGGGGAACATGTTCATTGGTCGTAATTCCTTCGCTTCTTCCCATTCTATTAATCCGCATTACTCCGCTCTTTTTGATCCACGTAATAGAACTATGTATTATAGTTCTTCTGAATCAAAGAGGGAAACAATACCAGTTCTCATGGACTCGTTTGCCTATTACGAGAATGATTCCCTGATTGTTGAGGCAATATTCAATTTGAAGTATCTTCGCGTACCAATAGAAGAGAGGGATCTAATTGCAAAGTCTCCGTGCATCGCATGGGTGGATGGAAATGCTGCCAACAACACATTTGAGTATGATTGCGTATATCATTCAATTGTGACAGTGTTTACCTTTGGAAAGGGTAACAGAGGAACACGCTTGAATGTTACTCTTCTTCATGTCTATACAGGATCATACTATGACATCCAGCCGCATCTTATTGCCGATTTCACCAAAAGGAGGTACTATCTATCGAGTTGCACATCCATTGCCAATGTACATTTGGACAGGGTCAGAATGTGGCTTTACTACTATTTCTATCAAGGGGTCGAACATACTACTGTTTTTGCAAATATGCGCTATTCCTACTGGAGGAATGCACTACAACCCTTCATTGAGAACGGACTGCTCGATGTTGTAGACATGGAGTTTATCAACCATACTAGTTTCAATGAACAGCTAGTAGCACTGCAGATTTGCAACAGGCATTACCATTATGCATCAAGATTCGTGATATACGATGATATCGATGAGTTCTTCATGCCGTTGGATACTAGAAAGACAGTCAGATCTGTAATTGAGCAGTATGATAAGGACTATCCCAATGCTCTGGCCTTTCAAGTAAGTGTTGTAGTTTACCTGAAGAATAGGTGTATAATGCGTTTTCTGCCTGTGATTTGAGACAATGTGATTGGAGTACTACTTATGATCCGACAAGTTACTGCTCACAATACTCCATTACTTGGAAGGGAAGAACAAAGTACATTGCAAAGTCATCAAAGACTAGTTACATTCATGTGCATAGCATATGCGGGAAACCAGTTGTGGTTAATACAACTGACATGATCATGTATCACATAAAGCAAAGTCTATTTGCTAGCGGTAACTCAACAATTGCAATCAGTGGAAGAATGAAGAGGCTATTGCATAAGGCTTACATAGTGGACCATAGTTCATGTGTTTATTAAAGTCATAGTTATGTAGAAATCAAATGTCGTTTTAACATGATGTGTTTTCCATTAATCTGTGACTCACTGCACTGTGATCCCATAGAGAACAGCAATAATGAAAAGGACACAGATAATGCGTCAGCCTTTCCTATGGGCTTGCCAAAACAAAAGCCACTCTTGGAAGCAAACTAATGGATTACAAACGTGTTTGTTAAACCACGGACGTCCCTTTACGGGTGGTCACTCCTCCCATGCTTTACGCTTTGGGCCCCTCGGCGGCGCTCGCCGAACTCAAATGAGGAGTAGTGCCCTTGGGGTGCTCCCACAATGCCCATGTGGCTTGATACTAGACTGTGATAGACATACTAGTCACTGCGAATCCAATTTTGGCTCCTTTTGCCGGGGATGTCCAACCCAGCGGAGTCGGGTTCCTTCGGCCTTCTTCCGTGTCGTGTGTCGTCCGCGACTCGTCTCGCTTGTGGTCTTGTTCGGTGGCTGCGTCGCGTTTGGGGCTCTACTTGGTTAGTTCGTCCTCGTCGCGTCTGAGGTCTGGGTCGCGGCTCGTTGCGTCTTTCTGTTCTCGTCTTGTCCGTTCTCGCTTCCCTTCTCGGGTCGGCCTTGGGGGTGTCTTGTGACGGTTCGTGGTTACTCGCGGCGATTCGTGGGGGGCTCGTGGTGACTGGCTGGTGCCTCGCGGGCTCCTTGAGGAGACTCGCAAAGACTTACGGCGACTCGCAAAGACTTGTGGTGGGATCAGCAAGTATCAATGCAGTTACCGCCTCTCATCTTGTCGACCTCCGCAATTGCGTGATTCGCGATCCACCAGTACAGAGCATTGTTATCGACCTAGTCCTTCTCCGTTTTCTTTACACAGTCACGCTGGATACCATTCTATTCAGCATTGTTCTTCTCAGGAATTAGGTACACTTCGTCCATCTATGCACCCCATTAGTGTGAAATGGGCTCTTGGGTGGCCTTGGCGCTTTGCAGCCAGTGCCCCCTTATGAGGTACATAACCCCTGGGGGCTTTGTCTTCTGGTGAAACCCAGGACTCGTCAACATTCCAGACGTTTTGGTGCTTGATGTGGTAATGATCAATTACAACACACACCTTCTTGAAGAAGCCACGCGCCTCATCAATAGGAAGTAGCTCATTAGCCTCATACGCATTCTTGCATGGGACCGTCTCAAAGCCACCCTCCTTGAGTAAATGAGCAATGTAGTCATGAGACACAAGTCCGCGTTTCTTCAACAGGGAGGGTCGCTTGGACCTGACGATGTGGGAACCATATCTTTGCATCTCTGGGTAGAAGGGGGGATCTCCACTTCTCATTCTCTTCTCCACCCAGTTCCAAAACTGGACTTTTTCTGGTTGAAGTCAAGTAGCAGCGAGCCCTAGCCTCCCCGCATCGGCTGCATTACTAACATACCCTTATGCTTCGCATATTGCATACTCATGTTGAGATAGAAGGATATGTGTGGTAGCCTGTTCACAGGACAACTACAACAGGTAAATGCTCCCCGTCTATATGGAATTCGAGGTATTGCATACTCTGGACAGATGGTTATGAGGCCTTTCAAAAACAGTTGGATGCCCTTGATTCTATTGAGGTGATCGTCCCAGATTAGTTTTCCTTTGTTCTTGACATGCTAATAAAAGTCGATGCAAGAAACCCATAATTGGTTGAACCGCATGAAAACAACTATCGTTGTGTAAAAAAACAGAATCTAAAGTGGCCATGTTTAGGGTCCTGTCCTTTTAGCTAAGGGTCTTATGTATCAATTCAGCTCCTATTGTTTTGGGGCGTTATATACCGGCTCTGTGTTACTTTTCTTTTATGACCGATGCTCTCTTTGCGATCCTATTGTTCATTAAGCATTGTGATTATTTGCTGGTTGTACTTTCTTTTGAACCTATCAGGGATATATATCTTAAGGAATGCTTCCCATGATTCTGTAGCTACCATCTGCAGTTGTTATAAGAGACCCCATGAAGTGTGTTTTAGTAATTACCTGTCAAAAAGAGCAGTGAATAACACTGTGTTGATGATGATGATGGATTTTGGTTTTATTCACCTGTGGAACAGTAGTTACTTAAGCGGCAATCTTTCATCCTACAAGAACCTCGTTGTACTGTGCATGGATAAGGAATCATTTACAGTTATTGACAATTCCTTCCCTAATCAATAGATGCTACGGAAAAACAGCATTCCAGCATATTATCATTCTATAGGCATGGATTCTCATTCCGCCTATTCATCTTCGTTCACACTAGCCTTTAGTAGGAAGATTCGATGGAAGCTCTTCATGATTTACGAAATACTAAGATTTGGTTATTCGGTGTTATATATCGACTCAGACGTGGTACTACTAAAGAATCCATTCCCCTATTTATATGCAATTAATGGGTATGATATTATCGCCCAATCAGATTTACACGGTATCTGCTCGGGTTTTATGTTTGTAAAGCCGACAAACCAGACTGTATGTGCATTCGAAAAGGCTATTGCCATTGCTCAGAATGTGAGAATTGATGATCAGACTGCTATTAATGAAGCATTGAAGGAAACTAAAACACCTGCCTTCCAGTTGCCAAAGTCATTGTTTCCAACTGGATACGATTTCTTCATTAAGTACCAGTATTACTGGGACCGGCAAGGTATTCTGTAATGTAGTGTGTTATATCTAGATAATGATGCTTTCATCTTACATAACAATTATATAAAAGACAGATTTGGAAAGGAACTACGTTTTAAGGAGATGAAACTGTACGAATTGGATTTGAACCAGGAATACAGCGGAATTAGAAAGTACATAACTGTTGAAGGCATGAATAAGGGTAGTTCATGTGCGTTCTATATGAGTACTAGAGAATATCTCTTCTACGCTGCATATACTCTCCACCATTGCAAATAGGCTTAATCGCAGTCTTGTATTACCCCCAATTGCTACTCCCTCCCACAAACTGAAATACCACAACTTATGCTCTTTTGCGTTTAGATGGTACTGTTTTCCGAGAGAAATATCACTGTTCAAGTATCCAGTAAGAGAATCCATATTCTTCACCAACCCAAGAGTTCCTGATTTGATCGTGAAAGAGAATCAACACAATTCTATCTATAACTTCAAGAAAGAGTGCGAAAGTACCAAAAACTATAGCAATCCTTTTCCTGCAAACGTAAACCATACGAATAGTGTTATTTGTATACCATGCAATGAGAGTATTGATACGTGTGTGATCAGGCATGCGTCAGAGAGTAGTGCATTCGTTTATAAGCTGCACTCCGTTTAGTTATGGATTTGCTGCTTCTGTGTTGGTTACTAAAACCAAGTCGGTGTATTGTGATCTGTCCCTTGGCTATTACTTTGCATTTCTTCACCATTTTTTAGAACCGAACCACTTATGTTCCCAATTTCTTTCAATTAGTGACCTTGCTTCTATTCAAGAAATACCGTGCATAAAATACAATAAACCACACTGTGGCGGGGTGATGGTATAAGTCGCCCCTAACCGATGGTTCAACTCCCAATTATAATAATTACCAGTGATACTTAGGTGTCGGGCAACACCACATCGTCTGATTTCCGCGCTCGTCCTTTTGAGTGATCATCTATCATATGTTACTTAGCTACCCTAGTACTATTCATACACCTTCATGTTGGTACTCGGACCGGGACATTTTGAAACGAATCACACTGATCAGATCCATCATGAGCAATCATGATCCATCATGAGCAATCAGATCAATCATGAGCAATCAGATCAATCATGATCAATCATGATCAATCATGATCAATCGTGATCCATCATGAGCAATCGTGATCCATAATGAGCAATCAGATCAATCATGATCAATCTGATCCATCATGAGCAATCATGATCGTGCTTGAGCAATCATGATCGTGCTTGAGCAATCAGATCAATCATGAGCAATCGTGATCCATCATGAGCAATCATGATCCATCATGAGCAATCATGATCAATCATGATCGTGCTTGAACAATCAGCCATGATCAATCATGATCAGTCATAACAAGCCATGCTGATCCTCCTTCGATGTGATAACTGCTAAGAGATTATTGTTGTTATGCTTGTGTGAGTGCATTGTCATTGCCTTCACAAGCACGTGCTTAGTAATCAATTAGATCAAGAATGTGTCCCAGGAGGACTTTCTTCTCCTCCGTCAAATTCTTGTCCTTGTCACTAACCAGCATGCTGAGGAGAGACACCTTGCTCTGGAGAAGAGCATCAATGTCGCCCTCTTCCTTCAACAGCTCTTCCACTCTCTCCACTCGTCTGCGCTTCGCCTCCACCAGCTTCTCGCTTATCTCCGTGGCAGCATTGACGTGATCTGCCAACTGCTCCATCAAGGAGATTACATAATCCTTGGTGGACGGCGGGTCTACCGTGAGAATAGCGTCTGGAATGGGCTTCCAGTTCTTCACGGCGTCGGTGAACTCGTGATCTGCATTTCTTGGGACTGGCGAGATTCCTCAATTGCCTGTAGAAGTTGCTGGAGTTGCCCTTGAATATATCAGGGAACATGAAACGACCCCACTTCCACAATCGTCTTGTTTCTAATTATCAACAGTCATTTTTGTTACTACCACTATTGGAGCAGAACAGCTCCTTAAGGGTTGCCCTCTCTTCCTTGTGCTTCACGTAAACTGTTGCCACCATCATTTGGGCAATCTGCCTTCGGATGGAAGCGACATCCACTTCTTTTGGGATCACCTCCTTCCTAAGCACCTCAAATGCGACGTCATTGTCGTACTCGACATCTACATCTCATAATCGTTAGGAGCACTTACTCTTGAAGTGATTATACACCACTTTCTGATTCTCGTTCATAATAGCGCTCATTTTCCTCATCTATCGTGCGAATGGAACAGAGACGCGTTGAATGAAACTCCTCGTTTCCACCCTTCCACACTATCGCTGCTCTTCAGCTTCGTGCTTGTTTTTAGTGTTCTCTTTCTCCGCTTGTTTCTTTGATCACATATGCTCAACTGTACTAGCCCCTTCTCCTGTTTGACTGTTATAGGTTACAACTACTCAATTGATCAAGTTGAGGCTGCAACTCTCTTGGACACCAAGAGTGTATATATGAAAACATGCTATTTTAAGGATGAGGGCGATCTGTGGGATTTCTGTCGGAGGAACGAAATAGACCAGTATATGGTCGTCAGAAGCGAGGAGTACGTTAAGGAGGAAGAGGCGTTGTGCATCACATGGCATTGCCCTTACCCTCTTGGGAATCCCTTTCTGCTTAGTTATATGCTCTATTCAAACGGTTCTGGTTGCTACTGCATTGTGGTTTTCATATGTAGGCTACATTAAGGAACTGTACCAGGTGAGCGCTGGCTATGAGAAGAGACTTCACTTTGTCGACAGTGCTGTTGCCTTCAATTTGGTGTTGAAGAATCGCCTGAAGAGAGTCGAACAGGCGAAGACCCTGCTGGAGGCATACTATGCCAAGGCAGGGAAGCGCAACAAAGGAGGGAAGGAGGAGATGAAGCGAAGAAGGGATAACATGAAGAAGTGCTACAAGACCAAGGTGGCTAGCCTGGAGCCTACCGAGGCTGCTTCGTCGAAGGAGTACACGCGCTACCAGGACGACGTGGAGCTGCTGAGAAGAGCGGCGCAGTCTTTGCGCGAGACATATGGAGTGGAGGCGAGACGCGAGGAGGAGGACCGCAAGTACCGGAAGACGCTGCAGTTGGAGTTTGCTGATCCGGAAACCGGGCTGGTGCTGTTTGACGGCAATCTCCTGGCAGCCGGCAGAGAGGAGGACGGCTTTGATTCGCTGGAAGATGTTGAACGAGAGATTGGGAAATTGAAAATAATGAAAGTGAAAGAGAATGATGTGGATGCGGTGGCATTGTTGGGTTTGGTCTTGGAAGAAATGGAAGAGGAGGATGAGAGAGACAAGAGTGTATGGTTGTCGTCGCCCTATGCGGATCGCGAGGTGAAGAAGAAACGGCCCTCAACGCAAAGTGTCTGTGCAGCAGTTGCAGCGAAGAACGAGCCCTGCCCGTACGTGCCCATGACAATGAAGCAATACGGACTCCAGAGACAGTTGTTTTCTGCGGATCGTTGGAGGGTGTTGTCCTGGAGAACATATATCAGGGAATCAGATGTGATTGATGAAGTGGAGAAGTTGGAGAAGTTGTTCCCTTCGAATATGTCCACTCTAGTGCGAAGCCTCTTGATGGGAATGGACATCTCCCCATCTACTCTTCAGAGGGTGATCAGTCGCTTACGAGGAAAAGGGATGAGGGTGGATGATGAAGTGGGACTCATTGAAGAGATCAGTGAGTGATACTATGGAAGGAATAACCCATAGACAGAAGGATTGGAGAGGTTGTGCCGGGATCTGTCTACCGCATCAATACGAATCGCGTGAAGAGGGGAAAAACGACGAAGGCTGAAGTGGTGAATGCCATTTGCGTTCTCAAGAATGCTGTTGATTGCTTCCTCAATAGCGTGCACGTGATGTATCTCGACGCCTGCCATGTAGCGGACAAATGGGTGATCCTTCTATGCTGCTTCATGGACAGTAATCACAGTGTACAGCCCATTGGCTTTTCTCTTTGCCAAGCGGAAACGAAGACCGACTGGGAACAGTTCCTCCTAGCGCTGGATGCAGCGGGAATGAAGAAGGTGACTGACTTAGTTGTGTATTCCGACAGGAATGACGCTTTGGTGAAAAGTGTTCGACTCGTCTTCCCTTCCTGTGAATGGGTACCCAGCGCTGTACACCTGCAACGCAATGTTCAGCTCCTATGGGAAGAGAGTTATGGCCGTCTAAGCATGAAGAATGAGGAGAATGTCGTGGTATTCAACAAGTTCGTGGAGATGTTCAAGAAGGCGTGCCTATCAACAGAGAAGAGAGAATGTGAGAAGTGGTTGAGAGAGATGAAGCGATTGGAGGAAGCAGAGTGTGGGTATCACTTCTGCTGGCAGTATTTGAGTGACATTAATGAAGTGTTCATGTATCACTGGCGTTATAACCACATGATGATGAGATCCTCTAATCCAGTTGAAAGCTGTATGTCGGTATTGAAGAGAAACTTGACTGGAAAGGGCAGCCCGCGTGACGAAACCTTTTTCAACAGATACCGGATGTTGATTGAATGGGTGTTTTACTGTATTGAGAAGAGACACAACTCGCTGAGCATGGGGAAGATAGCAGTCCCGGTGTACACCTACAAGACGGATGACATACCGACACCATGGATAGTGAAAGAAGTGATGAAGAGGTGTCACTATACCTTCTGCTACGAGAGTACTCTGACTGTCGAGCCATACCACAACACGAGGAATCGAGCGACAGAGGGTTGGAAGGGTTTGTTTTCTTTACTGCTGTAATGACTAGGCTGCCACAACTTCAAAGTGGAAGATACGGCTCACCATGCTGTCTTCCTAGTGAAACTGTCTTCGCGTGACAACCCATGCAGCTGTCACATCAACAAATGGCAGCGAGTCCCCTGTGTCCACGTAATCCGTGTGCTGATGTGGAGAGAGGAGTACTATCGTATCTGGGAATATGTTGGTGGTGAATACTACATGGGAAGTGTAAAGAAGACGTGCCGACCCTTGGAAAAGAAGGAGACTGATCTTCTTCACTACCTGCACAACATGGGCAGCAAGTCCTCTGCACAGAAGGGAGTCATGACCAGGGCCTACAAGAGAAACTACGCCGGAAACAAGAGGAGAGCACCAAGCAATGGTGAGTTTTCTGTAGATGATTAGCTGTCGTGAGTGACTATTAGGATAAGAAGCAAAGAGAGGGCGAATAAGACATGCTGACTATGCAGACACCATTCTACGTAGCAATACCTATTGTGACTAGTTTGTTATAATACACAATACAGTTCATAAGCAAGTACACAAACATGAAATGGTGAAGTGGATCGCCGAAATCATGTGATGCTAGACCCACTACGGCGCCCTCGGAGCCGTTCGGGTTCATCGGGTACTCCATCGTCACGTTGCCGTCATCGTCCACGTACTTCAGCGCCACGCAGTTCTGCCGCATCGCTTTCTCTTTCACCGCGTCGTTGGGCCAGAAGCAGCGGCCCTCGCCGTGCGCCACCCACACGCCCAGCGTGGAGCCCTCCATGCCCTGCAGCATGATCGCGTTCGACTTCTCCACGCGCACGTTCACGAAGCGCGACTCGAAGCGGCCCGACTTGTTCTGGATGAAGCGCGGTTGCTTCGCCTCCTCGATGCCCTTCCACGGCACGAAGTTCAGCTGCGCCATCAGCTGGCACCCGTTGCAGATGCCCAGCAATGCCAGCGAGAAGGTGTCCGGGCGCGCGTAGAACGCCTCGAACTGCGCCTTCAGCTCCCTGTTGAACAGGATCGTCGCCGCCCACCCGCGCGCCGACTCCAGCACGTCCGCGTTGATGTAGTCACTATCTGCTCATGCATGCTGTATCGCGACCGAGGTCGAAGACGCTCATCAGGATGCATGAGTGATTCACACTCATGAACACGTAGGGTGGCGGAATGAAACAAGGGGACCATCAACGAGGCAACAGTACATAGAACATAACGACAAGTCACTTCCTGCGATGATGTGAAATCATGTGCAAGGGTTGCCACTTGCAACCACATGATACACATGGATGACCAACTATACTCATTGGTCTTGATGGTTCCGAGTAACGACGCTTCCCTGGACCCAATTGAAGATGACTAGTAGTTTCCACAAGGGATCCCTCCGCTATGGTCAGCGTGTGCCATGGATGACCCATACACGAACAATAGGGAGGTGGAGGACATCAAGGAGGAATCATCAATGACTCGGAGAGTCTTTAATCGGTATTAGAATGGGCACATGATAGACAACAGTAGGATGTGATTGGCACACAGGAAGGAACACCCCAGCTTCATGGCGAAGGATACTCTGGTTTCACTATGAATGCTGCTTGCCACAGTGGCAGACAATCTCATACTGGAAGAAGAATCATGGAACACGGTCGATCTCAGGAATACTGCAAGGTAAGGAGTACGACACACAGGAACAACACGGACAGCACAGTTTCAATTCATCAGGCAGCAGTAAAGGCATCATCAAGGCTGGAATACACCATTACGGAAGGACACTTGTCGCAACCATCCTATTCAACAGTACTACACCCCATTACCAAGGAATGACATGTTGACAAGACAATCGTGACAGATAATGAGCGAATGGTTGAATCGATAAAAATAGTGGCGATTCTAGCCACTGGACCATTTGAACAAAAAAACACTTGTACTCTTAAGCTGATCTTATCGCTTCTATGTAGGATGATGGGAATTTCAAATTCCTTACACCTAGTGGCTCCGATTCTTCGACAGTCCATGCCTGTACTATATCTCTGTTTACGAGGTTGCCACTCCATTGGTGAGTAAGACTAACAATGCCCAATTGATACACGAAATGCCGATATCGTAACGCAGCCTGTTCCATTCTGCACGTCGTTCCAGTTTATTCCCGGATGGATTCAACCCCACTTCCTGATTCCTGCGTGTACCGAAGAGGAGGCTCGGAAGACGTACCGCATACCGTGTCTGTGGTGTAATCCTCCCGCATGAACCTTCCAGCATCACCTATGGGCCATGCACCCTTTGCCCATTCCATATGTCGCATGAACGGCCGCCAGCTCGAGTTGAAAGAGGCATGCGCCATTCCAAGGCAATTCTGGGTACCACCGAAGACCAGCATGTTCCTACCATGCCTCTCTATTCCTTACCACTCTGCTCGAAGCGAGAGCCTTGCCATTTCGCTTTCATCTCCAATCGCTGGTTCTTCGGCGGTATCATGGTGATCGATGACAAGAAGGAGCCGTGTTGTTGACTGTGCATCGTGAAGGCCACGCTGACGGAGGCGCGTCGCCTGATCATCGTGATGACCTTCAATGACGACTCATCGGCTTCGAGACCTCCACCCTCCAGCCCGAGTGTCCTGGCCTGCCCTCCAAGTGCGTGCATCAGTTCATGTCGCCCATCCTGCTGTCCGCCGAGACGCACACCCTCCCCTCGGGCGTGGCGCCCTTCCCCGGCGCGGAGACGGGCACGGGCGGCCGCATCCGCGACGTGCAGGCGATGAATGCGAAGATGACGGCGAGCACGGTGGGCTACTGGGTGGGAGCGCTGAACATCCCCGGGTACGAGCTGCCATGGGAGGAGACTCCGAGTGGGCGAGGGCCGCTGACCATCGAGATTGACGCCTCGAAGGGCGCATCAGATCAAGTTCGGCGAGCCGATGATCACGGGCTTCACGCGTTCCTTTGCGCAGTGCATCCCGAACGGCGACATCCTGAATGGCGACCTCCCGAACGGCGAGCGCCGCGAGTACCTGAAACGGATGCTGTTCTCGGGCGGCGTGGGCCAGCTGGACGACCGGCACCTGCACAAGGGGCAGCCGGAGAAGGACATGCTGGTGGTGAAGGTAGGCGATCATGCCTACCGCATCGCTATACCACATCGCTCTACCACATCGCTCTACCACATCGCTCTACCGCATCGGCTTCGGCCGTCGCCTGCCCGACGCGGTGATCTACCCCGAGGCGGACAGCAGCGCGTCGGTGGTGACGTGCCCGGCGAACAGCAACAAGTGCGAGTCGACGCTGCGCTTCACGAAGGAGTCACGCGAGAACGTGCACGCGTGCTACTGGTTCAGCCGCGACCCCGGCTACTGGAAGAGCTACGAGAACCTGCGCCTGAAGGTGATGCAGCCGGGCGAGCTGACGGTGGAGTCGCTGGAGGGCTTCTCGAACCGCGGGCTCGTGGTGAACCAGCCGAAGGTGTTCCACATCAGCGGCTACTCGACGCAGGACAAGGTGCATCTGGTGCAGAGCGCGAGCGCGTGCCTGGAGGAGAACGCGCTGGACGGCCGCGTGTTCCAGACGACGGTGATGGACGGCGCGACGGGCTTCGCGATCGTGGTGAACATGACCTACGCGACGGCGGCGGAGGACCTGAAGATGTGCTACCAGTTCTCGACGCTGACGGCGTCCGGCGACAAGGTGGAGGGCGTCTTCCACTTGTACACGGTGAGCGGCTTCGACGCGGAGCGCACGGTGGGCAGCATCGACTCGGTGGTGGCCGGCAAGACGAAGGAGCTGTTCCTGCTGGGCGCGGGCTTTGCGGAGAGCGACATGGTGGCGTGGGCGGAGAGCGGTGCGTCGTGCGCGGAGCGGAGCCAGGAGGGCGCGATGCACAAGCTGGTGGACGTGGAGGCGTTCTACGCGGTGGTGAGCATGAACACGCTGAGCGCGGGCAAGGAGTTCCACCTGTGCTACAAGTTCACGAACGAGGCCTGGAACGAGTACCCGGCGCTGGCGCTGAGAGTGAAGCACTTCGCGGGCGTGAACGGCGTGAGCCAGGGCAACGCGAATGCGTTCGTGGTGAGCCAGCCGAAGGCCTTCTACCTGGACGACGAGGACGCCGTGAGCGGCTACTCGACGCAGGACAAGGTGCATCTGGTGCTGAGCGGACAGGACTGCGCCGACGCGAGCGCGTACGTGTACACGGCGGATGTGGAGGCGGGCCACTTCCAGTTCACCCTTAACCTGCCCGAGGCACTGGCGGGCTCGGTGTACCGAGTGTGCTACGCCTTCGGCGCGGAGACGCCGGTGCAGACGAGCAGCACGGTGGCGGTGAAGTCCATGCTGGGCTTCGTGGGCGTGCTGGAGGGCACGGCGGTGGACGCGGAGCAGAGCGTGAACGCGGTGGTGCTGAGCAAGGAGAAGAAGCTGGTGTTCCCCGTGGTGGCGAGCGGCGAGAGCCTGCAGACGACGATAACGGTGGGCGTGGAGGACATCGAGCCGTCGACGCCGCGCGCGTGGTTCCTGTGCTACCGCTTCGTGCACGAGAAGCCGGCGATGACTTCGATCCTGATGGAGGTGGACGGCTTCACGAGCGCGGAGGCGCTGACGGTGAGCGTGGGCGACAAGCTGAAGGCGGTGGTGAAGAAGGAGAAGCAGTACGCCTTCGCGACGGCGCAGGGCGCGCGCGCGGGCGACCGCGTGGCGCTGGGCTGCAGCTGCGAGAGCTTGCTGACGCCGATGGAGGAGCTGAACGCGTCGGCGACGGCGACGCTGGTGCTGGCGACGAAGCCTGCCTGCGCGGTGGGCGTGTGCTACAAGTTCCGCGAGGAGCCGGAGGTGTTCTACAGCTGGGCGATGACGGCGTACGAGCTGAGCAGCCTGAACGGCCAGAGCGCGTTCACGAAGGACGTGGTGTTGGGAGAGCGCGTTCACGAAGGACGTGGTGTCGGGCGAGCGCTACGTGTTCTCGTTCGAGGGCAGCTCCAGCACGGAGGACGAGTTCAAGCTGGTGGCGGCGGACGCGGACTGCGCGGCGACGCTGCACGACTACAGCGACTCCTTCGGCGCCGTGCTGCCCAACATCGCAGTGGAGGGCGCCATGGACTCGGAGGACGGCAGCTACACGATCCTGCGTCTGGGCGGCAGCGGTGACCTGACCGCGTACTTCCCCTCGATGCAGGCGTCGATGGTGAACGGCAAGTGGACGGGTCTGAACGCGATCCTGGTGGACGGTGTGTACGCCTACATCCAGAAGTACGAGCCGAGCGCGCGCTTCCTGCACCTGACGGAGAAGATCGCGGTGGAGGCGGGAGCGACGCTGAAGCTGGTGCACGCGACGGAGATGGAAGTCATGGCCTCGCTGAACGCGTACCGCGCGAACGTGACGCTGCCGCTGACGACGACGAGCGAGGGCCTGCTGAAGCTGTGCTACGCCTTCGCGGGCGACGCCTTCTTCGCGTACGACGAGTACCAGTTCCGCGTGCGCCAGGTGAGTCCGAGCACGCTGTCGGTGAGCGGCACGCCGGGCCACACGCTGCTGAAGGCGATGAAGAACGTGGTGGCGCTGTCGGGCCTGAACCTGGAGAGCGGCGACAAGCTGCTCCTGGTGCAGCCGACGGAGCGCTGCTCGGCGGTGCCCGCAGCGGAGGTGACGAGGACGGTGGAGGTGACGAGGACGGTGGAGGACGGCGTGGCGTCGGCGGTGGTGGACGCGAGTCTGGAGGGCTCGTACCGCCTGTGCTACAAGTTCGGCGAGATTGGCATCCAGAACACGGCGGCGGTGGTGGACATGGTGGGCGCGTCGGTGACGGGTCAGACCTCGGAGTACAACGCGTGGTTCTCAGTGGCGAACCAGGCGCACGCGATCACGTACACGACGCCCAAGTCGGAGGCCTTCGAGCAGGAGCGCGTGCCGTACTTCGCGACGATGGTGAACAGCGGCTACCACGTGACGGGCGTGCTGGACAGCCTGATGAAGCCGGAGGGCGAGCTGATCCTGTACGCGACGAGCGCGGCCAACGCGGTGTTCACGTTCTCGACGGCGCATGCCGCGGACGTGCTGAGCCGCGTGGAGCAGTTCGTGGTGACGATCGAGAACCACCAGCTGAGCGCCGTGACGCTGGAGGTGACGCTGAAGACGGGCGCGAGCAGCGTGACGAAGACGGTGACGGAGCTGGTGGACGGCGTGAACCGCGTGGTGTTCGACGCGAGCGTGGCGGGCTGGAGCGCGCTGACGTTCTCGGCGCCCGTGTCGTATACGATCAAGGTGTCGTCGTCGTCGATCTCCATCTTCAACTTCCAGAGAACCTACTCGACGCTGGTGTTCGCGGTGGAGGGCGCTGAGTCCCTGAAGTACGTGCGCGAGGCGTGCAGCGAGGAGCCCGTGGCGTCGGCGGTGATGCCGGTGGGCGAGGACCGCACGGTGCGCTGGCTGTTCACGGAGGGCTCCGCGACGGAGCAGTGGAAGCTGTGCTACGCGATCGGCGCGAGTGACTTCGTGGGCGCGGGCGTGGAGTTCAACATGCGCGTGGGTGAGGTGACGGAGCTGGTGCCGCTGGTGGGCGCGGCGAACCGCGTGGTGGCAGCGATGTATGCGGCGGGCTTGGAGCCGTGGGACGTGCATGTGCGCGACCTGCTGAGTGGGCGCATCACGCTGGAGGGCTTCCTATTGAAGGTGTTGGTTGGCATGCTCAGCTACGCGGACGTGCTGGAGTCGGCGCGCTGGTGGTGCATGGCAAGGACCGCTGTTTCTCGTTGAATGATACCGTGGTGAGTCTTGTCTCTCTTGATCGTCGCTCTCTGTGATTGACTTCGACATCCGCAATCTGCACAATGGTGGTGTTTCGATTGTGTACATCATGTGTTTCTTGCAACAAAGCAATCACTGTTGGTTGAACTAAGCACTGTGCTGGAATGGAGCCCAGCGGGTTGCTATTGCACCTAATGAGTTATGACTGATCATGATTGATCACGATTGCTCATGATGGATCTGATCAGTGTTGATTTGTGTCAAAATGTCCCGGTCCGAGTATCAACATGAAGGTGTATGAATAGTACTAGGGTAACCGAGTAACATATGATAGATGATCACTCAAAAGGACGAGCGCGGAAAACAGACGATGTAGGGGCGCCCTTATGATAGTGTATGAGGAAAACATCTGTCTTAGGGAACCTCACAGACTTTAGATAACCCTATCTCGAATTTGACCTTGGGGTGTTTCCATAATTCCCGTTTTGGAGCATTCTCCTGGAATTACACCGCCTTTAGACTTATTAGATAGGTGTACAACGAGAGAAGCTCCTGTTCCTCTTCTTCACTATTCTTGACTGTGTAAATGGGCAATGACAAAGTCACACCAAATGATTGTGGAAGAGTCGAAAAGGAGTATCCTATTGCTAATAACCCATTTCTTTAGTAACCATCATTCTGTAGCCTCCACATGAAATAATAGTCATTTCGGCATTCATTAATGAACAGCGAATTGAAATAGGGATTCACTACAGACCTTCTAAACACTCCATTCCTATTGGTTCATTCCAATTGCATTCCATACGGTTCAATCAGTTTCGTCATTTGTGTCTCGTAGGCGTTCTTTCCTTTCTCTCTCATCCAATCATCCAATTCTTGAATGCACTATTCATTTACCGCGTGAAACACAATCACATCACTCTGGTGGGAAGAATACAATCGCAATTCTCCTTCCTTAAGCAATTCTGCCTTCGTTGATGGGATCAGTTTCACCCTACTCTTCAGAGACACAATATGAAATACAATTCCTCGTAGTTCTTCATCACTTTCAGGATCTGCGACACTCTTCTCGAAGAATAGAAAACTGGCAACAACAACACATTCTTGTGGTTTTGAAGCAACCTCGTATTCTCAAGAATCGAATCATAGGTGTTGATGGATGGAATCGTGTCGATGTTCAAAAGCAAGTAATGAGAAGTGAGGATGCTCTCAATTCCAATATTACGAAGAGTGTTCGTTGGATAGATGCCATTCACATAGTACACTCTCTTTCCCTTTCTTGCTACATATGGGATGTTTGAGGAGAAAGAGTGACGAATGTAGAGTGAATACATGATGTTGGTTCGTTTCTGTTGAAGAATGAAAGCAGCTACATCTCTCAACTGGTCTTCTTCAATGAAGAGAACAGTACTGATGGGTCCTCTCCATCTCTTCATCAGAATGGGAAGAATCTGTCTTCTGTCATAACTAAAATGAAGAGAAATGGATAGGATTACGTCAAGTGGTTCACGAGAGTAACTCCACTGTAACTCACATTATGCACATCTAGTCATGAACAGTATTGAGGACAAATAACATGGAGCCGGCTCAAAACTAACACAATGCTGAGAGTTCATTTTGATCTGCATGAGATAGTAGTCCTGACAATACGTGTACTCTTGATCTCCATCACATGTGTATAGGAGAGACTCCTTGTGATTTGAGAAGAATGAAACGATTTCTAGTCCTTCACATCTCCATTACAGGAATACCATCAAGTGATGAACAATGACTGCTCATCTTCTCCACATTCGGTACTAATGAATGGAAAAACCGCTTCTCGTTGACGATATCAATTCGTTTGTGATGAGTGAGCTCCATGAGGTAATGAGTGTGCAACTCATAGTAGTAATCATAACACTCGATTCTTCCATAGGCCTAATAGTGAAGGAGAGTACATAGGATATGCATCACCACATGAAATGTCTGCCCTTTTCATTTCACTGTCTTCTATGGAAAGAGTTCTCACTGGCTGCTTCGGTTTTGCCTCTCTCGCTTTGATCCTGACCCTTATGCTACTACGGTTTATGCAGGTTATCTGCCCACACTTCACTACTGACAATACACCCCAGTCAGTATGAGATGAAACAAGGTATGAAATACACACAAAGAGAACAAGAGCCGCACTCTGAGGAAAACGCATGTTTGATTAATGAATAATGAAATAGAGGCAAATAAGGGAATGATAGATTATCATTCGTTCAGTTTATAGTCTAGTGACAATCTATGACAAGTCATGCTTCTCTCTTTGTGCCTTATTGTTGGTCTTCTTTCCATTTCAAGTTGGTTATACTCCTTCACTTCATCAAGTACTCTATTGCGTTTCATTCCTTCGCGGTTGTATGTCATTGACATTACCAAGACGTTCATCCAAACATACTCCCCAACAAAGCCCTACATTGCAGATGCCTTCGCTGAAATCGATTCAAACACCATTACCATCACTGTTATCATTTCCTCCCTTCAGTTGCCGGATAACATGAGTGATCTTTCTCTTGGAGTGTATGAATTGAATTTTAACGGTAGATGGTTGAGGGGGAAGCGAATGATTATTGCAAAGAAGAACTGCGCCATTGTCAAGTATGGTGCTTCATTTGCAGCGGAGTTCTCATCTGCAAGGATTCCAGTGATGCTACGCAACAATGCAACGGACCTATTCATCTCAAACTGCACAGTTGGTGTTCTACCGAAAAGGAGGAAAAGTGGAATAGCCACTTGTGCTTACTTATCCAAATATAACTCTTTCTATGAGGCGGCACTGTTCGTTCAGCATACGTTGGCATGTGGTGTTGATAAGGTGATCCTATATGAAGGAACTCCTGTGGACTATTTGCCTGTTCTGAAACAGTTGTATGGGAACAGACTACTCCTTTACCGGTTTACATGGCCTCAGTTTAATCGACCCTATCCACAAAGACTCTCCCAGATTTCAATGATGAATAGCTGTTACTATCGTCATAAGGAGCAGTTTAACTACACAATCATGATTGATATTGATGAGATGATCTTCAATCCAAGTGGCATGCCTTTACAGGGATTACTAGATTCCTTATTCTCAAACGTCACATACGGTATTCAGGCATCCTCCATTTTCTCTTGGTAATATGTAGATCAAGGATGATACCTTCTTTCATTCGTTGGATACACTCAAGAATCGAGAAGAAGTGATAAGAAAGGGATTGCTGTTTGATGCCTATGACAGAACGATTCCTATGCACAGATGCCCAAAGATAATTGCAAGAACAGGTCCCGATTATGCATTTAGCATTCACTACATTGATAATGTAAAGACAGTGCCGGTTGATAAGAGTGTTCTTCAATTGGCGCATTACAAGATGACATGGCGGTCCGAATGGGATCATGCAAACTACACTGTGGATACAAGAATGCAACGCTTTACAGAAAGAACAGTGAGATACATGAAGAGGGCTTCTATGGTGTATGATAGCTATCTGCACAAATGAACTGCTTTGTTGAACAAAGCATGCTATTTCAAATAGGTATAAAAACGGATGATTTCTTCTTTACTCACTTCCGGATGCATCACCACGTACTTCAAACACTCCGTCTTGTTGTCACATCCGTGTCTTGCTATCCACCATTCTTCATCTCCCATGCAAGGGATTCCCAGCATCACCATTCCTTTGCCCACGTTCATATCCTCATTATGAGCAATGAAGGGCAAGTGCTGAATGGCAAGCAATAAACGAGGAAGAATGTGATAACTGATCACATAGCATCCTCCAGCTGCGAAATAGGGAACAAACGTCCTGTCTCTTAGCAGAGCCTTAGGAACATAGTCCTTTGTGAAGTTCCTCTTGTAGTTGTAGGTGATGTTGAACCAGCATCTTCCCATGTACAGCTCGTTCTGTCGCGCCACATCCAATGCCGCTATTCGTCGTTGGAGTAGTCCATAATTCACCACACAGTCAGAATCGGTCTTGGCAATGTACTTGATGGGAAGTTGGAGGTTGTGAACGTACTGAAACGCATAAAACACGGAAAGTGTGATGAAGTGATAACCATCGGGATGATTGAACTGGAGAATGTCCCCATACTTCTTGTTCTCTGTATCGATCATTTCATTACAAGTTGCATTGTAGGATGAAGCCAACACAAACACAATATGAAAGCCATGCTCATGCTGCGTTTCTCTCGTGTTGTATCTCACAACCTGACGAAGAAACGGATCACAGGGACGCGTTAACATGAGTGTCAGGAAATCCAACTGGGGCAAATGAGCAAGGTCAGGCTTTTGAAGGATCCGAACAGGCTCTCCATAGTTGATGGTTGGATAGGAAGTGATGTTCGTCTTCCAGAAATGAAACGAGTTGCCGTACTTCTTGGCAAACTTGTTCTTCACATAGGAATAGCCATCCACATGGAAGAAGGAGTTGCGATTGCGTCGGTTCTTCATGTACCTATGAAGTGATGCTTCTTTCACAGAGTAGTACGTTATCTGTTGTCTCCTGTACAGTTTCACACTCGATTTCACACTCAAGCCCTCTTCCTCATTTGTACCGGCTATTACAGAGAGAACGAAGATGTAGAGTGTAAGAAGATAGATGAGTATCATTATAACAAAGGAAAACTGATTTGAATAAACAGATTATTTCATTTATTCCTCTTCCCATAATCCACATCCTTCAAATAGACGTAGGGGGCTTTGATCTTCTCCACCTCTTTCGTGTCATCCATCCACATCATCACTCGACTGAAACCACTTGCTGATGAAACCAACAAGGACTGGGATTCCGCACCTAGAATGATCTCTAGCATGGATCGTTTCAACGCATTGTCATCTACCAAAGCCGTTTCTGTGTGTCCTCTCTTCATCACATTCGTCACTTTCACGGGAATGGGAGCGAGAGCCTTCTTGATTGTCTCAGCAGCAATGGAAGAGTCAGTGGAGAGATACACATACAACTTGTCTTTTGGAATGGTCGATTTGTCTATCAGTCCTTGGATCATAGCAGGCACTTCCTTCAAGATTTCGGGAGTCACCATCGCAGTCTCTTCATTCACATCGGCCAACACACCTCCACATCGAATGTGCGCTCCGATCTGATACTCTGCTGGACCTAACGCCTTTCGCTCATTCAGAATGATGTCCATCAACTCTTTCGATGGATTCATGAAGAGTCGCAACATGTAACGATAGTAATCATCCCACCCCTCGTACATCTTCAAGAAACGAATGGATCGAAGGGTTCTCACGATTGCTTCCTCCTGTTCCTCCGTGGGATAGATGCGATAGTCTTGAATGAGCAGATCGCGCTTTTCGAGGAAGTAGATGTTGTCCTTGGGTCCATCCACGCATTTGTCTCGAATGCCACAGCGTTTCATATGAGACACGGCTATTCCTGAGAGAATGAAGAGAAGACAACGCCCATCATATCGCAGCTGCTTGAGACAGGAATTCACATTGTTCCAATACACTGGCTTCATATGGACTATTCCATTAGGGAGCATGAAGAAACGCACTTCTGAAGTTGCGTTTCAACACAATCGCATAGGTGATGCTCACAATCAGCGACACATGCTTGTGACCCAATCCTCCCCACAGTCCATCATTCAGAATGGTGTACTCATAGGAGGAAGAGTTCACTCGCTTCAGGATGACGTGGCACAATCGATCATAGTCTACTCCTCAACTCCTCATTCCACGCTCACCCACTCCATCATTCCATGGATAATAGATAGAATTGGGAAATGTCTTCTTTGTTATGGGTTTGACGCTATGTCGAAATGGACTCCTCATCTTGGAGGGAACATCACTTCTGATTTGATTTGTTCTCCATTCCATTGAAAAGACGAGAAAGGGAAGAAGGAGGGAAAAGAGTCGAAACAGAATTCGCATGATTGTTAATGAACAGTGTTGTCAATCTTTAGATTCCAAAACAGTCTAAATAAAAGAGTTGTTTGCTTCTAAAATCTAACAACCTAAAAGTGGTTCTTAGAAGTGGAAGCGTTTCATCAACAAAAAGTCTAAGAATTGACAACACTGTTAATGAATTCTTGAACAAAGAATGGTTAACATGATTCAGTTCAACTATTGGAACGTTGCTCTTCTGCTGATGATACTCATCCATTTCCACTTCGTTCAGTACTGTAAGAAGGATGGAGTAAGCAAAGCCATCTATGGTACGCTGCAATATGACAAAACAGTTCCTCCCTCCCGTTCATCCCGACTGAAGACGATGAGTGATGAAGAACCCATTCTCAACATCAACTATCCCAGAAAGCCCGCTGTGGAGACATTCACTCGACTCCCCTTCAAAACGGAGCCCAGAACGAAGTTCAATGATCTCTTTCCTATTACCTATGATGCGGAGCATATGGCAAAGAAGGGTGAGTATGATTTCAGACAAGACTATACATTGAAGTACTTCGTTGGATCCACATTGGAAGGAACCAGTCGAAGAAGGATTGAACTCCTCTCCTATGACCATTATGACATCTCCATCATCTCCCAAACAACGTTCTGATTCACTTGGTTTCTCACACGTAGAAAGGAAAGACTCTTCTATTTCAATCACATGTTGAAAAGATGGCAGGGGTTTCGATTCTGCTTGGATGATGAGCTATAGGCCTATCAGTATCACCATCATGGCTCAAAAGAACGAATCAGCTGAAATCGAGCGATTCATTCGCCAGAGTCACTTCCCCAACCGATTGCGACTGGCTCTGTACACAATTGGAGTGAGCAACAATCCCGATTGCGTGTATCACTTGGTGGAAAGCCAAATGAAGTGTATTCCTCAAATCGTGTATCCTCTGAACCGATTGAGAAACATTGCCATCGAGAACATCGTCACGAGTCACTTTGTGGTGTTTGATATGGACATGTGGCCTGCCAGTTAATTCCATTAAGGGAAGTGATGACTAGAGATGGTATACTCCACTCTTCTGAGTCTTCCTCAATCCTATTTCGAGAACCCGTACAACGTTATGATCATTCCCGCATTCTCTCTGGCGGAATCCGTTTTGAATCCAGAGAACTGCACAGGATTGAAGCCCTGTGTGGAGAAGTCCCCCTTCCTTTCCTGACTCAGGAATAGAGCTCTCACTCTCTATCCCCAGACCAGAGAAGAACTCGTGGATTGTTTGAACAAGAATCGATGCGAGTTCTTCAGACCCTACACCAAGACGCATGTACCTCTTCATCGCTCCCTCTCTCACCTAGAACTATCTTCCAGCCAACTGGACAACGATTCCCAAGAATGTGCCTTACACTCCCGTTCCCTGCTTCAGAGAGAAGTACTTGGAGCCCTACTGCATGCTGAAGAGAACAAGTCATATGCCTCTCTTCGATGAGCGCTTCATCAACTATGGTTGCAACAAGGTGCAGTGGATTGAGCATCTTCGTTACAGAGGCTATGAGTTCAACGTGCTTTCTCACGCTTTTGCTGAGGATATGCCGCATCCATCGTATTCTTGGGGAGTGGATTGAATGACTAGATCCAACTATGCCCACCGCTACATGGATGGATTGAGAAAGGGAGAGAATGGCTTGTATTGGCTGTACAGAAGACTGCTATATGATATGCGTTACAACGAGAAGGATGAGAGTCGCATCTTGTTGTGTCTTCCTCAGAAGAAGTGATGTGATTGTTCAACAAAGACGAGCACAAAGGAACGAAGGTAGTGAGGTTTAAAGGATAGTAGCAATCGTGGTTTCTTGTAACATAGTATGGAATACTGCCTTGAAGACAGGCAGCTAGATATGTTAATGAACTACCTAGAGTACCAACAATCACACTGCACTTCGATAAAACGCCAATGTCTACTAGTACCTGTTTTTGTTCTCTGAAATACCACCCTTCTCTTGTCTTGTGCATAATCACCACGGACTGTTTCAATGGAATAGTCATGAAACTCAACTGCACTTATCACAGCACAGTCGGGTCTACGTAGCAGTTTACAAATGCACAGTACTCATTTGAACCCTTGATGAAAAGGAACACATAAGCAACAAAGATGAGCAAGTAGTAAAGACACATTTGGTTATTCGCCCTGCTTTGCGATTTGAGTGTTGTGTTGCCTTCCACAAAACACAAATACAATCCGTCACTACAGCAGGCAAAACCCTTCAACAGTTAGCACAGTTGTAGTCAATCATGCCTAATACAAATGAAGAATCACTGAACGTCTCAAGCAAGAGGGGTTGTATTCCTCATTCTGTTGTGAAACTCCATAGGAATACACATGCAACACCCCTGGATTTGTTCGTTCAGTGATTCTTCATGTGTATTAGGCACGGTTATCTGCTTTTTCCCACTGTAGCAATAGTTTGCTCTTTGGCGTGGATAGTACTCCTCATGATTTCCATGAATACTGTGTTGTTTAGTTTACTATGTGGTAGGCAATAGTTGCCGATTCTCCTATTAGGGTTTTCATTATCTGCTCTCTTCTATACACTTGTGACAACGTCATTATTCGCTGAAGGAGATACTGTAGTGCACAGTGCCATGAATATGAGTTCCTACGCAAATCGCAATTCAACCTATTACTATCCTTGGAATGATGGACATGGTAGAAACAGTCCATTATCCTCATGAATAGATTATGACAGTCTGTGCAGAAGAATCGTGAACACCGTTTCCAATCCCACCAATAATCTGACGATTATCAACCTTGGAAAGAGGGGTGGACTTGGACATAAGTTCTCATCCATACTACTCAGTTTGACCTATGCAATCATGTTGAAGAGGAACTTGAGGAGTATGGACGAAGGTGGATAGCTTTATTCGCAGTTAGCATGTATGAAATGTACTGGAGTACTATCAATTCTTGTATGTCTGACCTCAGATATGATGGGAGTGAATACACTCACTGCGCCTCATTTGTAGGTGTGGATGGATACAAGTATTGTGGATATGGAATAGACTGCCTATATCAACATAACAACTATTCCACATTAGAAAGCACGAATCTTCTTCTTGATGACTATCATATATATCCTCAAGGCAGACAGTATCAGGAAATAGTCGACAGATTGAAGGAGATTGGAATCCTCAAACGCAATGAAAACTGGAATGACTACTACCGTTTGGTCATCCGGATTATGTACAATCCAATACAAGACATTATCAGGGAGATAAGGAAAGAACGGCAGAGAATTGGATCATCTCATGATCAAATCGGTGTTCATATTCGTTGCGGAGGAAACCTCGCAGATAAGAAGGAACGAACTGCAATGATAACACCTGAAATGCTGTCAATTGTCCCAGATGAAGTGAAGAGAGTTATGAATTCCTCATCCATTCCAAAAAGCAGAGTGTATGTCTATCTCTCAACAGACTCTTCAGTGGCAGAAGAGATCATAACAACAGCTCTATCACCAATACCAGTAAAGACGACTTTTCTCTTCAAAAGAGGTCATTCAACACTGGGTAGTGCAAGTATACCTATACTATGGAGATCTTTAATCGATTTGTACTTGACATCACAAGCCGATTACTTGTTGCTTACTTCGACAAGCACGTTTAGTCATGCCATTAGGTGGATGAGCAATGCAAAAGGGGTGCGTGAGATTATTGCCCCATACCACATTGTTAATATCACTTCTATGTGATTGCTTGTGATAACTTGTATCTAGTGCAAGATGTTATCAACTATTCTTTGTCTTCCTAGAGTAGGATGAATGTTTGCTCCACAAAGAAGCATCACACAGAACTGGCTCGTGAATCATAAAAAGGTAAATAGACTATCCAGTCATAAGTACCAATTGTGACTCTTGCAGTGCTCAAATACCGCGGGAAATAGCGTCTTGCTGAGTATAGTCAATGCAAGGGTCAGTTATTTGTTTCTATCATTGATTATGATTACTCTGTTTCTCATTTATCTTGTGTCTCTATCATTCTACTTGTCTTTTCAGTTCAACTGTATAGCCAATGTGGGTTATCATTCTCTTTCTTTGAAGAGTGACTCTAATGTGAACAGTAGTATGCGCTTCGAGTGTAAACTAAGAAAAACGAGAGTAGTTCTATCAAGGCAACTGGCTCTCAACGAGTGGTTGGGGAAACAACTAAAGAAGCAGATGACTACCAAACAAGAAGAATCCATAATTATCTTTAGACCTCATGAGGCTGGGGGGTTGGGAAATGCCATTCGCGGTTATTTCTCAGCCATGCTATTAGTCATTCTTTACAAAACAGCATTCAAGGGTATCATTTGCTAGACTGTGTATTACCACTAGTTGACTCCTTCAACGACTTCCTTAGAGTACTCTTTTTTAATCCATTTCCTAATACAGGAGAACCATTTCATCGTAGCAGTGTTTGAAGGGAAATAGGGTGTAGGTAACAATTCTATTCAACACAATTGGAGTTGTCATCCATCGCTTTCCTTTGAAGTGCAAGACTCTTCTCTCTCATTGCTGCACAACAGCACTGTTGATTTGTTCGTGACTACAATCTATGATGCAGTGTCCCTAATACGAACAAATCAGTACGATGAGGGACTTAAGGCAGCTGGGTTTCTTCCATTCGATCATCCCCTAAGGGGAAAGGAGCGAGAAGAACAGATACAATACACTCTATTGAGGATCCTGCTTAACCCATCGTCTGAGTTGTGTGGTGTTATTCAAAAGTACATTACTGCCATGAAGAACCATTATTCTATTGGTCTTCAGCTTAGAGTTGGTGGAAAACTGAAGAATGCAAATGATGCTGTATTCTTAGGAATGGAGAGAATACGGTGGTGCATTAGTAGAGTGAAGAGGATTATTCGGCAGCTGCAAACAGTGCATCCAATACTGTTCCTCTCAACTGACTCCATTGCCATTCAGCAAGCTGTGGTTGATTCCTTTTACCCTATTCAAGTGTTGTATGTGACAGAATACCAAATGGGACACAGCGCTTCTAGATATGGGAAGCATGGAGGAAAAGAAACATGGGAAGAAGCAACAAAGCGGGCAATAATTGACATAATGGTACTGAAAGAATGTGATCATCTTATGACGACCCACAATAGTAGTTTTGGGGGCATAGCGGTTTTACTACAGCAATCATATGAACTGGAAGTATCTGTCGATTCCTTCTTGAAGGAGAGAGGACTAAAGTGTTCTGCATTTACAAACAGAAGCACTATTGGTACGAATGAGAGGGTGTAACATTTGTAACATGGACGGGTTTAGGATACATACAAGCATATTGTTAACGAAAAAACAGAGTGTTAACGAAATACCTTAGGGTTTCAAACAACCAGCCAAACAAACAGTAGTATACGAAAAACCTCGGCCTTCTCCCTGAAGGGCCCGCACCCTTCGCCCGTACGCCTCGTGCCTGAGGGAAATGTCCATGAAGAACCCCCAAGTTTGCCTGACACGGGCTCGCGCCCTCTCCCACTGACCGGGCTTGCGCCCTCCTCCCTCGAGGTAAAAAACACGTTTGGGTAGTAACGCCCTTGCCACGCTGAGTAACCTCGGGCTGCCGCCTAAAGGAATACTGCCTTTGCACAGCGAGTACCCCGTGGGTCTGCCGCCGGTTCCACAGTCCTGCCCCTCCAGTGTGTGCAGTCCTGCCAACTGCCCGACCCACAGCGGATCGTACGGCATGAGTACCATTCCCTCCCGTCTGCCATAGTGCGGTTCGTAGTCTCGCCCCAAGCCAAGACCAACAGGCATCCCAAACAACACCATTTCTGGTGCTTTCAATGAATACCTTTGACGCCTCAAGCGAGAAATCCCTCGGGACACCCTCTGGCCACGAAGAACACGCTGTCCCCGCCGTCCTCGGTCTGGCGGTCCGCCGCGTCCTCTCCACTGTCCCTCCGGCACAAACACTATCAGGCATTGTGTAGTGTGATTCTGCGTCTCCTGTGACTCCTTCGGAGAGGGGTTCTCCAGCATGGCGTCGATGCGTGGAACCACCATCACACCGCACTTGGCCGGTCCGACGGTCATGCCCCACGTGTTCGCCCACTCTGTCACCTTGTCCATCCATCCCTGCAGCTCCTCCGCATTCCTCCCCACGATGCACAGGTCATCCGCGAAGAGGAAGTGGGGGCAGGGAGGTTCCCAGGGTTCCCTTTCAGTGAATTCGGGGAGGATGTCGTTGATGAAGAGGGAGAAGAGGATGGAGCTGAGGGGGCAGCCCTGCCGCAACCCACGCTCCAGAGGAATGGGCTCGGAGGTGTAGCCGTTGGCGTTGACGACAATGGCGGAGTGGGCGTAGAGCTTCTCGATGAAGGTGTAGACCTTCCCGCCGATGCCCATCGTGCGCATCTTGTAGAGCAGCGCCTCGTGAGGGACTGAGTCGTAGGCCTTCTTAAAGTCCACGAAGCACACCCACGCGTGCTCTCCCTCGTGGAACCACTTCCGACCCGTTCCGGTCAGATTGCTCTGGATGCGGTTGATCGTCTCCAGCAGGGCGGACACGTGTCCCGTGCACTGCAATGCACTGCATTTCGGGACGGAAGCCGGCCTGTGCGAGCGTGAGAAGGTGGTCAGTCTCCACCTCATGGGTGATGCGGTTGGCCACCACGGCGCAGGCGATCTTGAGGATGACGTTCATCAGACTGATGCCTCTGTAGTTGTCCACGTCCATCGGATCGCCCTTCTTGTGCAGTGAGATGACTTGCGAGGTCATGAAGCTCTCGGGGATGTGTCCGTCGAACAGCTGGTTGATGTGGCAGGTGAGGGTTTTATTGCGGTTGCGCAGCAGTTTCTTGTAGACCTCCACAGGAATGCAGTCGTCGCCCGTGCTCTTCCCGTTGCCCATCGCCATCACCGCGTTCTCCACCTCAAACTCGGTGATCTCACTGTCCCACGCCTTGCTGTCCTTCAGCTTGCTGTTCGGGTTGGGGGTCAGAGGGATCGTCTCCCAGTACTGTCTGTTCTTGCTCCGTCCACTTGCATCGGAAACAACGTTCGTGTAGTGTCTCTTCCACACCCCCACCACCTGTCTCGGCTGGGTGACGATTTGGCCAGTACTAGGGTCCCGAATGATGAGGGGCTTGCGATGGGACCCCGCGATGCGTTGATCGATGTGTCTCCAGAAGGCGGCCGGCTTTCGCTTGCTGGTGCGCACCAGTTGTCTCGCGAAGGAGAAGCGATGGTTGTGGGTGACTCTTCGCAGCAGCTGGCGACACTTCTTCAGCACCGTCTGGTCCCTCTCCGTCTTCTCCCCTCCCTGTCTTCGCTGTTGGAGGATGGTGCGTCGTTTTGCGAGAAGGGTTGCCTCGCGGTGGTTGAAGACGCGCATCTTGCGCTTGAACAGCTCGCGCTTCTTCAGGAGGAAGCCCTCCTCCGTGATGGCGTCCAGCAGGTCTTCAGTGAACTGCTCGACGGAGGTGTTGGCGCAGATGGAGGGGTGGAAGCGAGGGTCATCGGTAACTGCAGAGAAGTCCTCCAGCACCTTCTCACGGTTGACGCGGGGTCGTTCTGGAGCAGGCTCGCTCTCCTTCTTCAGCCAGAGCGACGCGCAGACGAAGAAGTGGTCCGACAGGGTTTCATTCCGGCCCATGTGAACGATGGCCTGCTCGTAGTGCACGCCCTTCTCGGGAACGAGGATGTAGTCCAGGGTGGAGCCCTTGCCCCGACTGCTCCCCTTGTGCGTGATCGCGTCTCCCTTGTGGGGCACCCACAGGAGATTGACCTTCCGCTGATGGAACCAGGTGGTGACATTGGTGGGAGGCTGGTTGAAGTCTCCCATGAGGACGACAGGCGCCTGGTTGCTGCGCTTGCTGAGCTTGTTGAGCTTGTTGAGGATGCCGTTCTTGACTCGTAGCGCCATGAGGTTGTCGCAGCAGGGGACGTAGACACAGACGAAGATGACGGAGGTGGTCTTGTTGCTGACGAGCACCCAGAGGTCGTTGTAGGTGGAGTATGGGAGCACCTCCCAGAGCAGGGGCTTCTTGATGAGCATGGCGATGCCGAGCGTTCCCCGCTCCATCTGTGGAGGGCACATCTTCACGACGCTGTACTCCGAGTCGAGGAAGGGGTCGGGCTCAGGGAAGGCGCGTGTTTCCTGGAGCGCGCAGACGTCGATGTTGTTGTCGAGGCAGAGCTTCCGGACGCTCTCCGCCTTCTGCGCGATGGAGTTGACGTTGAGAGTGGCCACTCTCCACTTGACCTTCTCCTTCTTGCGCGCAGTGTGCATGCCCGTGTTCACGCCCCAGGAATCGTTCGCGATGACGACTTGGACGGGTTGTCTCCATTGGGTGGTTGTTGGGTGTTGCCTTCTTGCTGGTGAGGGTTGTGGAGTAGCGGGTTGTTGTGGAGTAGCGGGTTGTTGTGCAGTGGTGTGAGGGGGAGTTGCGGGAGTTGCGCCCCTCCTTCTCTTAGGCATCGGACTGGTGTTCCGTCCCTTCCCAGCTTGGCGTCCACATTGTCTGGTCGTGCGGGTACTTGTAGCAGTAGCAGGAGCAGGAGCAGGAACAGCAGGAGCAACAGCAGGAGCAACAGCAGGAGCAACAGCGACAGGGGAAAAGAGCTCGCGCAGACTCGCCACGAAGCCGTCTTCCGTCACACCAGGACCCTGAATGGTGTAGACGGGGTTCCTTCTATGCTTCTGAAGGAGATCGACCTTCGCTGCTCTGGCGGTCGTCAGAGGAGACGCTCTCCTGACAATCGCATACACCTCGCGGATGGGCCCACAGAATCCATACACACGAAGATGCTTTCCACCTCGCTCATGACTCTTCCCTCCTTGGCGACCTGCCTTTCCACGCACAGGCACCTTGGATTTGGGTTTCTCCAATTCCTTTTCACGGCGTCTAGGAATCGGACGAGTTTGCTCTTCACGAAGTGCAGAATGTGGATGAAGTGCATCTTCATGGTACACGGAGGGTGGACGCTTCCTAGGCACAGTTTGCGGCGGGGCGAGTGAATCGAGGCAATTCTCTTGCTGATCCCTCTCCGGTTGCACGTCTTGAAAGGATAGGAGCATACTGCTTATATGCGTCCTATCTTTTACTGACATAATTGTATTCTGAGGAAATCGAGAGCGATTGCTCGATTGGGATGGTATTGGGAGTATTTGTTTGTTGGTTCAAGAGTATTCTGTAGGTGTTGGAATGGAAGGAATCGAGGGTGTGGTGGGTGATCGCGAAGCGTGGCTTTCGGAGGCTGGATATGCGAATGGATTCTTGTTTGAAGTGTTCTATTGTGCTGATTTGTCTGTGCTATTTCCCATTCCGGGGTACATGTGTGGAGCTGTTGGTCTCTGAAGAAGAATCGGGACGGTTAACCGTGAATTGGACCGAATTGAATGTGATTGGAGCCAAACTGAATTCCTTCCCAGCTGGAGGAGGTCAAGTGAGCGGAGTGGAGGGTTGTTGAAGCGAAGATAGACGATTCGATTGCATTGGAAGCCAGAGATGTTCGTGTTGGAGTTCTGCGCCAGTGATCTGTTGTGAGAATGCGTTCCTGTATTACCACAGTGTTGTATTTGGTGAGTTGAGTTCATAAATGAGGGGAGGAAGCGTGGCGAGTCTAGATCCCCAGCCAGCTTAAAGGAGGCGAGTATTGAATGGCTTGGTGTTGGAAGGACTGGATGGAAGAGAATGGAGTATTGAGAAGGGCGTTCGGCGAGATGGGTTGGTTCGTGGTTGCAATGAGAGTTGTGTGTTGATGATTGGTGCGTTCTTGTGTCGGTGATGTTAGGGTGGTGGTAATTCAACAGCGTGTTGTCATCGAGTCCTGCCTCTTAACAGCGCGTGTATCCTGATATCTGTACGATGCCTGCTATGCGGAATTGAACGAATTGTGGTTGGTATGGGGTGCATTCTCATTTCGACTCCACAACGAGCCCTACGTCTCCCATTCCGTTATCGTTTGTTTTCTTTCCTTCCCCCTTCTTTGTTTCTCACACAATCACACTCACCCCTTCATCACAGGGTCTACGCCCATTCCATCACTAACACACTCTATCACTCACAAACATTCAATGGGCTGCATTACAGCGAAAACGGAGAGGTCACCTCAAACGCGATTCTGAACAGGGGCAAATCGATCGATCGATTCTCGCTCCTCTTCTTCACGCTCTTTCTCCATCCACACACACTATTTCGATCTCTCCTTTTACCATTCTCTATTTCATTCCTTCCTCTCTCTCATTCTATTCTCATCTTCGCCAAAGCGATGATTAGCCAATGCAACCCCTCCTCTGCTCATTCTATCTATTCCATGCTGTGTGTGACAGTACACTCGATTCAGTACCACTCTCCATTCCTCCATTCCAACTCACTCCCTATACCCACCCTTTCACTTTCTCCATGGAATGAGTATGGGATATGAAATGATTTGGTGATGAAGCGAGAGAAAATTGTGAGGATGAAGAAATCGATTTTGGGATGGGGGAAAGAGACTCTCGTTTTCACTCGTCTATTCCAAACTGTGTCCAATGTTGCTGATTTTGAATGGGTGGAATGGTGTATGTGTGAGAATGAGGTTGTGCGTGTTTTGAGGATGGTGGGATGTGAATGCAGGGTTATGTCTGTGCTGGTCGATTGTGTGATGGTGGTTGTGAATGTTCGTGTGAAGGGAGTTGTATAGGCTATTTCCGAGGACATGAATCGGCGTTGGTGTTGATCTTCTCTGTTCTGTGGCCATCGATATCGTGTTGAATACAGGACTGTCCTGCTTGCTGCACCGCGTGTTCTATAGGCTATTTGAAGGGTGTGTTGTGGAAGGGATACGGGTATGTCTCTGCTGCTGTTCTGCGTTGAAGGAAGGGTTGATCCTGTGCGTTCTGTGCGGTTGTTATGAGAAGGAGGGAGTGATTGCCGATTTCACTGAGCTGGGTGGAGTGGAGGGTGAATCCAGAGCGCTGTTCGCTATGCTATCTCCATCCGTGCTGCTGTATCCTCTCCTCCGTGCGAGATTGCTGTCCATGAGTGACTCCTGAGTGTTGCTCTCTTTCATCTCATGAGTGCGTGTCATGCCGTGCTGACTACTTCGTGTGTTGTTATGTGGAGAGAGTGTGTGGTGTGGAGACGACGTGCGTATGCCATGAAGACGAGATGGAGAGTGCATCTGCTCATCAACTGCTCTCTAGTGTGTACATGTGCTACAAAGACAACGTGAAGAGTGCATCTGCTATGAAGACGAGATGGAGAGCCTGCCTCATGGAATGTCGACGAGGAGGGGTCGCATAGCGCTCAGAGTGTGTTGTACGGGCGTCTTTGCTATCCCCCATGATGATGGTGTGAAAAGCCCAGAATGGCCAGAATCGCAAAATGGCACATGTACATTCATGGAAACGCGTTTTGGACACTTTGGCCCATTCGATTCTATATTCCTTCCTGTATCGATTGGGAGTGGGAGAGTGTCCAATGCCTCCTCCTGACCGTGATCGTGATGGGAGTGTTTTGGGAAGGGATGGTATTGAGGATGGACTTGGAGGACTGAGACGATGCCAGTGCATTGGGTTATGTGTTGGAATTCGTTGATGACTGGAATGAGCAAGTGTTGCATGTGAAGGGTGGAATGGATGTGGAGGGGATGGAGGATGTGAATGAGCATAGAATTGGGTTGTTTGTTGAAAACGAGAATGAGCCTATGGCGGTTGAAAGTGTGTTGATGGAGAGCAGAGGATGGGAGAAGAAGAGTGGAGGAGTTACATAGGGATTGGAGTGATTGTGTGAATGGAGAGAAGAAAGAGGGGTAAGAGGCCGTGTATGGAATGGTTGGAGTGTGGCCAGCATGTGGTTCGAAAATGGGTTGTTGATGAAAAATGAGTTTGGCATAGGGGGAAAAGTGTTGAAGGCCTTCATAAGGGTATTTGAAAAGGATGGCTAGTAGGTGCATTGGATTGTTTGTTGAATGAATAGATGGATGGCGGTTAGGAGAGGGACTGGCTGGAGGTGAAGAGCGAATGGAGAGACTGCGTTGGTGTATGTGAAGCGGAGTGTTGAATGGATGAAGAGAAGGTGATGTGAATTGGATGGAATGTAGAAAAGGCGTGTAGAGTTGGTAATTGGGGAGTAGGTGTGTTTGTGTGAGTGGAATTGTAGAGTGGATGAGAAGAGGATGGGTGATGGAATGGAGGAGTGGCTGGATTGAAGAGTGGATTGTTGCGGTTCGAGAAGGGTATGGAGGGCAGGAGTATGTGGGATGGATTGTAGATGTGAAATGAAGTATATGGGGAGAAGATTGAAATTGGCGATAGTTTGTCTCCATGCCTATGGTGATGAGAGAACGCGATTTGGGATGTGGGTTTATATGGAGAGGGAATGAGATGGTAGAGCGTTTGGGATGAATGCGAGTGGAATAGGGTGCGTGTGGAGTGCATTCGAGTGAGGGTTGTTGCAGAATGGATTCGAGAGGATAGTTATGGACGCGTGATGGGATGGCAGGTGGTTTAGAGGTTGAAGGTGCGTGCTTGCTGGTTGAAGGAGGATGGTTGCTGCATTGGAGGCGTGTGATTGCTGAATGAAGACGGACGGCTGTGTGGAAGGGTATTGGGAAGTGAAGAGAGGGAGTGATGCGCGATTGCGAGCAATTGCGAGCAATTGGCGTTGAATGGTTGTAGATGTGAATGGTTTATGAAGAGAGTGTTTGTTATAGAGAGGGTGTAAGAGTTGGGTTAGGCTGATGGACAGAAAAGAGTTGGGTGGAAGGAGAAGAAACGGAATCGGAATGGGTTGGATAGGGGCATTGCGATAATTGTGTAGAAGAGGAGCTAGAGGCGTTGGTTGGTGGAAGTGTTGGTAGTCCTGTTTGGTGTTAAGGATTAACAATTGTGGAGTGGAGGATGTTGAACGCGCATAACGGAATTGAAGAAACGTGCTAGGACGTGGAATCCACTCCAGTCCCTGTCTATCCCGTGGTTGAAGGTTTCATTGGGTGAGGGTATTGATGATTAGAATGCTGGCTATGGGCAGATGCGTTTGTGGACTCGAGGTTGTTGGAATCGCGTGTTATTCGTTTCCTGGTGTTCTATGGATGTGAAATGCATGTGTTGGTGACTCTTATTGGGATTCGCGTGAGATGGAGAATGCGCATTCTGTGATGGGTAAAGCAGAGTCTGTGTTCCTTGTTGGTGTTGAATGCCCGTTGAGAAGATGGAGAGCGAGAGAGTGCTTGATTAGTGGAAGGGATCTGTTGGTGTTATGCGAATCGCGTGTGAGTGCGTGGTTGTGGAGGTGCGCTATGTTGCCGGCTGAGGTGTGCCATGCCGCTGACCGTCCTTCTAAGGTGCTCTGTCTCTCTTCTGAGGTGCGCCATGTCACTGACCGTGCTGCTGAGATGCGCCGTCTCTCTGGCCGTCCTGTTGAAATCGCGCCGTCTCGTTGACCATCGCGTGGTCGGGTACCGTCTCACTGACCACGTTATGCAGTCACGCCATGTCACTGGTCATCCTGTGGAGGTGCCCCATTCCGCTGACCGTGCTGTGGAGGTGCTCTGTCTCCTCGCCCTTCTTGTGGAGATGCGCTGTCTCGCTGACTGTGCTGTGGGGGTGCCCCATTCCGCTGACCACTCTGTGGAGGCGTATCATCTCGTTGGTCATCCTGTGAAGGTGCTGTGGAGGTGTGCCGTCTTGCTGACCATCCTGTGGAGGTACGCTGTCTTGCTGCTGAGGTTCTCCGTCTTGTCCCCCCCCCTTCTGTGGAGGTGCGCCGTGTCGCTAACTGTGATGTTCCGTGCCTCCCTCTTGGCGTCAGGGTCCTTCGATTTCGGTGTGGATTGCTGTTGGGTCCTTGTTAGTCATGACGGGTTGCTCACTGGGTGGTTCGATGGAATGAGAGGCAGCATGGGTGATGGAGTCTTGTGGCGCTGTGCAGTGCCGTGCAGTGCCGTGCAGTGCCGTGCAGTGCCGTGCAGTGCCGTGCAATACGCAGACAGATCGCGATTGAGAAGGATGGCGAGACAAGACGCTCAGTCTCGAATGAGAAACGACGAATGGAATGAGAGGCGTATGTAGAAGTGGTTACTAGGTTGTTGAAGAGTATCTGGCGATGCACCCCCACCTATGGAACGGAGAGCAGGAATGAGAAGGACAGCCTATGTGAAACATAATGAAGAGGAGAATGGCGAGAGTTGTTGGATGTCAGTGTAATGGAGAGAGAAGCGAGAGTGTGGAATGAGGTTAGCAGAATGAGTGTAATAGTGTGGAATGATTGTTTGTTGCAAAGAAGTGACTGGAGACTGATGATCACCCTGGGTTGGAGAGAGGTCAGAAATGGATTGGGTATCAAACATCAAATCGGAATGGAGGTGGAATGGAAAGAATGGAATGGAGTGTAGGAGGTGACAATGGAATGGGTAAAAGAAATGGGATTAGGAGGAGGTAGAGAAATGGAAATTGGAGGAAGGAAGTGATGGTGGGTGGACTGGTCAGAATGTGCTTGCCTCTCATCTGCCAGAATGGGATCTGCAATGGTATCGACTTCAAAAAGCAGAATTGAATGCTAGAATGCGTGTTTATGCCTCTGCCTCTCCGTTTCGTTCCTCGAACGAGTTGTCTGTCCACTGCATATCTACTAAGTGTTTATGAAGATTGCGATTGGTTCTGCATGGCATGGAGAGCAGGGAGTGGTAATCGCTGTTGTCTCCCTTCCTGTAATGGATTTGAAATGGGCATGCATTGCATAATTGATTCCTCTTCTGGGTCGCTTCGCCGTTCACTCTGTGTTTCGTTCGTGGTTGTGTGCGAGGACTGCGCTGTCTCTCTGTTGTATTGGGTGAGGAGTGTGTGTTTTCCGTCCTGTCTTGCACTTCGAGTCTGTCCGTGTGTTGTTGGTTGTTCGCGTTGTTCCCTTCCTGGTGCTTGTCTTCCGCATGTTTCTGTCAGGGTCTACTGTGCCTCTACTGTGCCTCTGCTGTGCCTCTGCAATTCACCAGCAATTCAGCTGTTGTGCATCTTCAGTGCGTGTCCTTTCCAACAAACGCCTCTCAAATCAACACTCCCCACTCTTCCACTCGCATCTTCTTCCTCATTCGCAGTTCCTGCAGCCAGGTGGTGACGAAGTGGTGTCTCTTGTTGCTGGTGTTCTGCAGAAAGGTGGCCAGCGCCGTGGTGGCCGTCATCATCCGTTCCCTCTCCCTCTTCAAATCACCCACCCTCTCCGTTTCGTTGCCGGCGATGGTGAAGAAGAGTTGGTCGAGATAGATGTGGAGCATGGCGGCGGTCTGGTTGGCATGTGGGGAGCGCACGCTGTCCATGAGAGGAGGCGCGGCGGTGGAGAGCGTCTTGAGAGCGCAGTATTGTTCCTCGAGGGTGGGGTGTAGTAGTCGTGCTTCCTGTGGGGCCATCGTGCTCTCACAGTGCTTGCAGTGCTTGCAGTGCTTGCGCCTGCTGGAGGAGCTTCTCCTTGATTCCCTCCGCGGCGGCGATGGTGGTTAGCATGACCTGCCGCTCGGCGTGGTAGGCGGGGCAGTAGAGGATGTAGTGCTCGATGGTCCCCGTGCCGTCGTCCCGGTGGGAGGGACACTTCCAGGAGAGGTTCTCCTTACCGGTCCAGAGGTGGTTGGGCAGCATCCAAGTGGCATCCAAGTGGCATCCAAGTGGCATCCAAGTGGCATCCAAGTGGCATCCAAGTGGCATCCAAGTGGCATCCAAGTGGCATCCAAGTGACATCCAAGTGGCATCCAAGTGGCATCCAAGTGGCATCCAAGTGTACGTGCGCATGCGGAGGAGGACGCTGAAGCCGCGCGCGAGCTCGGGATGGTGGTAGCATGCATCGAGGTAGCAGCGATTCCAGGACTTGCCGTTGAGGTTGAGGGTTGAGCGCCTTGGCGTTGCTGGCGTCACTGACGTCACTGGCGTTGCTGGCGAGGAGAGTGCCGGTGCTCTTTTGGTGCTACTTGGTGATGCAGAAGACGGAGTCGTGAAGGCCTGCAACGATGGCTGTCAGTGGTGGCAGTGAGAAGAAGACAGCTGCGAAGATGCCTGTTGGAGGAAGAGGGAGAAGAGGGAGAGGTGTTGGTATGTAAAGGAATGGTTGTTTGTTGGAAGAAAGGAAAGCGAAAGGAATGGAGAGAAGAGGCGTGAAGGAAAGTGCCAATGAGCTAGCTATGAAGTACCAAATGGGAATAGAAGTGGAAGGGAACGAAAAAGGGGAGGAGAGGAGAATTGTCGAGGCATTGTGTCGGACTGATCGGTTTAGCCCATATACGTCTGTGATTGTCAGCCCCAGCCCAAGCCCAGAAAGTGGTTTAGAAGGGAGAAGTGAATGAAAGTGAATGGTTGGAGTGTAGTGCTAATGAATAGATGGTGATGTGGATGGAGAGATGTAGTGTTGAAGCGGCATGTTGGCGATGCGGAACGGACGTGTGACTCTAAGCATCCCTGATGAGTGTGTAGAGTATAGTACCCGTGGATGAAGTTGAAAGTGGGATGGAGTGGAGTAGAGTGGAGATTGTTGCCGTCACAGGATGCTGCGAATCTGTGAATGGAATCTTGTTGTGTGTAAATACTAGAGTGTGTGAATGCAATAGCGAAGGCGTTGCGTGAGGGATGAGGAGGAAAGAGCGGATCCGAGTGCTGTCGAGTGTGAATTCGCGTATACCGACCTGTGCTCATTACAAATTCAATGGGGATTGGAGCAGGAGTTTGTAGCGCGTTGGTTGGCGTTGCAATGCTGTGTATCTCTTGTGAATGATAGAGAGATTGAAATGGGAGGAGAGCCACGCGAATGCTGTTGATGGTGGTGATCGCGTCGAATCCGTGTATACTCGCGTCTACTCCATCAGCAATAGGTGGTCTATCTGTGTGCATTTCCTGAAAGTGCATCTCCTCCTCCTGCCTGTGAATCACGCTTGTGAAACCTGCAATCCTTGTAAAGCAGAGTAATTGGTGTTGACAGCAATCTCCACAAGCCTCTCGAAGCGACGATGGCAGAGTCGTCTCGCTAACCATCCTGTGGAGTCGCGCCATCTCGTTGGCCATCCTGTGGAGGTGTGTCGTGTCGTTGAAGAGGTGCGCCATGTCACTGATCATCCTGTGGAGGTGCGCCGTCTCCCTGCTGAGGTGTGCCATCTCACTGATCACCGTGCTGAGATTCGCCATGTCGCTGATCACCGTGCTGAGATTCGCCATGTCGCTGATCACCGTGCTGAGATTCGCCATGTCGCTGATCATCGTGCTGAGATTCGCCATGTCGCTGGCCGTGCTGCTGAGGTGTGCCGTCTCGCTGACCATCCTGTGGAGTTGCGCGGTCTCACTGTTGAGATGCGCCGTCTCGCTGACTATCTCGCTGATTTCGCTGCTGATGTGGGTTCATCCTGTCTATATTCCCTCGGTACTGCGTCCATGTATTCCTTCCTGTTTGCTTTCACATGCCAATTGGAATCGCCGTTCACATGTCATCAAATCGTCTCGAATGGATCCCTTCAAGCAACTAGTGTGCAGAGCAGTGCAGCAGCAACACCAAACGGAAGAATGCGAATTGGAGAGGATGGGGGAGTCCCGGAACGCAAAGTGCACACGCAATCTCTGCAGTGAATCAACACCTCTCTTTCCCGCCATTCATTGCCTTGCTTCCCTCTTGGTCTCGCGGGTTCTGTACTGTAATTCGTCCCCCTTGTGATTCATGAGTAGAGGAACTGGATTTGTAGGGTTTGTGAAGACATCGCAATTGCGGTATCCCGAGGTGTAATGCTTCCGGTTGGTGATGTGCTGAGGTATTACAGATAGAATCCCCTGTGTTTTGGGTTCCTCTCCTACACCGTTGGTAATGTACCTGGGTGCTGTTCATTGGTTCCTATCTTGGTTGGTTTTGGTTGTTAGGGGTAACGCATAGAACAGAGCGCTATTCAGATTGCTGTTTGGAGAGTGTTTCGGTTAAGCGCATTGCCCGCCTTACTCCGGTGGTTTGTTCCTGGGTTTGAATGGGATGGGCACTATGTGCTTGTGCTTGTGGGGGGTTGCGCGTATGTCTGTTGCTGATGGTTCGGCACTGCTGTCTGCGAGGCTTCGCGAGGCTTGGGCGTGCGTGGAACTAGATGGACTTGATCGGTGCGAGGTTGTGATGCGAGGAAGTTGGAGCTTGCGTGGCGGTTCCGTTGCTGTGGTGATTGGAGTGTGTGGGTGTGGTGTGAGAGCGTGCCGTTCATCTGGTGGAGTCAGGGTTGTTGGTCCGGTCTGTTCGAGTCATGATTGCTGGCCCGTCGCTGTTCTGTCTTCTCGACTCGTGGTCACTGGCCCGTTGCTGCTCTGCCGTTGCTCTACTGTTGGTCTGCTCGGGTCAGGGTCGCTGGTCCATCGCTCGTCCTGTCACTGGTCCGTCACTGCTCTGTTGCTTCTTTGTCTAATCGCCCATCGTTGCTCTGCCGCTTGTCTTTCACCGGTCCGTCGCTCGTCTGCTGTTCGTTCATCGCTCGTCCGCCTGTTGCTCTGCCGTTGCTCTGTCTGCTTGGCCGTTGCTTTCCTGTCACTCGTATGTCACTGGTCTGTCTGCTCGGGTCGTGGTCACTGGTTCGTGGCTCGTCCGTGGCTGGCCCGTCTGTTCGTCCTTCTGCTTGCTCGTCCCTGGCTTGTCTGTTGCTGGTTTCTCTGTTCGAGTCATGGTCACTGGTGCCGTCACTACTCCGTCTGCTCATACGCTGCTGATCCGTGGTTCGTCACTCGTCCATCTGTTCGGGTCAGGGTCGCTGGCCCATCGGCTCGTCTATCTGCTTGGGTCATGGCCGCTGGTCCTTCACTCATCCGTCTGTTTGTCCATCACTGCTCTGTCTGCTCGGGTCGTGGTCACTGGTCCGTGGGTCGTACATCACTCGTCCGTCTACTCGAGTCGTCGCTGTCCTGTCACTCGGCTCCACGAGGCACTGTTTCACTTCTGTTCGAGGGTTCGACTCCACACTCCGCTCGTCTTGATTCGACTCCGTTCGGCACCCCGTTCGGCACCCCGTTCGGCACCCCGTTCGGCACCCCGTTCGGCACCCCGTTCGGCACCCCGTTCGGCACCCCGTTCGGCACCCCGTTCGGCACCCCGTTCGGGTCCACTCGTCTTGACCTCGCTGGACTCAGCGTTGTCTGCATTCTGCTCTACTGCTCGGCTGCTCGACTCTACTCGACTCGCCCTGCGCGCATTCCTATTCTATCTGTTGCGTTTGGCCGCCACGCTCTTCACACACACTCTGTCCCACGCGTGGTGTCCCGTCACTCTGTTATCACTCACTCGTTGTCCCACAGTTGTAGTCATCGTTGCTGCCTCGTGTGGTCGAGCGCGTGATTCCATGGGTTCCATTGGTTCCATGGGTTCCATTGGTGCTGTTGCGAGGTGCGTCGTTGCTGCCCGTCTACCGCCTTCTATCATCTCAGTCACTGTTCAGCATCGCATTACAGTGCAATGCAGTGCAATGCAGTGCAATGCAGTGCACTGTACAGCACCGCAGTGCATTGCACAGGCGCATTCAACAGATGGTTTCTGTGTCGTAGTCTCGTCCTTCTGGAGTCCTTCTGGAGTCCTTCTGGAGTTATTCGAGCGTCGTAGTGGTTCGTAGGATGGCGATTGGTGCGTCACGCGTGTTTCGTCATGAAGGGTGTATCCGCATGTACAGAGATTGGAACCTGAGGCTTCGCAGACAGTTTCCTTGGTTGTTGTGAAGGAGAGTGTTTGGGAGGCTATGTTTTGGAATGGGTATGGAGTGTTTGTTTTGAGACGAGTGAATGGAGAAGGGATGGATTGGACTGTGTGATGATGAAGGGAATGAAAAGGAGGAGAGTAGAAATGGGTAGGAAAAGGTATCGGCGGCATAGGATTAACCTAGATCGCTTTCCACAAATCCAGAAAAGGGAAAAGAGGTGAAAAGAGAGAAGGTGTGGTTGTGAGAGTGGAAAGATGAAGAGTAGATGGCGGGTTGGATGGAGGAATGTAGTGGTGAAGCGCTCTGTTGGCGATGCGGAACAGACGTGTGACTCTAAGCATCCCTGATGAGTGTGTAGATTGTAGTACCCATTGATGTACTTGAAAGTGGGATGGAGTGGAGTAGAGTGGAGATTGCTACCGTCACAGGATTCCGCGAATCTGTGAATAGAATGTTGTTGTGTGTAAATAGTAGAGTGTGTGAGTGCAATAGCGAAGGCGTTGCGTGACGGATGAGGAGGAAAGAGCGGATCAGAAAGCCATCGAGTGCAAATTCGCGTATACCGACCTGTGCTCATTACAAATTCAATGGGGATTGGATTTGCAAATGGACTGCGTTGGTTGGCGTTGCAATGCATTGCAATGCATTGCATTCTTCTCTATCGGTTGTACCTAATGATGAGATTGAAATGGGAGCAGAGCCACGCGAATGCTGCTGATCGTGGTGATCGCGTCCAATCCGTGTGAAATCGCGTGTATTCCATCATCTATAGTTCCTCCATCTCTGTGCATTTCCTGGGAGTGCAATTCTTCCTCCTCCCTGTGAATCGCGCTTGTGAAACTTGTTGAACAAACAGATCAGTGGCTGTTGACAACAATCTCGACGAACCTCTTGAGACGACGATGGTAGTGTCGTCTGGTCTCCGCGTCGACGGGGATGGTGTCCGGCTTGTAGCAGTGGGTCGTGAAGTGGAAGAGCCGTCGGCCGTCGTCGGTGCGTCTGAAGAGCGCATGGTAGAAGGTCGGGTTGCGGGAAGCATTGGTGAGCTCCTCCAGCGGGTAGTTGGAGGCCACCACGAGCCATTCGGGTTTGGCCCGGATGCTGTGGTCCTTCAGTTCAGCGATGAAGGGGTACCTGTCCGCCCAGACCTTCACCTCCTGCTCGAGCTCGCGGAACCGTTGCACACCGGGATCATCGAGGATGGCCACAGGCTGGCCACAGGCTGGCCACAGACTGGCCACAGGCTGGCCACAGGCTGGCCACAGGATGACCACAGGATGACCACAGGCTGGCCACAGGCTGGCCACAGGCTGGCCACAGGCTGGCCACAGGCTGGCCACAGGCTGGCCACGGTAGCCGTCCCACCAGCGGTTCACGGGCTTCATGTAGAATGGAAGGCCGTTGCCTGATCCGTAGGATCCGTAGAGCGCCATCACGAAGTCGCGGGCAATGCTCGTCTTGCCGCAGCTAGGGGGTCGGTGCACGAAGATGAGCCTTCAGTGGCTGAGCGCGGCTTCCTCCTTACCGGTGTCGCGGACATGCTGTGCCGTCGTGTCGCGGACATGCTGTGCCGTCGTGTCGCGGACATGCTGTGCCGTCGTGTCGCGGACATGCTGTGCCGTCGTGTCGCGGACATGCTGTGCCGTCGTGTCACGGACATGCTGTGCCGTCGTGTCACGGACATGCTCCGACCCTGTCTCCTCGTCGTCGTGGTGGGTCTCCTCGGCATTCTCCTTCATCACGTGCTCGTTCACAGCAGGCTGCGGCACGTGGGACATTCTCCACGAAGACGCCGTCGTGCAGACTCCGAAGAGAGCAAGTCAACAATCTGCTCTTCACCCAAATACGCCTTCCATACGTTCTCAAAGACGGTTAGGATACTTGTTTGTTTCCTAACTCAAGATTCACACAATGAAATAAAGGTGAGTTGTTGTCCTCGCATTCGCGCTCCCGAAATACAAATCCACGAACAGAAGAGAATCCGAAGCCTGCAACAAATCGAAGCGATTTTCATCCAGACAAAATGCACACATTCACGCAAGATCCCAGATTACAATTTCTCGATTCGGATTCCTCACATTACGAGGGTTGATTCGACGCGTTACGCGACCTAGATTCTTACCTGCTCGCATCGCTGTCATGGGGATGAACTTCGCCTGTCTTTTGCGATGAACAATCATGATGTAATTGCATTCCTCCATTTCGTTCACGGTTAGACCCTGAGTGTATTGTTTTCGTCTTCCTGTCTACCTCGCACCACCATTCCATGTCCTCTGCACGTTGTCCATTTCACACGGTTCAGGAACCTCTTGCCGGCTGATTCCCGAGAGTGTCTTCGCGAGGCCGTCCGATCAGCACGGAATCGCACTCCTCCTAATTCCAGAATGCTACAAATTTGATTCACCTCTCAGTCCCTCTGTATGATTCCTGAAGCAACCCTTCCATCGTGCCTTCCTCAGTTCTGCATGCGCGGAGAGAAGGAGGCTATTGGCTATGATTGTGAAGGGTTACAGGGTGGAGAGTATGGGTGCGCAGTGCATACGTGTGGTGCTTGTGCGATGTCTGTGATGAGTGAAGATGAGGTTTCAAGAAGGTTATCTTGTGAGGATTATTATATGCTCCTTGCATGAGTACGAGATCGAAATGATTGAGTGGTGCTTGCGTGATGTCGGTGATGCGTAGAGAAGAGGCTTCAAGAGTGAAATTGCATGAGGTGATGCTGTAACCTCTTTGTGTGAGTACGAGATCGTGATCACTGGGTGCTGATTGCGTGCAGATTGCTGCTGTCGACGACGAGTGAAGAGGAGGCTTTGACATGGCTACTGTGTGAAGGATTGTCCTACTCTTATTGTGTGAGTACGAGATCGTGATCACTGGGTGCCGATTGCGTACTGATTGCTGATGTCGACGACGAGTGAAGATGAGGCTTCGGGAATGAAGTTGCATGAGGTGTTGTTTGCTCCATGTCTGTCTGCTCGTCCGTTGTTTTCCTGTCACCGGTCTATCGCTCGTGCGTCTGCTCGTGCGTCTGCTCGTGCGTCTGTCGCTGGTCCATTGTTGGTCTGTCACTGGTCTGTCACTGGTCTGTCACTGGTCTGTTGCTGGTCTGTCACTGGTCTGTTGCTGGTCTGTCACTGGTCTGTTGCTGGTCTGTCACTGGTCTGTTGCTGGTCTGTCACTGGTCTGTTGCTGGTCTGCTCGGGTCATGGCCGTTGGTCATGGTCGCTGATCGTGCATCGCTCGTGCATCGCTCGTGCGTCACTCGTCTGCCTGTTCCTCTTTCTGCTGGTCTGCTGCTCGTCCGTCGTTGGCCATGGCCGTTGCTCTGCCTGTTGCTCTCCCGTTGCTCCGCCTGCTTGTCTGTCTGTTGGCCAGTCGCTTTCCTGTCACTCGTCTGTCTGCTGGTCCGTCGCTGCTCGTCCGTCGCTGCTGTATCGTTGGTCTGCCTGCTTGTCCATCACTGGCTGTCGCTGTCCTGTACCTGTTCAGGGTCACCGGTTCATCGCTCATCCATCTGTTCGTGCGTCTGCTCGTGCGTCTGCTCGTGCGTCTGTCACTGGTCTGTCACTCGTCCATCTGCTCGTGCGTCTGTCGCTCGTGCGTCTGCTCGTGCGTCTGCTCGTCCGTCTGTCACTCATCCATCTGCTCGTGCGTCTGCTCGAGTCAGGTTTGCTTGTCGCTGGTCCGTCACTCCTCTCTCTCACGAGTCTGTCTGTTCATCCATCTGCTGCCCGTCGCTGCTCCGTCTACTGGAGTCGTGGTCGCTGCCCCGTGGTTGGTCTGCCACTCGTCTTTCACCGATCCGTCGTTGGTCATGGCCGCTCGTGCATCTGATCGTTCGTCGGGCGTTGCTCTGCCCGTTGCTCTGCCCGTTGCTCTGCCCGTTGCTCTGCCCGTTGCTTTCCTGTCTGCTGTTCTGTCACCAGTCTGTCTGCTGTTCTGTCACCAGTCTGTCTGCTGTTCTGTCACCAGTCTGTCTGCTGTTCTGTCACCAGTCTGTCTGCTGTTCTGTCACCAGTCTGTCTGCTCGGGTCATGGTCACTGGTTCGTCGTTCGTCCATCTGCTGCCCGTCGCTGCTCCGTCTACTGGAGTCGTGGTAACTGGCCTGTCCCTGGTTTGTCTGCTCGCTCGTCACTCGTCCATCTGTTCGGGTCATGGTCACTGGCTTGCTCATCCGTCGCTGGTCTGCTGTTCGTGCGTCATTGGCCATGGTCGTCGATCTGCTACTCATGTACCGCTTGTCTGTCTCCTCGTCTTTCCTGCCGCTCGTTTGCCTGTTGCTCTGCCATTGGTCCGCCGTTGCTCTGTCTGCTGGTCCGTCTGCTGGTCTGGTTGAGTCATGGGTTAGAGTGTCGTTGGTTCATCGCTGGTCCATCTGCTCGTGCATCGTTGGTCTATCTGCTACTCTGCCGGTAGTCTGTCTGCTTGCTCGTCACTCGTCCATCCGTTCGGGTCATGTCACTCGTGCGTCTGCTCGACTCGTGGTCGCTCGTCTGTCTGTTCGGGTCGTGGTCACTGGCTTGCTCGTCCTTCTGCTGGTCTGCTGTTCGTGCGTCGTTGGCCATGGTCGTCGATCTGTCATTCGTACATCGCTCGTGCGTCTGCTTGACTCGTCGTTGGTGTGTCGTTGGTGTGTCGTTGGTGTGTCGTTGGTGTGTCGTTGGTGTGTCGTTGGTGTGTCACTGACCTGTCACTGACCTGTCACTGACCTGTCTGTTTGTCTGCCTCTGGCCCGTCGCTGTCCTATACCTGTTCACGGTCACTGGTCCGTCGCTCATCCGTCTAGTCGTGCGTCTGTTCGTCCATTACTGGTGCGTCTGCTCGTTGTTCGTGTGTGGCTGATCCGTGGCTGATCCGTGGCTGATCTGTCTACTCAAGTCGTCGCTGTCCTGTCACTCGACTCCACGAGGTACTGTTTCGCTTCTGTTCGACTGTTCGGCTCTACTCTCCGCGAGGCACGGCTGTTCGGTTCTACTCTCCGCGAGGCACGGCTGTTCGGTTCTACACTCGGCTGCTCTACTGCTCCACTCGACTCGCCCTGCATTCCGATTTCTATCTGTTGGTTGTGTTTGGCCGTTAGGGTGATCACACACTCTGTCCCACGCGTGGTGTCCCGTCACTTTGTTATCACTCACTCGTTGTTCCACGGTTGTAGTCACCGTTGTTGCCTCGTGTGGTCGAGCGCGTGATTCCGTTGGTGCTGTTGGTGCTGTTGCGAGGTGTGTCGTTGCTGCCCGTCTACCGCCTTCTGTCATCTCAAGTACTATTCAGTGTTGCAATGCAGTGCAGTGCACAGGCGCATTCAAAAGATGGTTTCTGTGTCATAGTCTCGTCCTTCCAGCGTCCTTCCAGCGTCGTAGTGGTTCGTCAAGAAGGGTGTATGCGATAGGGTAGAGAATGGATTCTGAGGCTTCGCAGAGTGTTTCCTTGGTTGTTGTGAAGGAGAGTGAAGTGTTGAAATTGAGCTGTGTAACTTAGCAATTTGCTTATTTTGCATTTTGTTCAACAAACTATTTTGTTGAAATGCTGATCTAGGTAAGTTATCGAACAAACACTAGTGTCAATGTGATCTAGATGCTAACACACACATAGCAATCCAAAGCGCGGCGACTTCGCGAATTGATCCGGCGTGTGTTCTTCAAACGCGCTTTGGTGTTGGCCACAGTAGGCCATAGGAAGGTGCATCGCTATAATGCAAATGTTCCTTCCTTGGAGGCGTTGATAAACGGAAATGCCAACCCGATGCTATTCAAGGCAGTGTTCAAGAAAGATGATGAGGTGTTCCGTCTTGTTATCCAGTGGATAGGTCAAAAGGGTCCAAAACCGGGAATGGAAGAAACACCTGTGTTTCGCTGGCTCCGTAAGCATCGAAAGGATTCTGTCAGGCTCGCTACTGCGGTAGCATGGTGTGTTTTGTATCTCTTTGGAAGGGGATCATTGAACGAGAAGGCAGGACTACTAGGCATGCATAAGTCGTCCTATGACAAGACTGGTAAGATGGTCATTGCAGAAGTTGTGTCCCGCAGCAATGAGGTGATTCATTTCCCTCCAAAGGCGGAGCAGGTGTTTGTGCAAACGGGTCGTGTTCGCAAGCCCTTTCCCGGTGGTGTGTTCGCAATGGACGGGACCCTGTGCAGATGCACGGAGAAAGGGCGGCGAAAGGATTTTATTTGGAGAAAGGGCTAGGCGTGCATGAATGTTGAGGTCGTTTGGGACTGGAACAAGAACGTGGTGCAGGTAGATTCCAAGTACACGGGGAAAACCCAGGACAATGATATGTTCATGGGATCCCCTCTGCAAGCGTGGTTGGATGGCGAGAAGAGTCCGGTAAGACGTGGTGGGTTGATCCTGGGAGATAGGGTTATGCGAATTGTGGCAGTATGATGAGACCCTTCACGGACAGGGATGGAGAGTCGGGGCAGGAACTGTTCAATGGGATGTATAAGTCTGCGAGGGTTATTGTGGAGAAGGCAATTGGGGGCTGGAAGCAAAAGTGTCCGCTGTTGAACATTGGAGTGGATGGTAAGCAGCGGGAGGAGCTAGGAGTTACGGTTGAGGGTTCCGCTGTCCTTAATGGGTTCTGCAAGAGAGCAGAGGAAAAGGTGTTGAATCCAAGTCCTCCAGAGTATCTCAAGGGGGTATTCATGAGGGCTGAATTCCTGGTGAGCGAAGGGGATACTATGGAGAAAGGACGTCGCCTTGTCGAGTACTTCAAGCGTCGTTAGGGTGTTGCTGATGAGACACTGAGGGTTCGGATGAATAGAGGTGGGTGGTTTTGTTTCTTGGCACAAAGGCAGTTAGGAATGATGGTCCATGAATCCTTTAGGGTACTCTGAGTGAAGGGCGGCACACTCTCCTTGTCATGGCAATTGGCACTTGGTGTGACTGTATCAAGGGGCGGATGACTGGCGGGAGGAGAACTGGAGAGGACATTCAACTTGACTTCATCTGTTGCAGTGATCCTAGGGTTCGTCAGTTGGAAGAGCGTCTCCTCATGGGTTCTGCGCTGCTCCTCCAGCGAGACGAATGCAGTAAAGCCATTCGCAAATGGTTGGAGAACGGGGAGAAGCGAGTTTCGAAACGGGTGTTCCAGTGGTCTACAGTATCCTGGTTGAGGAGAAAGGCCTCCAGCATCTGTCCGATGTAACTCTTGTCGTTGGGGTAATTCACTGGGTGTGTGTGAGTGATAGAGTGTGTTGGCCAGGTGGTTTAGGGTACTTAATGTTGAAGGCCTAGGAATAGGTTTGTGCTTCTTGATCAAGAAGGGGGGAAACCCCGGAGAAGAGAAAGAGGCAAGTGGGCATCCTGCTCTTGTTGGTGAGGATTGTGGAGGGTTTGATGGATGAAGTCGTCAAGTGTTTGAGGAGGTAACACATAGTGTAGCAGGCAACTAGTCATAGTATTGCAAGCAATCCCAATTGAAAGTATGGCGGTATAAGCATATCACGTAGGAGAAGGTAGTAGTTTTCAATTCCAGGCGGTTGGGGCGTGTCTCGAATGGTCAGTTTTGGTCTCTAGAGGGTAGGAATCAAATGATGATGGGTAGCGTTGCAGCAGCAATGATGTGGTTGACTTTAGGGTGTTGGTGGGTTCGGATGAGTGTGAGGGTGAAGGTGTCATTGGCGAAATGGAATCGATAGAATGTAAGAAAAAGCGTGTCTAGTGATACTATGAGTGGGATCGTGGTTGGTGTGTGCACATCTCCGAAAAGAATGAGTGAATAGCGTTGTGCAGGCCTTTCCCCTCCCCCCGCGGCGGGGAGGTGGCTCAGCAGGTTCCCCGGTAGTGTTGATGTGAAACTTGTTTGTAAGGAAGAGTAAATGATCCAGAATGCATAGCGAAATAGGTATTTCGATTTGTTGTGAGAATGGATGGTGTTTAGGGAGGAGAGTTTGGTAGTGATTGTTTATAGATGTTGATGGTAATGGTTAGAGTGGAGGTGAATGAGACTAATGTGAAATGAGGGTGAAGGAGTGTAGATGGAGTGAAAGGGATGGTGGAAATGAAATGGTGGTGTGAAGTTATGGTTGTAGTGATTTCGTGTGAGGGTTAGGTTTGGTGAGTGCGTGTAGGGTATGAAGTGATGTCGTGATGTCGTGATGTCGTGATTTCGTGTGAGGAACAAACAAACAAACAAACAGCTTAACACTCCACGGACCATGGCTGTAGGTTCACGGCCGTACCCCTGGGCATCGACCTCCATACCCGCCCCAAGCGCGGCATAGCGTTTCGCAGTTTTCGCTCCCTGGCAGACGGCTCGCGCCATCCCCCGGTTGGCGGCCCTGAGAGCCTCCACCTGACGTCGGTTGTCCACTCCGCGTCGACGATACAGTCCACCCCACGAGGCCCTGCACGCCCTCGCACTTCGTCACTCCGCCTTGCTATTAGGAACAGTGCAGCGGAGCATTCCATGCGAGTTGTTAAAAAAATACTCAAAAAAAAGGGAAAGAGAGCCCCCGGCACCCGATCTCTCCCACCCGCCACCACACTCCCAAAACGACCCCCGTTAGGGGGAAAAAGGCGAGAATGCAGCCTCGTAGCGTTCCCGTGGTCGCCAATGGTCGCGCTACTGTTCGCGATGCGCCCCAAGCCACACCGCAGGTGCCCCCAGAAACCGCACTGTATCCACGCCTCATGCGGAGCTGCGAGCGCCTTTGACGCCAGTACAGGGAAACCCCACCGGGACCTCCGTGACCCCGAAGCCGTTTCTGTTGTGTCCGTCGGTGTCGTGTCGTGTCGTGTCGTGTCGTGTGAAGAGGGTAGACACAACAGGCGGTCTTCGTCCCGGTGGCGTGAAACCTGTAGAGGCCACCGTGATGATGGTTGTAGGTGATGCTGGTTGGTGAAGTCAGGTGATGATCAGGTGATGATCAGACGATGATGAAGACAGGTGATGATCAGACGATGATCAGACGATGATCAGGTGATGATCAGACGATGATCAGACGACGACAGAATAACAGCATCCGGGATCAATAGCAATGCAGATGAGACAGAATCGATGACAATCAGCGATGATCAGCGATGGCGACAAAAAGTGCTGCAAGCCATAGTATCCTCTCCGGGGTCATGTTCCGATTAATGTTAGTGCCTCCCTCCCTCCTTCTTCGCGTCATGCTCTTAGGACTTTAGTATAGATTGTTTTCGACCCTTCTTAGCCATGACGGATTGTTCACTCACCGGTTGGATGAAATGAGAGAATGCGATGCAATGCAGTGCAATGCAGTGCGATGCAGTGCCGTAGAGGTAGATCCGCAGTGTGGATGAAGAATGGAGCATGCCAGAACAGTATGGGGTAATGCAACTAGGCTTGAGAGGAAGAGAAGGTACGTGGAGGGAAGGGAGAATGTAGAGACATGTGTTGAATAGAATGAAAGAAAGAATGAGAAAGCGAAGTGGAGAGAGGGCGTTTCACGCTATTGGGCAGTTTCACGCTGTTGGAACCGAATCACTGGACTGGAGTGGTGTTCGTGATGTGTGTGTGATTTGTGAGTAGCCTGTGAATAGAATAGAGAGTGGTTGGAGTGAATTGAGAATGGAGAGTGAATGCGGGTATAAGAAATTGGAGATAGATAGAAGTGTGTGAAAGAAAGATAGTTAGAAAGAGAGAATGGAAAAGAAAGGGATAGATGTTGAGAAAAGTGAAGAGAAAGAGAGAGAGACTGAAGCAAAATCGGTAGGAAAAGTGTCAAGCTCGTAGTATTATTCTATATACGTATGCAGCCCCCGCACACGTATAGTGGCAAATAACGCGACTAGAATGGTTATTGGGCTAAGAGAATGGCGATTGAAAGTGAAAGATGGAAAGACGTGAGGAAATGAATGTGTGAATGATGGAGAAGAGATGGGAAGAGGATGAGAGAGATGCACAGCGATGAGGACAATGTTGAAGAATGGGAATGGAAATGGAATGGGAGAGAGATGTAGAATGGATTAGAGAAGCGTGAGAGAGAATCTTTGCAATGAGGAATTGGTTTTGAAAGGAAGAATGGAAATGGAATGAGCGACACATGCTGAATGGATTAGCGGGATGGAAGAGAGATACACAACGATCATGCTGGGTTTGTAAACTGAGAATGGAGATGGAAAGAGGGAATGAATGTATGAGTGATAGATAAGAGATTGGACGTGTAGGAGAGAGATGCACAGCGATGAGGACAATGTTGAAGAATGGGAATGGAAATGGAATGGGAGAGAGGTGCTAAATGGATTAGAGAAGCGTGAGAGAGATGTAGAGTGATGAGGATGGCTGTTGAAGCTGAGAATGGAAATGGAATGTGAGCGAGCTGGAGAATGGGTAGGAGAAGAGTGAGAGAGAGATGCTTTGTGATGCCGATGTGCCCTGCAAGTAAGAATGGGAATGGAATGTAAATTGAATATGTGATGGATGGACGAGAGGATAGAGGTGCTAGAGCGAGATGTCCTGCGATGAGGACGCTGTGGGAAGGAAAGAATGGAAATGGAATGTGCATTGAATATGTGTTTGTTGGACAAGAGATTGAGGGTATTGGATGGATATGCACAGTGATGAGGACGCTGTGTGAAGGAAAGAGTGGAAATGGAATTGTACAATTGTGATGAATGGAATATGAAAGGAATAGAGAGTGATTGTAGTGAATTGAGAATGGAGAGCGAAAGCAGGTATAAGGAAGGAGGGATAGATAGAAGTGTATGAAAGAAAGAGAGGTAGAAAGAGAGAATGGAAAAGAAAGGGATAGATGTTGAGAAAATGGATGGAGAAGGGAGAGAGACTGAAGCAAAATCGGTAGGAAAAGTGTCAAGCCCGTAGTATTATTCTATATACGTATGTAGCCCCCGCACTCTCATAGTGGCAATAATAAGGGGTAGAATGGTTATTGGGCTGAGAGAATGGCGATTACGAGTGGAAGAAGAAATGGAATGGGGGACTGAATGTGTGAATGATGGAGAAGAGATGGGAAGGGTGGGAGGGAGATGCACAGCGATGAGGATGGATTTTGAGAGGAAGAATGGGACTGAATGTGTGAATGATGGAGAAGAGATGGGAAGGGTGGGAGGGAGATGCACAGCGATGAGGATGGATTTTGAGAGGAAGAATGGGACTGAATGTGTGAATGATGGAGAAGAGATGGGAAGGGTGGGAGGGAGATGCACAGCGATGAGGATGGATTTTGAAAGGAAGAATGGATTGGAAGTGAGAGAGGGATATTGAATGGATTGGAAGAGCGTGAGAGAGAGATGCATTGCGATGAGGATTGGTATTGAAAGGAAGAATGGGAATGGAATGAGAGGCGTGTGTAGAAGTGATTATTAGGGTGCTGAAGAGTCTCTGGCGATGTACCCCCACCTATGAAACAGAGAGCAGGAATGAGAAGGGCAGGGTATGTGAAACAGAATGAAGAGGAGAATGGCGAGAGTTGTTGGAGGTCAGTGTAATGGAAAGGAAAGCGAGAGTGTGGAATGAGGTTAGCAGAATAACAGAAATAGTGTGGAATGCTTGTTTGTTACAAAGAGGGAATGGGGACTGATGATCACGCTGGGTTGGAGAGAGGGCGGGAATGGATTGAGAAGGCGGCTGTGATGGCCAGGGCAATGTCAGGGCAATGCCAGTGGGAATGTGCCGATCCAGAGACTCTCGATGAGTCGTATCGAACGGGTTGATTTCGGGTTGTATCGGAGTTGGGGTGGAATTCTGGAAGTGATGAGAGGGAGTGATGCGCGATTGCGAGCAATTGCGAGCAACTGACGTTGAATGGTTGTAGATGTGAATGGTAAATGAGGAGAGTGTTTGTTATAGAGAGGGTGTAAGAGTGTGGTGTTGATGGACAGAAAAGAGTTGGAGAGTAGGAGAAGAAACGGAATCGGAATGGGTTGGAAAGGAGCATTGCGATTAGTGTGTAGAAGAGTGGCAAGAGACGTTGGTTGGTGGAAGTGTTGGTAGTCCTGTTTGGTGTTGAGGATTAGCAATTGTGGAATGAAGGATGTTGAACGCGCATAATGGAATTGAAGAAACATGTTAGGGCGTGGAATCCACTCCAGTCCCTGTCTATCCCGTCATTAAGGGTTTCATTGGATGAGGATATTGATGATTAGAATGCTGGCTATGGTCAGATGCGTATGTGGACTCGAGGTTGTTGGAATCGCGTGTTATTCGTTTCCTGGTGTTATATGAACGGGGAATGCATGTGTTGGGGACTCTTATTCGAATTCCCGTGGAATGGAGTATGCGCGTTTTGCCAATGGGTAAAGCAGAGCCTGTGTTCCTTGTCGGTGTTGAATGACCGTTAGGAGGATGGAGAGGGAGAAGGTATTGGGTTGGTGGAAGGGATCTGTTGGTGTGATGCGAATCGCGTGTGACTGCGTGGTTGTGGAGGTGCTCCGTGTCGCTGTGGAGGTGTACCGTCTCCCTTCCGAAGTGCACCGTCTCTCTGGTCATCCTGTTGAGATGCGCCGTCTCGCTGACCATCCTGTGGAGGTGCGCCGTCTCGCTGTTGAGATGTGCCGTCTTGCTGACCATCGTGTGGAGGTGCGCCGTCTCGCTGACCATCCTGTGGAGGTGCGCCGTCTTGCTGTGGAGGTGCGCCGTCTTGCTGTGGAGGTGCGCCGTCTCGCTGACCATCCTGTGGAGGTGCGCCGTCTTGCTGTGGAGGTGCGCCGTCTCGCTGTTGAGATGTGCCGTCTTGCTGACCATCGTGTTGAGATGTGCCGTCTTGCTGACCATCCTGTTGAGATGTGCCGTCTCGCTGTTGAGATGTGCCGTCTTGCTGACCATCGTGTGGAGGTGTGCCGTCTCGCTGACCATCGTGTGGAGGTGTGCCGTCTCGCTGTTGAGGTGTGCCGTCTCGCTGTTGAGATGCGCCGTCTTGCTGACCATCGTGTGGAGGTGCGCCGTCTCGCTGTTGAGGTGTGCCGTCTCGCTGTTGAGATGCGCCGTCTCGCTGTTGAGATGCGCCGTCTCGCTGACCATCCTGTTGAGATACGCCGTCTCGCTGTTGAGATGTGCCGTCTCGCTGACCATCCTGTTGAGATACGCCGTCTCGCTGTTGAGGTGTGCCGTCTCGCTGTGGAGATTCGCCGTCTTGCTGACCATCGTGTGGAGGTGTGCCGTCTCGCTGTTGAGATGCGCCGTCTCGCTGACCATCCTGTTGAGATACGCCGTCTCGCTGTTGAGATGTGCCGTCTCGCTGACCATCCTGTTGAGATACGCCGTCTCGCTGTTGAGGTGTGCCGTCTCGCTGTGGAGATGCGCCGTCTCGCTGACCATCCTGTTGAGATGTGCCGTCTCACTGCTGAGATGCGCCGTCTCGCTGACCATCCTGTGGAGGTGTGCCGTCTCGCTGTTGAGATGCGCCGTCTCGCTGACCATCCTGTTGAGATACGCCGTCTCGCTGTTGAGTGTGCCGTCTCGCTGACCATCCTGTTGAGATACGCCGTCTCGCTGACCATCCTGTGGAGGTGCGCCGTCTCGCTGAACATCCTGTGGAAATGAGCCGTCTCGCTGAACATCTCGCTGACTTCGCTGTTGATTTGGGTTCATCCTGTCTATATTCCTTCGGTACTGCGTCCATGTATTGCTTCTTCCTGTTTGCTTTCACACGCCAATTGGAATCGCCGCTCACATGTCATCAAATCGTCTCGAATGGATCCCTTCAAGCAACTAGCCTGCAGAGCAGTACAACAGCAACACCAAATGGAAGAGTGCAAATTGGAGAGGATGGGGGAGTCCCAGAACGCAAAGTCCACACGCAATTCCCGCGGTGAACCAATACCTCTTTCCCGCCATTCATTGCCTTGCTTCCCTCTTGGTCTCGCGGCTTCTGTACTGTAATTCGTCCCCCTTGTGATTCACGAGTAGAGGAACTGGATTTGTGGGTTTTGTGAAGACATCGCGATTGCGGCATCCCGAGGTGTAATGCTTCCGGTTGGTGATGGGCCGAGGTATTACAGATAGAATCCCCCGTGTTTTGCGTTCCTCTCCTACACCGTTGGTAATGTACCTGCGTGCTGCTAATGGGATGCTGTCTTGGTTGGTTTTGGTTGCCAGGGATTATGCATAGAACAGAGCGCTATTTGGATTGGTGTTTGGAGAGTGTTTCGGTTAAGCCCGTTGCCTGCCTTGCTCCACTGGTTTGTTCATGTGTCTGAATGGGATGGGCGTTATGTGCTTGTGCTTGTGGATGATTGCGCATATGTTTGGTGCTGATGGTTCGGCAATGCTGTCTGCTCGTGCATCGCTCGTCCGTTTGGTCGTGCATCGCTCGTCTGTCTGCTCGTGCATCGCTCGTCTGCCGTTCGTTTGCCGCTACTCTGCTCGAGACATGGGCGCTCGTGCATCTGATCGTCTGTCTGATCGTGCATCGCTCGTCCGTCTGATCGTCCGTCTGATCGTCCGTCTGCTCGTGCATCGCTCGTCTGTCTGATCGTACATCGCTCGTGCATCTGATCGTCCGTCTGATCGTACATCGCTCGTGCATCTGATCGTCCGTCTGATCGTCCGTCTGCTCGTGCATCGCTCGTGCGTCTGCTCGTCCGTCTGCTCGTCCGCCTGCTCGCGCGGCGTGTATCGTACATCGCTCGTGCATCTGATCGTCCGTCTGATCGTCTGTCTGATCGTGCATCGCTCGTCCGTCTGCTCGTCCGTCTGCTCGTGCATCGCTCGTCTGTCTGCTCGTGCATCGCTCGTCTGTCTGATCGTTGTTGCTCGTGCATCGCTCATCCGTTACTGACCTGTCCGTTCGTCCATATCTGCTCGTGCATCGGTTGTGCATCGCTCGTCTGCCTGTTCCTCTGCCGCTCGTCTGTCTGCTCTGTCGCTGACCCGTCGTTGGTCTGCCGTTGATCTGTCACGCGTGCATCGCTCGTCTGTCTCCTCGTCTTTCTGCTGGTCTGCCGCTTTCCTGTCGTTGGTCCTCCCGCTCCTCTGTCTGTTCGTCCGGCACTGGTCTCTCACTGGTCCGTCGCTGGTTTGTCTGCTCGTCAGTCTCTGCTCTGTCACTTATCCGTCGCTGCCCCGTCTCCTCGGGTCGTGGTCGCTGACCTGTCTGCTCGTCTCTTACTTGTCGCTGCTCTGCCGCTGCTCTGTTGCTCCGCTGCCTGATCGTCCGTCTGGTCGTGCATCGCTCGTGCATCTGATCGTCCGTCTGGTCGTGCATCGCTGGTCTGCCGCTCTACTGCTCCACTCGGCTGCTCTACTGCTCCACTCGGCTGCTCTACTCCGCTCCACTCGGCTGCTCTACTCCACTCCACTCGGCTGCTCGACTCCACTCCACTCGGCTGCTCGACTCCACTCCACTCGGCGCGACTCCACTCCACTCGGCTGCTCTACTACTCCACTCCACTCGCCCTGCGCGCATTCCTATTCTATCTGTTGCTTGAGTTTGGCCGCCACGCTGTTCACACACACTCTGTTCCACGCGTGGTGTCCCGTCACTCTGTTATCACTCATTCGTTGTTCCACGGTTGTAGTCACTGCCGCTGCCTCCTGTCGTCGAGCGCGTGACTCCATTGCGAGGTGCGTCGTTGCTGCCCGTCTACCGCCTTCTGCCACCTCAGTCACTGTTCCCGCCGATTGCTCGTTCCTGGCTGTTCAGCGTCTTAATGCAGTGCATTGCACAGCATTGCACAGCTGCACATTGCACAGCATTCGACAGCATTGCACAGCATTGCACAGCAGCACACACGCGCATTCAAAAGATGGTTTCTGTGCCGTAGTCTCGTCCTTCTGGAGTCCTTCGAGCATCGTAGTGGTTCGTAGCGTGGTGATTGCTGCGTCACGCGTCTTTCGTCATGAAGGGTGTATGCGCATGCACAGAGAATAGATGTTGAGGCTTCGCAGACTGTTTCCTTGGTTTTTGCGAAGGAGAGTGTTTGGGAGGCTTTGGTTTGAAATGAGTGTGGAGTGTTTGTTTTGAGACAGGTGAATGGAGTATGTGATGATGAAGGGTATGGTTGTACTAGAAGGGAACAAAAAGAGGAGAGTAGGAATAGTGTCGGCCGCATAGATTGAACCTAGATCTCATTCCGTTAGTCCAGAAGAGTAAAAGGATGAGAAAAGAGAGAAGGTGTGGTTGTGAGAGTGGAAGGATGAAGAGTAGATGGCGAGTTGGATGAAATGATGTAGTGGTGAAGCGCGCTGTTGGCGATTCGGAATGGAAATGTGAATGTGAGTGGTATTGATGAGTGTGCAGATTATAATACACATCTATGTACTTGAAAGTGGAATAGAGTGGAGTAGAGTGGAGATTGCTACCATGACACGATTCTGCGAATCTGTGAATGGAATCATGTTGTGTATGAAAAATAGAGTGTGGAAGTGCAATAGTGAAGGCATAGCATCGCTGATGAGCCGCAATGAGCGGATCCGAATGGTGCCGAGTGTGAATTCGCGATCACCGACCCGTGCTCATTGCGAATTCAACGGACATTGGAGTGGGAGATTGTACGGCCTTTGTTGGGGTTGCAATGCATTGCACTCTTGTCTATCGGTTGTGCGTGAAAGAGAGATTGAAATGGGAGGAGAGCCAGGTTAATGCTGCTGATCGTGGTGATCGCGTCCAATCCGTGCGGAATCGCGTCTATTCCATCATCTATAGGTGCTCTATCTGTGCGCAATTTGTGGGAGTGCAATTCTTCCTCCTCCGTGTGAATCACGACTGTAAAGCAAACAGAGTAATTGCTGTTGACAACAATCTCGACAAGCCTCTCGAGGCGACGATGGTAGAGCTGTCTGGTCTCCTCGTCCATTGTTCGTCTCTCACGGGTCTGTCTGTTCGATTCGTGGTCCGTGGCTTGCTCGTCTGCCTGTTCGTCTGTCACTCGTGCATCGCGCGTCTGCCTGTTCGTCTGCCTGTTCGTCTGCTGTTGGTCTGGCTGTTCTTCTGTCACTCGTGCATCGCGCGTCTGCCTGTTCGTTCGACTCATCGCTCCTGCACCGCTCGTCTTTCTGCTGGACCATCTGTTGGAGTCATGATCGCTGCTGCATCGCTGCTGCATCGCTGCTGCATCGCTGCTGCATCGCTGGGTAGGAGAGTGCGGAACCATCGGAAGGCACCGATGTTCTTCTAGTGGTGCTTGGTGTTGCAGGAGACGGAGTGGTGAAGGCCTGCAGCATGGAGAGCAGTGGTGGCAATGAGAGAAAGACTGCCCGTTGGAGGAAGGGGAAGAGGTGTTGGCATGTAAGGAAGGGTTGTTTGTTGCACAAAGGGAATGGAGACTTATGCTCACGCTAGGTTGGATAGAGAGTGTCAGTGGGATAGCTATCGAGTATCAAAAGGGAATCGAAGTGGAGTGGAGCGAAAAGGGGGGATGAGAGTGGAGAGGAGCCGGTTATAAGTCAGACGGTGAGTATAATCTATATCTCTTTCAGCCCCATAGCCCCTTAGCCCCTTAGCCCAAAAAGAGAATAGAAGAGAGAAGTGAATGAAAGTGAAAGGTTGGAGTGTAGCTATAATGAATAGATGGCAATGTGGATGGAGAGATGTAGCGATGAAGCGGCATGTTGGCGATGCGGAATGGAAATGTGAATGTGAGTGGTATTGATGAGTGCGTAGATTATAATACGCATCTATGTAGTTGAAAGTGGGTTAGAGTGAAGTGGAGTGGAGATTGTTACTGTCACATGATTCTGCGAATCTGTGAATGGAATATTGTTGTGTATGAAAAATAGAGTGTGGAAGTGCAATAGCGAAGGCATAGCATCGCTGATGAGCCGCATGGAGCGAATCAGAAGGCCATCGAGTGTGAATTCACGTATACCGACCTGTGCTCCTTGCGAATTCAAGGGAGATTGGGGTTGGAGATTGTACGGCCTTTGTTGGCGTTGCAATGCATTGCACTCTTGTCTATCGGTTGTACATAATGGCAAGATTGAAGTGGCAACAGAAGTGCGCGAATGCTGCTGATCGCGGTGATCGCGTCGAATCCGTGTATACTCGCGTCTATTCCATCATCTATAGGTGCTCCATCTCTATGCAATTTGTGGGAGTGCAAGTCTTCCTCCTCCGTGTGAATCACGCTTGTGAAACAAACAGAGTAATTGCTGTTGACAACAATCTCGACAAGCCTCTCGAGGCGACGATGGTAGAGCTGTCTCGTCTCCGCGTCGACAGGCACCGTGTCCGGCTTGTAGAAGTCGGCGGCGAAGTGGAAGAGTCTTCGGCCGTTGTCAGTGCGTCGGAAGAGCGCCTGGTAGAACGTGGGGTTGCGGGCAGCGTTCGTGAGTTCCTCCAGCGGGTAGTTGGAGGCAATCGCGAGCCATTCGGGGTTGCTCGGATGCTGTGGCCCTTCAGCTCAGCGATGAAGGGGTACCTGTCGCTCCAGACCTTGATCTCCTGTTCCAGCTCGCGGAACCGGCGCACACTGGGGTCATCGAGGATGACCACGGGCTGTCCGCGGTAGCCGTCCCACCAGCGGTTCACCGGCTTCATGTAGAAGGGAAGGCCGTTGCCTGATCCATAGGATCCATAGGATCCGTCTTGCTCCACCGTCACGTCGCGGACTTGTTCTTCCGTCGTGCAGACTCCGAAGAAAGCAAGTCAACAATCTGCTCTTCACCCGAATACGCCTTCCATTCGTTCTCAAAGACGGAATAGTTGCCTGTTTGTTTCCTAACTCAAGATTCGCACAATGAAATGAAGGTGAGTTGCATTCTTCACATTTACGCTCTCGAAATATAGCAAATCTACGAACAGAAGAGAATCCGAAGCCTGCAACAAATCGAAGCGATTTTCATCCAGACAAAATGCACACTTTCACGCAAGATCGAAGATTGCAATTTTTCGATTTGGATTCCTCCCATTACGAGGATTGATTCGACGCGTCACGCGGTCTAGACTCCTAATGGCTCGCATCGCTGTCATGGGGATGCACTTCGCATATCTAACGCGATGAGCCATTATGACGTAATTGCATTCCTCCATTTCGTTCACGGTTAGACCCTGGATGTATTGTTTTCGTCTTCCTGTCTACCTCGCACCACCATTCCATGTCCTCTGCACGTTGTCCATTTCACATGGTTCAGGAACCTCTTGCCGACTGATTCCCGAGAGTGTCGTTGCGATGCCGTCCGATCAGCACGGAATCGCACTCCTTCGAATTCCAGAATGCTACAAATTTGATTCATCGCTCATTCCCTCCATACTCTTCCCGGGGCAACCCTTCCATCGTGGTTTCCTCAGTTCTGCATGCGCAGAGAGAAGGAGGCTATTGGTGATGATTGTGAAGGGTTGCAGAGTGGAGAGTATGGCTGCGCAGTGCATACGTGTGGTGCTTGCGCGATGTCGATGATGCATGGAGAAGAGGTTACAAGAAGGTTATCGTGTGAAGGTTTAATGGTTGCTCCTTGCATGAGTACGAGATCGAAATGATTGAGTGGTGCTTGCGTGATGTCGATGATGCGTAGAGAAGAGGCTTCAAAAGTAAAATTGCATGAGGTGGTATCCTATGCTCATTGCATGAGTACGAGACCGAGATGGCTGAGTGTCGATTGCGTGCAGATTGTTGATGTCGATGACGAGTGAAGATGATTGTTCAAGAAGGTTATTGTGCGAAGGTGTACTGGTTGCTCATTGCGTGGATACGAGATGGCGCTGACTGTGTGGTGCTTGCGTGATGTCGGTGATGCGTGGAGAGGAGGCTTCGGGAATGAAGTTGCCTGATGTGGCGGTGTTTGCTCCTTGCCTGTCTGCTCGTCCGTTGCTTTCCTGCCACTGGTCCATCGTTGCTCTGTTCGTCTGCCGTTGCTCTGCTCGTCTGTCGCTGGTCCATTGTTGGTCTGCTCGAGTCGGTGTTGCTGTCCTGTCGCTGTCCTGTCGCTGTCCTGTCGCTGTCCTGTCGCTGTCCTGTCGCTGTCCTGTCGCTGTCCTGTCGCTGTCCTATCGCTGTCCTGTCGCTGTCCTGTCGCTGGTCTACCGCTGGTCTGTCTGCTCGGGTTAGGGGTCGCTCGTCCATCTCGTCTGTCGCTGGTCTTTCTGCTCGGGTCGGGGTAGCTGATGCGTCGCTGATGTGTCGCTGGTCCGTCAGTGCTCTGTCGTTGTTCTGTCGCTACTCTGCTCGAGTCATGGTCGCTGTCACTGGTCTGTCGCTGGTTCATCGCTGTCACTGGTCTGTCGCTGGTTCATCGCTGCTCTGTCACTGGTCTGTCGCTGGTTCATCACTGCTCTGTCACTGGTCTGTCGCTGGTTCATCGCTGCTCTGCTCGGGTCATAGCCGTTGGTCATGGTCGCTGATCGTGCGCCACTCGTGCGCCACTGCTCTGCCTGTTCCTCTTTCTGCTGGTCTGTCACTGCTGTCACTGACTTGTCTGCTCGAGCCATGGTCACTGATCCGTCGGTTGTCTGCCGCTCGTTTGCCCCTCGTCCATCTGATCGTCCATCGTTACTCGTCTGCCCGTTGCTCCGTCTGCTTGTCCATCACTGGCCCGTCGCTGCTCCGTCTACTGGCCCGTCGCTTGTCTGTCTGCTGGCCCGTCGCTTGTCTGTCTGCTGGCCCGTCGCTTGTCTGTCTGCTGGCCCGTCGCTTGTCTGTCTGCTGGCCCGTCGCTGCTCGTCCGTCGCTTTCCTGTCTGCTTGTCTGTCTGCTGGCCCGTCGCTGCTCGTCCGTTGCTGACACATTGTTGGTCTGCCTGCTTGTCCATCACTGGCTGTCACTGTCCTGTACCTGTTCGTGGTCGCTGGTCTGTCTCCTCGTCCGTCTCCTCCCGTCTCCTCCCGTCTCCTCGTCCGTCTCCTCGTCCATCGCTCGTCGCTGGTCCGTCGCTGGTCTGTCGTTGGTCCATTACTGGTCCGTCTCCTCGTCCATCGCTCGTCACTGGTCGGTCTGCTCGGGTCAGGGTCGCTGCCCCGTGGTTGGTCTGCTGCTCGTCTGTCACTTACCCGTGGTTGGTCATGGTCGCTCGTGCGTCTGCTCGTTCGTCGCGCGTTGCTCTCCCGTTGCTCCGCCTGCTTGTCCATCACTGGCCTGTCTGCTCGTCCGTTGCTTTCCTGTCTGCTGTTCGTTCACCAGTCTGTCTGCTCGAGCCATGGTCGCTGGCTCGTCGCTCGTCCATCTGCTGCCCGTCGCTGCTCCGTCTACTGGAGTCGTAACTGGCCCGTCCCTGGTTTGTCCGCTCGTTCGTCACTCGTCCATCTGATCACGCATCGCTCGTCCGTCTACTCGTCTCTCACGGGTCTGTCTATTCGAGTCGTGGTCACGGGTCCTACCGGTGGTCGGTCTGCTCGACTCGTCACTGGTCCATGGGTAAGGGTCATGTCACTCGTGCGTCTGTTCGAGTCGTGGTCGCTCGTCTGTATACTTGACTCGTCACTGGCTTTCTCGTGCGTTGCTGGTCTGCCGCTCGTGCGTTAAGGTAGGGTCGTCGATCTGTCACTCGTGCATTGCTCGTGCGTCTGCTCAAGTCGTGGTCGTCGGTCCGTCGCTACTCTATCGCTGCTCTGTCTACTGGACTCATGGTCACTCATCTGCTCGTCCTTCTCCTCGAATCATGGTGGCCGCTTCGTCGCTCGTCCATCTGTTCGGATCAGGGTCGCTCGTCTGTCTGTTCGGATCGTGGTCACTGGCTTGCTCGTCCGTCGTTGGTGTGTCGTTGGTGTGTCGTTGGTGTGTCACTGACCTGTCGTTCGTCCATCTGTTCGTGCATCGTTCGTGCATTGCTCGTCCGTTGGTGGTCTGTCACTCGTCTGTCACTCGTCTATCACTCGTCTGTCACTCGTCTGTCACTCGTCTATCACTGGTCTGTCACTCGTCTGTCACTCGTCTATCACTGGTCTGTCACTCGTCTGTCCGCTCCGGTTGTAGCCGTTGGCCCGTCGCTGCTCTGTCGCTGCTCTGTCTACTGGAGTCATGGTCGCTGGCTTGCTCATCCGTGGCTGGTCTGCTGTTCGTGCGTCATTGACCATGGTCGTCGATCTGCTACTCATGCACCGCTTGTCTGTCTCCTCGTCTTTCCTGCCGCTCGTTTGCCTGTTGCTCTGCCATTGGTCGTCTCTACTGCCGGTCCGCCGTTGCTCTGTCTGCTTGTCTGTCTGCTCGTCCGTCTGCTCGTCCGTCGCTGGTCTGGTTGAGTCATGGGTTAGGGTGTCGTTGGTTCGTCGCTGGTCCATCTGTTCGGGTCGTGCATTGCTCGTCCGTCTGATGGTCTGATCATCCGTCTGGTCGTGCATTGCTCGTCCGTCTGATGGTCTGATCATCCGTCTGGTCGTGCATCGCTGGTCGCCTATTCCTCTCCGCTGGTCTGTCGCTGGTCTGTCGCTAGTCCGTCTTCTCGTCACTCGTCTGCTCGTCCTTCTGCTCGAGTCATGGTCGCTGTTTCGTCGCTCGTCCATCTGCTCGTCTCTCATTGGCCCGTCTACTGGAGTCGTGGTCACGGGTCTTACCGCTGGTCGGTTTGCTCGCTCGTCACTCGTCCATCCGTTCGGGTCATGTCACTCGTGCGTCTGCTCGACTCGTGGTCGCTCGTCTGTCTGTTCGGGTCGTGGTCACTGGCTTGCTCGTCCTTCTGGTAGTCTGCTGTTGGTGTGTCGTTGGCCATGGTCGTCGATCTGTCACTCGCACATCGCTCGTGCGTCTGCTCGACTCGTCGTTGGTGTGTCGTTGGTGTGTCGTTGGTGTGTCGTTGGTGTGTCGTTGGTGTGTAGTTGGTGTGTCACTGACCTGTCGTTGTCCTATAGCTGTTCATGGTCACTGGTCCGTCGCTCATCCATCTGCTCATCTGTCTGGTCGTGCGTCTGTTCGAGTCGGGTTTGTTTGTCGCTGGTCCGTCACTCGTCTCTGACGGGTCTGTCTGTTAGGGTCGTGGTCACTGTCTGTTCGTCCATTGCTGGTCCGTCTGCTCGTTGTTCGTTGGTCTGTCGTTGGTCTGCTCGGGTTATGGGTGCTCGTCTTTCTGCTGGTCTGTCTGCTCGGGTCGTGCATCGCTCGTCTGTCTCCTCGGGTCATGGTCGCTAGTCCTGCTGCTCTGTTCGCCTCTCGTCCATCTGATCGTCCATCCCTGCTCTGTCTGTTCGTCCGGCGCTTGTCTGGCACCAGTCCGTCGTTAGTTAGGGTCGTTGATCCGTCGCTCGTCTTTCTGCTCGAGTCGTCGCTGTCCTATCGCTGTCTTGTCGCTAGTCCACTCGGCTCCACTGGGCACTGTGTTCGCTTCGGTTCGGCTGTTCAGTTCTACACTCCGCGAGGCACGGCTGTTCGGTTCTACACTCCGCGAGGCACGGCTGTTCGGTTCTACACTCCGCGAGGCACGGCTGTTCGGTTCTACACTCCGCGAGGCACTGTTCCATTCGACTCGCCCTGCGCGCATTCCTATTCTATCTGTTGGTTGCGTTTGGCCGCCACGCTGTTCACACACACTCTGTTCCACGCGTGGTGTCCCGTCACTCTGTTATCACTCACTCGTTGTTCTAGGGTTGTAGTCCTTCGAGCGTCGTAGTGGTGTTAGGGTGGTGATTGCTGTGTCACCCGTGTTTCGTCATGAAGGGTGTTAGCACGTGGTTAGAGAATGGAACTTGAGGCTTCGCAGACAGTTTCCTTGGTTGTTTGTGAGGCTTCGTGTTCAAGGTGTTAAAAGTTGGAATGGGTATGGAGTGTTTGTTTTGAGACGAGTGAATGGGATGAGTGGTTGGGTAGTATAATAACTAGTAGTGAGTGTGTTGTTGGATACTTGGTTGAAGAGTAAGAGTAGTAGGGTAGTGAGAAGTGGTTATGGATGTAGTAGTGGTTGAAGTGAGATGGTAGTGATGTGGGTGTGTAGTAGAAGAGTGGAGTGAATGAAGTGTGAAATGAGGGGTAAGGAGTGGAGATGGAGTGAAACGGATGGTGGAAATGAAATCGGCGCGTGAAAATAGGGGGGATAGTGTGGTTTGTGAGTGTGTAGGGTGCTTCTGTAAGGAGAAGTGGAAACGTGGAAACCGTGGAAACGGGTCGAACTTCCGAGAAATTTGATTGGTCGAAAAGGTGGAAACGTGGAATGTTTGAAGATTGTTGATTGGATGGAAGTTTCTGGGAAGAATCTTAGGTGAGGGATCGGAGGGTGGGTGGTTGGAGTGATTTGGCGTTAGGGTTAGGTTTTGAAAGTACCGTTAGGGTTAGGGTTAGGTTAGGGTTAGGGTTAGGGGTTAGGGTTAGGGTTAGGGTTAGGGTTAGGGTTAGGGTTAGGGTTAGGGTTAGGGTTAGGGTTAGGGTTAGGGTTAGGGTTAGGGTTAGGGTTAGGGTTAGGGTTAGGGTTAGGGTTAGGGTTAGGGTTAGGGTTAGGTTAGGGTTAGGTTAGGTTAGGGTTAGGGTTAGGGTTAGGTTAGGTTAGGGTTAGGGTTAGGGTTAGGGTTAGGGTTAGGGTTAGGGTTAGGGTTAGGGTTAGGGTTAGGGTTAGGGTTAGGGTTAGGGTT